>OZ018331.1:71418467-71865612 GCA_963969495.1 Ceratothoa steindachneri | reverse complement strand
TTCCAGGTTTTCGTTAATATTACTTAGATTCGAGAGCAATATCTTGCTGAGTTCGAAAAACGGTTTTTTTTTTCAAACCGAAATTTTTAACTTTTTTTTAAGAATTCGATCGAGTCTCAAAACTGGCCGTTTTTGCATGTTTTTGCTTATTATTACTTATAATCGGAGACCTCAATTTTTTAAGTTGAAGTTATTTGAAATATCCAAAAAACTTCCGTTTTTCAATCTTTTTAGGAAATGGATCAAACATAAAAACGGCCGTTTTTCCAGGTTTTGGTTAATATTACTTAGTTTCGAGAGCAATAATTTGCTAAGTTTTGAAAACGGTATATTTTACCCAAACTGACGTTTTTCAAGCTTTTTTCAAGAAATCGATCGAATCTCAAAACTGGCCGTTTTTGCATGTTTTTGTTAATATTACTTGTACTCGGAGACTTTAATTCAATAGGTTTGAAGAAATTTGCATTATCCAAAAAAACATCGTTTTTAAATCTTTTTAGGAAAATGGAACAAACCTTAAAAACGGCCGTTTTTCCAGGTTTTGGTTAATATTACTTAGATTCGAAGGTAATAACTTGATAAGTTTGAAAAACGGTTTATTTTCCCAAATCTGACGTTTTTCAAGCTTTTTTTAAGAAATCGATCGAATCTCAAAATTGGCTGTTTTTGGTGGTTTTTGCTTAATATTACTTATAATCAGACACCTTAGTTTAAAAGGTTTAAGATAAAAACTCTCGTTTTTCACTCTTTTTTAGGAAATAAATCAAACCTTAAAAACGGCAGTTCTTCCAGGTTTTGGTTAATATTACTTAGATTCGAGAGCAATAAATTTCTAGGTTTGAAAAAGGGTTTATTTTCCCAAAACTGACGTTTTTCAAGCTTTTTTTAAGAAATCGATCGAATCTCAAAACTGGCCGTTTTTGCATGTTTTTGCTTAATATTACTTATACTCGGAGCCCTTAATTTGATAAGTTTAAAGATATTTGCATTATCAAAAAACTTCCGTTTTTCAATCTTTTAGGGAAATGGATCAAACCTTAAAAACGGCCGTTTTTCCAGGTTTTGGTTAATATTACTTATATTCGAGAGCAATAACTTGTTAAGTTTGAGAAACGGATAATTTTCTCAAAACTGACGTTTTTCAAGCATTTTTTCAGAATTCGATCGAATCTCAAAACTGGCCGTTTTTCCATGTTTTGCTTAATATTACTTATAATCGGAGACCTTAATTGGATAAGTTCGAAGATATTTGCATTATCAAAATAACTTCCGTTTTTCAATCTTTTTAGGAAATGGATCAAACCTTAAAAACGGCCGCTTTTTCCAGGTTTTCGTTAATATTACTTAGATTCGAGAGCAATATCTTGCTGAGTTCGAAAAACGGTTTTTTTTTTCAAAACCGAAATTTTTAACTTTTTTTTTAAGAATTCGATCGAGTCTCAAAACTGGCCGTTTTTGCATGTTTTTGCTTATTATTACTTATAATCGGAGACCTCAATTTTTTAAGTTGAAGTTATTTGAAATATCCAAAAAACTTCCGTTTTTCAATCTTTTTAGGAAATGGATCAAACATGAAAACGGCCGTTTTTCCAGGTTTTGGTTAATATTACTTAGTTTCGAGAGCAATAATTTGCTAAGTTTTGAAAACGGTATATTTTACCCAAACTGACGTTTTTCAAGCTTTTTTCAAGAAATCGATCGAATCTCAAAACTGGCCGTTTTTGCATGTTTTTGTTAATATTACTTGTACTCGGAGACTTTAATTCAATAGGTTTGAAGAAATTTGCATTATCCAAAAAAACATCGTTTTTAAATCTTTTTAGGAAATGGAACAAACCTTAAAAACGGCCGTTTTTCCAGGTTTTGGTTAATATTACTTAGATTCGAAGGTAATAACTTGATAAGTTTGAAAAACGGTTTATTTTCCCAAATCTGACGTTTTTCAAGCTTTTTTTAAGAAATCGATCGAATCTCAAAATTGGCTGTTTTTGGTGGTTTTTGCTTAATATTACTTATAATCAGACACCTTAGTTTAAAAGGTTTAAGATAAAAACTCTCGTTTTTCACTCTTTTTTAGGAAATAAATCAAACCTTAAAAACGGCAGTTCTTCCAGGTTTTGGTTAATATTACTTAGATTCGAGAGCAATAAATTTCTAGGTTTGAAAAAGGGTTTATTTTCCCAAAACTGACGTTTTCAAGCTTTTTTTTAAGAAATCGATCGAATCTCAAAACTGGCCGTTTTTGCATGTTTTTGCTTAATATTACTTATACTCGGAGACCTTAATTTGATAAGTTTAAAGATATTTGCATTATCCAAAAAACCTCCGTTTTTTAATCTTTTTAGGAAATGGATCAAACATTAAAAACCGCTGTTTTTCCAGGTTTTGGTAAATATTACTTAGATTCGAGAGCAATAACTTGTTAAGTTTGAGGAACGGATAATTTTGTCAAAACTGACGTTTTTCAAGCATTTTTTTTCAAATTTCGATCGAATCTCAAAACTGGCCGTTTTTCTATGTTTTTGCTTAATATTACTTATAATCGGAGACCTTAATCGGATAAGTTCGAAGATATTTGCATTATCCAAATAACTTCCGCACTTCAATCTTTTTTAGGGAATGGATCCACCTTAAAAACGGCCGTTTTTCCCAGGTTTTGGTTAATATTACTTAAATTCGAAAGCAATAACTTGCTAAGTTTGAGAAACAGTTTATTTTTTCAAAACTGACGTATTTTAATTTTTTTTAAAAAAACGTTCGAATCTCAAACCTAGCCGTTTTTGCATGTTTTTGCTTAATATTACTTATACTCGGAGCCCTTAATTTGATAAGTTTAAAGATATTTGCATTATCCAAAAAACTTTCGTTTTTCAATCTTTTTAGGAAATGGATCAAACCTTTAAAACGGCCATTTTTCCAGGTTTTGGTTAATATTACTTAGATTCGAGAGCAATAACTTGCTAAGTTTGAGAAACAGTTTATTTTCCTAAAACTGACGTATTTTAATTTTTTTTAAAAAAACGATCGAATCTCAAACCTAGCCGTTTTTGCATGTTTTTGCTTAATATTACTTATACTCGGAGCCCTTAATTTGATAAGTTTAAAGATATTTGCATTATCAAAAAAACTTCCGTTTTTCAATCTTTTAGGGAAATGGATCAAACCTTAAAAACGGCCGTTTTTCCAGGTTTTGGTTAATATTACTTATATTCGAGAGCAATAACTTGTTAAGTTTGAGAAACGGATAATTTTCTCAAAACTGACGTTTTTCAAGCATTTTTTCAGAATTCGATCGAATCTCAAAACTGGCCGTTTTTCCATGTTTTGCTTAATATTACTTATAATCGGAGACCTTAATTGGATAAGTTCGAAGATATTTGCATTATCAAAATAACTTCCGTTTTTCAATCTTTTTAGGAAATGGATCAAACCTTAAAAACGGCCGCTTTTTCCAGGTTTTCGTTAATATTACTTAGATTCGAGAGCAATATCTTGCTGAGTTCGAAAAACGGTTTTTTTTTTCAAAACCGAAATTTTTAACTTTTTTTTTAAGAATTCGATCGAGTCTCAAAACTGGCCGTTTTTGCATGTTTTTGCTTATTATTACTTATAATCGGAGACCTCAATTTTTTAAGTTGAAGTTATTTGAAATATCCAAAAAACTTCCGTTTTTCAATCTTTTTAGGAAATGGATCAAACATAAAAACGGCCGTTTTTCCAGGTTTTGGTTAATATTACTTAGTTTCGAGAGCAATAATTTGCTAAGTTTTGAAAACGGTATATTTTACCCAAACTGACGTTTTTCAAGCTTTTTTCAAGAAATCGATCGAATCTCAAAACTGGCCGTTTTTGCATGTTTTTGTTAATATTACTTATACTCGGAGACTTTAATTTAATAGGTTTGAAGAAATTTGCATTATCCAAAAAAACATCGTTTTTAAATCTTTTTAGGAAATGGAACAAACCTTAAAAACGGCCGTTTTTCCAGGTTTTGGTTAATATTACTTAGATTCGAAGGTAATAACTTGATAAGTTTGAAAAACGGTTTATTTTCCCAAATCTGACGTTTTTCAAGCTTTTTTTAAGAAATCGATCGAATCTCAAAATTGGCCGTTTTTGGTGGTTTTTGCTTAATATTACTTATTATCAGACACCTTAGTTTAAAAGGTTTAAGATAAAAACTCTCGTTTTTCACTCTTTTTTAGGAAATAAATCAAACCTTAAAAACGGCAGTTCTTCCAGGTTTTGGTTAATATTACTTAGATTCGAGAGCAATAAATTTCTAGGTTTGAAAAAGGGTTTATTTTCCCAAAACTGACGTTTTTCAAGCTTTTTTTAAGAAATCGATCGAATCTCAAAACTGGCCGTTTTTGCATGTTTTTGCTTAATATTACTTATACTCGGAGACCTTAATTTGATAAGTTTAAAGATATTTGCATTATCCAAAAAACCTCCGTTTTTTAATCTTTTTAGGAAATGGATCAAACATTAAAAACCGCTGTTTTTCCAGGTTTTGGTAAATATTACTTAGATTCGAGAGCAATAACTTGTTAAGTTTGAGGAACGGATAATTTTGTCAAAACTGACGTTTTTCAAGCATTTTTTTTCAAATTTCGATCGAATCTCAAAACTGGCCGTTTTTCTATGTTTTTGCTTAATATTACTTATAATCGGAGACCTTAATCGGATAAGTTCGAAGATATTTGCATTATCCAAATAACTTCCGCACTTCAATCTTTTTTAGGAAATGGATCCACCTTAAAAACGGCCGTTTTTCCAGGTTTTGGTTAATATTACTTAAATTCGAAAGCAATAACTTGCTAAGTTTGAGAAACAGTTTATTTTTTCAAAACTGACGTATTTTAATTTTTTTTAAAAAAACGATCGAATCTCTAACCTAGCCGTTTTTTAATGTTTTTGCTTAATATTACTTATACTCGAAGCCCTTAATTTGATAAGTTTAAAGATATTTGCATTATCCAAAAAACTTCCGTTTTTCAATCTTTTTAGGAAATGGATCAAACCTTTAAAACGGCCATTTTTCCAGGTTTTGGTTGATATTACTTAGATTCGAGAGCAATAACTTGCTAAGTTTGAGAAACAGTTTATTTTCCTAAAAGCGACGTATTTTAATTTTTTTTTAAAAAACGATCGAATCTCAAACCTAGCCGTTTTTGCATGTTTTTGCTTAATATTACTTATACTCGGAGCCCTTAATTTGATAAGTTTAAAGATATTTGCATTATCAAAAAACTTCCGTTTTTCAATCTTTTAGGGAAATGGATCAAACCTTAAAAACGGCCGTTTTTCCAGGTTTTGGTTAATATTACTTATATTCGAGAGCAATAACTTGTTAAGTTTGAGAAACGGATAATTTTCTCAAAACTGACGTTTTTCAAGCATTTTTTCAGAATTCGATCGAATCTCAAAACTGGCCGTTTTTCCATGTTTTGCTTAATATTACTTATAATCGGAGACCTTAATTGGATAAGTTCGAAGATATTTGCATTATCAAAATAACTTCCGTTTTTCAATCTTTTTAGGAAATGGATCAAACCTTAAAAACGGCCGCTTTTTCCAGGTTTTCGTTAATATTACTTAGATTCGAGAGCAATATCTTGCTGAGTTCGAAAAACGGTTTTTTTTTTCAAAACCGAAATTTTTAACTTTTTTTTTAAGAATTCGATCGAGTCTCAAAACTGGCCGTTTTTGCATGTTTTTGCTTATTATTACTTATAATCGGAGACCTCAATTTTTTAAGTTGAAGTTATTTGAAATATCCAAAAAACTTCCGTTTTTCAATCTTTTTAGGAAATGGATCAAACATAAAAACGGCCGTTTTTCCAGGTTTTGGTTAATATTACTTAGTTTCGAGAGCAATAATTTGCTAAGTTTTGAAAACGGTATATTTTACCCAAACTGACGTTTTTCAAGCTTTTTTCAAGAAATCGATCGAATCTCAAAACTGGCCGTTTTTGCATGTTTTTGTTAATATTACTTGTACTCGGAGACTTTAATTCAATAGGTTTGAAGAAATTTGCATTATCCAAAAAAACATCGTTTTTAAATCTTTTTAGGAAATGGAACAAACCTTAAAAACGGCCGTTTTTCCAGGTTTTGGTTAATATTACTTAGATTCGAAGGTAATAACTTGATAAGTTTGAAAAACGGTTTATTTTCCCAAATCTGACGTTTTTCAAGCTTTTTTTAAGAAATCGATCGAATCTCAAAATTGGCTGTTTTTGGTGGTTTTTGCTTAATATTACTTATAATCAGACACCTTAGTTTAAAAGGTTTAAGATAAAAACTCTCGTTTTTCACTCTTTTTTAGGAAATAAATCAAACCTTAAAAACGGCAGTTCTTCCAGGTTTTGGTTAATATTACTTAGATTCGAGAGCAATAAATTTCTAGGTTTGAAAAAGGGTTTATTTTCCCAAAACTGACGTTTTTCAAGCTTTTTTTTAAGAAATCGATCGAATCTCAAAACTGGCCGTTTTTGCATGTTTTTGCCTAATATTACTTATACTCGGAGCCCTTAATTTGATAAGTTTAAAGATATTTGCATTATCAAAAAACTTCCGTTTTTCAATCTTTTAGGGAAATGGATCAAACCTTAAAAACGGCCGTTTTTCCAGGTTTTGGTTAATATTACTTATATTCGAGAGCAATAACTTGTTAAGTTTGAGAAACGGATAATTTTCTCAAAACTGACGTTTTTCAAGCATTTTTTCAGAATTCGATCGAATCTCAAAACTGGCCGTTTTTCCATGTTTTGCTTAATATTACTTATAATCGGAGACCTTAATTGGATAAGTTCGAAGATATTTGCATTATCAAAATAACTTCCGTTTTTCAATCTTTTTAGGAAATGGATCAAACCTTAAAAACGGCCGCTTTTTCCAGGTTTTCGTTAATATTACTTAGATTCGAGAGCAATATCTTGCTGAGTTCGAAAAACGGTTTTTTTTTTCAAAACCGAAATTTTTAACTTTTTTTTTAAGAATTCGATCGAGTCTCAAAACTGGCCGTTTTTGCATGTTTTTGCTTATTATTACTTATAATCGGAGACCTCAATTTTTTAAGTTGAAGTTATTTGAAATATCCAAAAAACTTCCGTTTTTCAATCTTTTTAGGAAATGGATCAAACATAAAAACGGCCGTTTTTCCAGGTTTTGGTTAATATTACTTAGTTTCGAGAGCAATAATTTGCTAAGTTTTGAAAACGGTATATTTTACCCAAACTGACGTTTTTCAAGCTTTTTTCAAGAAATCGATCGAATCTCAAAACTGGCCGTTTTTGCATGTTTTTGTTAATATTACTTGTACTCGGAGACTTTAATTCAATAGGTTTGAAGAAATTTGCATTATCCAAAAAAACATCGTTTTTAAATCTTTTTAGGAAATGGAACAAACCTTAAAAACGGCCGTTTTTCCAGGTTTTGGTTAATATTACTTAGATTCGAAGGTAATAACTTGATAAGTTTGAAAAACGGTTTATTTTCCCAAATCTGACGTTTTTCAAGCTTTTTTTAAGAAATCGATCGAATCTCAAAATTGGCTGTTTTTGGTGGTTTTTGCTTAATATTACTTATAATCAGACACCTTAGTTTAAAAGGTTTAAGATAAAAACTCTCGTTTTTCACTCTTTTTTAGGAAATAAATCAAACCTTAAAAACGGCAGTTCTTCCAGGTTTTGGTTAATATTACTTAGATTCGAGAGCAATAAATTTCTAGGTTTGAAAAAGGGTTTATTTTCCCAAAACTGACGTTTTTCAAGCTTTTTTTTAAGAAATCGATCGAATCTCAAAACTGGCCGTTTTTGCATGTTTTTGCTTAATATTACTTATACTCGGAGACCTTAATTTGATAAGTTTAAAGATATTTGCATTATCCAAAAAACCTCCGTTTTTTAATCTTTTTAGGAAATGGATCAAACATTAAAAACCGCTGTTTTTCCAGGTTTTGGTAAATATTACTTAGATTCGAGAGCAATAACTTGTTAAGTTTGAGGAACGGATAATTTTGTCAAAACTGACGTTTTTCAAGCATTTTTTTTCAAATTTCGATCGAATCTCAAAACTGGCCGTTTTTCTATGTTTTTGCTTAATATTACTTATAATCGGAGACCTTAATCGGATAAGTTCGAAGATATTTGCATTATCCAAATAACTTCCGCACTTCAATCTTTTTTAGGGAATGGATCCACCTTAAAAACGGCCGTTTTTCCCAGGTTTTGGTTAATATTACTTAAATTCGAAAGCAATAACTTGCTAAGTTTGAGAAACAGTTTATTTTTTCAAAACTGACGTATTTTAATTTTTTTTAAAAAAACGTTCGAATCTCAAACCTAGCCGTTTTTGCATGTTTTTGCTTAATATTACTTATACTCGGAGCCCTTAATTTGATAAGTTTAAAGATATTTGCATTATCCAAAAAACTTTCGTTTTTCAATCTTTTTAGGAAATGGATCAAACCTTTAAAACGGCCATTTTTCCAGGTTTTGGTTAATATTACTTAGATTCGAGAGCAATAACTTGCTAAGTTTGAGAAACAGTTTATTTTCCTAAAACTGACGTATTTTAATTTTTTTTAAAAAAACGATCGAATCTCAAACCTAGCCGTTTTTGCATGTTTTTGCTTAATATTACTTATACTCGGAGCCCTTAATTTGATAAGTTTAAAGATATTTGCATTATCAAAAAAACTTCCGTTTTTCAATCTTTTAGGGAAATGGATCAAACCTTAAAAACGGCCGTTTTTCCAGGTTTTGGTTAATATTACTTATATTCGAGAGCAATAACTTGTTAAGTTTGAGAAACGGATAATTTTCTCAAAACTGACGTTTTTCAAGCATTTTTTCAGAATTCGATCGAATCTCAAAACTGGCCGTTTTTCCATGTTTTGCTTAATATTACTTATAATCGGAGACCTTAATTGGATAAGTTCGAAGATATTTGCATTATCAAAATAACTTCCGTTTTTCAATCTTTTTAGGAAATGGATCAAACCTTAAAAACGGCCGCTTTTTCCAGGTTTTCGTTAATATTACTTAGATTCGAGAGCAATATCTTGCTGAGTTCGAAAAACGGTTTTTTTTTTTCAAAACCGAAATTTTTAACTTTTTTTTTAAGAATTCGATCGAGTCTCAAAACTGGCCGTTTTTGCATGTTTTTGCTTATTATTACTTATAATCGGAGACCTCAATTTTTTAAGTTGAAGTTATTTGAAATATCCAAAAAACTTCCGTTTTTCAATCTTTTTAGGAAATGGATCAAACATAAAAACGGCCGTTTTTCCAGGTTTTGGTTAATATTACTTAGTTTCGAGAGCAATAATTTGCTAAGTTTTGAAAACGGTATATTTTACCCAAACTGACGTTTTTCAAGCTTTTTTCAAGAAATCGATCGAATCTCAAAACTGGCCGTTTTTGCATGTTTTTGTTAATATTACTTATACTCGGAGACTTTAATTTAATAGGTTTGAAGAAATTTGCATTATCCAAAAAAACATCGTTTTTAAATCTTTTTAGGAAATGGAACAAACCTTAAAAACGGCCGTTTTTCCAGGTTTTGGTTAATATTACTTAGATTCGAAGGTAATAACTTGATAAGTTTGAAAAACGGTTTATTTTCCCAAATCTGACGTTTTTCAAGCTTTTTTTAAGAAATCGATCGAATCTCAAAATTGGCCGTTTTTGGTGGTTTTTGCTTAATATTACTTATTATCAGACACCTTAGTTTAAAAGGTTTAAGATAAAAACTCTCGTTTTTCACTCTTTTTTAGGAAATAAATCAAACCTTAAAAACGGCAGTTCTTCCAGGTTTTGGTTAATATTACTTAGATTCGAGAGCAATAAATTTCTAGGTTTGAAAAAGGGTTTATTTTCCCAAAACTGACGTTTTTCAAGCTTTTTTTAAGAAATCGATCGAATCTCAAAACTGGCCGTTTTTGCATGTTTTTGCTTAATATTACTTATACTCGGAGACCTTAATTTGATAAGTTTAAAGATATTTGCATTATCCAAAAAACCTCCGTTTTTTAATCTTTTTAGGAAATGGATCAAACATTAAAAACCGATGTTTTTCCAGGTTTTGGTAAATATTACTTAGATTCGAGAGCAATAACTTGTTAAGTTTGAGGAACGGATAATTTTGTCAAAACTGACGTTTTTCAAGCATTTTTTTTCAAATTTCGATCGAATCTCAAAACCGGCCGTTTTTCTATGTTTTTGCTTAATATTACTTATAATCGGAGACCTTAATCGGATAAGTTCGAAGATATTTGCATTATCCAAATAACTTCCGCACTTCAATCTTTTTTAGGAAATGGATCCACCTTAAAAACTGCCGTTTTTCCAGGTTTTGGTTAATATTACTTAAATTCGAAAGCAATAACTTGCTAAGTTTGAGAAACAGTTTATTTTTTCAAAACTGACGTATTTTAATTTTTTTTAAAAAAACGATCGAATCTCAAACCTAGCAGTTTTTGAATGTTTTTGCTTAATATTACTTATACTCGAAGCCCTTAATTTGATAAGTTTAAAGATATTTGCATTATCCAAAAAACTTCCGTTTTTCAATCTTTTTTAGGAAATGGATCAAACCTTTAAAACGGCCATTTTTCCAGGTTTTGGTTAATATTACTTAGATTCGAGAGCAATAACTTGCTAAGTTTGAGAAACAGTTTATTTTCCTAAAACTGACGTATTTTAATTTTTTTTTAAAAAACGATCGAATCTCAAACCTAGCCGTTTTTGCATGTTTTTGCTTAATATTACTTATACTCGGAGCCCTTAATTTGATAAGTATAAAGATATTTGCATTATCCAAAAAAACTCCGTTTTTCAATCTTTTTAGGAAATGGATCAAACCTTAAAAACGGCTGCTTTTTCCAGGTTTTGGTTAATATTACTTAGATTCGAGAGCAATATCTTGCTGTTTTAGAAAAACGGTTTATTTTTTTTAAAACTGACGTTTTTAAGCTTTTTTTGAAAAATCGTTCGAATCTCAAAACTGGCCGTTTTTGCATGTTTTTGCTTAATATTACTTATAATAGGGGACCTTAATTTGATAAGTTGAAGACCTTAGCATTATCTCCAAAACTTTCGTTTTTCAATCTTTTTAGGAAATGGATCAAACATAAAAACGGCGGGTTTTCAAGGTTTTGGTTAATATTACTTAAATTCGAGAGCAATAACTTGCTAAGTTTTGAAAACGGTATATTTTACCCAAACTGACGTTTTTCAAGCTTTTTTCAAGAAATCGATTGGAACTCAAAACTGGCCGTTTTTGTATGTTTTTGTTAATATTACTTATACTCGGAGACTTTAATTTAATAGGTTTGAAGAAATTTGCATTATCCAAAAAAACATCGTTTTTAAATCTTTTTAGGAAATGGAACAAACCTTAAAAACGGCCGTTTTTCCCGATTTTGGTTAATATTACTTAGATTCGAAGGTAATAACTTGATAAGTTTGAAAAACGGTTTATTTTCCCAAATCTGACGTTTTTCAAGCTTTTTTTAAGAAATCGATCGAATCTCAAAACTGGCCGTTTTTGGTGGTTTTTGCTTAATATTACTTATAATCAGACACCTTAGTTTAAAAGGTTTAAGATAAAAACTCTCGTTTTTCAATCTTTTTTAGGAAATAAATCAAACCTTAAAAACGGCAGTTCTTCCAGGTTTTGGTTAATATTACTTAGATCCGTGAGCAATAAATTTCTAGGTTTGAAAAAGGGTTTATTTTCCCAAAACTGACGTTTTTCAAGCTTTTTTTTAAGAAATCGATCGAATCTCAAAACTGGCCGTTTTGCATGTTTTTGCTTAATATTACTTATACTCGGAGACCTTAATTTGATAAGTTTAAAGATATTTGCATTATCCAAAAAACCTCCGTTTTTTAATCTTTTTAGGAAATGGATCAAACATTAAAAACCGCTGTTTTTCCAGGTTTTGGTTAATATTACTTAGATTCGAGAGCAATAACTTGTTAAGTTTGAGAAACGGATAATTTTCTCAAAACTGACGTTTTTCAAGCATTTTTTTTTCAAATTTCGATCGAATCTCAAAACTGTCCGTTTTTCTATGTTTTTGCTTAATATTACTTATAATCGGAGACTTTAATCGGATAAGTTCGAAGATATTTGCATTATCCAAATAACTTCCGCACTTCAATCTTTTTTAGGAAATGGATCCACCTTAAAAACGGCCGTTTTTCCAGGTTTTGGTTAATATTACTTAAATTCGAGAGCAATAACTTGCTAAGTATAAGAAACGGTCTATTTTCTCAAAACTGACGTTCTTCAAGCTTTTTTTAAGAAATCGATCGAATCTTAAAACTGGCCGTTTTTTCATGTGTTTGCCTAATATTACTTATAATCGGAGACGTTAATTGGATAAGTTCGAAGATATTTGCATTATCCAAATAACCCTTTTTCAAACTTTTTAGGAAATGGCTCAAACATTAAAAACCGCTGTTTTTCCATGTTTTGGTAAATATTACTTAGATTCGAGAGCAATAACTTGGTAAGTTTGAGAAACGGATAATTTTCTCAAAACGTACGTTTTTCGAATAATTTTATTTCAGAATTCGATCGACTCTTAAAACTGGCCGTTTTTCCATGTTTTTGCTTAATATTAATTATAATCGGAGACCTTAATTGGATAAGTTCGAAGATATTTGCATTAGCCAAATATCTTCCGTTTTTCAATCTTTTTTAGGAAATGGATCAAACATAAAAACGGCCGTTTTTCCAGGTTTTGGTTAATATTACTTAAATTCGAGAGCAATAACGTGCTAAGTTAAAGAAACGGTTTATTTTCCTAAAACTGACGTTTTTCAAGCTTTTTTTAAGAAATCGATCGAATCTCAAAACTAGCCGTTTTTCCATGTGTTTGCTTAATATTACTTATACTCGGAGACCTTAATTTGATAAGTTTGAAGATATTTGCATTATCAAAAAAACTTCCGTTTTTCAATCTTTTAGGGAAATGGATCAAACCTTAAAAACGGCCGTTTTTCCAGGTTTTGGTTAATATTACTTATATTCGAGAGCAATAACTTGTTAAGTTTGAGAAACGGATAATTTTCTCAAAACTGACGTTTTTCAAGCATTTTTTCAGAATTCGATCGAATCTCAAAACTGGCCGTTTTTCCATGTTTTGCTTAATATTACTTATAATCGGAGACCTTAATTGGATAAGTTCGAAGATATTTGCATTATCAAAATAACTTCCGTTTTTCAATCATTTTAGGAAATGGATCAAACCTTAAAAACGGCCGCTTTTTCCAGGTTTTCGTTAATATTACTTAGATTCGAGAGCAATATCTTGCTGAGTTCGAAAAACGGTTTTTTTTTTCAAAACCGAAATTTTTAACTTTTTTTTTAAGAATTCGATCGAGTCTCAAAACTGGCCGTTTTTGCATGTTTTTGCTTATTATTACTTATAATCGGAGACCTCAATTTTTTAAGTTGAAGTTATTTGAAATATCCAAAAAACTTCCGTTTTTCAATCTTTTTAGGAAATGGATCAAACATAAAAACGGCCGTTTTTCCAGGTTTTGGTTAATATTACTTAGTTTCGAGAGCAATAATTTGCTAAGTTTTGAAAACGGTATATTTTACCCAAACTGACGTTTTTCAAGCTTTTTTCAAGAAATCGATCGAATCTCAAAACTGGCCGTTTTTGCATGTTTTTGTTAATATTACTTATACTCGGAGACTTTAATTTAATAGGTTTGAAGAAATTTGCATTATCCAAAAAAACATCGTTTTTAAATCTTTTTAGGAAATGGAACAAACCTTAAAAACGGCCGTTTTTCCAGGTTTTGGTTAATATTACTTAGATTCGAAGGTAATAACTTGATAAGTTTGAAAAACGGTTTATTTTCCCAAATCTGACGTTTTTCAAGCTTTTTTTAAGAAATCGATCGAATCTCAAAATTGGCCGTTTTTGGTGGTTTTTGCTTAATATTACTTATAATCAGACACCTTAGTTTAAAAGGTTTAAGATAAAAACTCTCGTTTTTCACTCTTTTTTAGGAAATAAATCAAACCTTAAAAACGGCAGTTCTTGCAGGTTTTGGTTAATATTACTTAGATTCGAGAGCAATAAATTTCTAGGTTTGAAAAAGGGTTTATTTTCCCAAAACTGACGTTTTTCAAGTTTTTTTTTTAAGAAATCGATCGAATCTCAAAACTGGCCGTTTTTGCATGTTTTTGCTTAATATTACTTATACTCGGAGACCTTAATTTGATAAGTTTAAAGATATTTGCATTATCCAAAAAACCTCCGTTTTTTAATCTTTTTAGGAAATGGATCAAACATTAAAAACCGCTGTTTTTCCAGGTTTTGGTAAATATTACTTAGATTCGAGAGCAATAACTTGTTAAGTTTGAGGAACGGATAATTTTGTCAAAACTGACGTTTTTCAAGCATTTTTTTTCAAATTTCGATCGAATCTCAAAACTGGCCGTTTTTCTATGTTTTTGCTTAATATTACTTATTATCGGAGACCTTAATCGGATAAGTTCGAAGATATTTGCATTATCCAAATAACTTCCGCACTTCAATCTTTTTTAGGAAATGGATCCACCTTAAAAACGGCCGTTTTTCCAGGTTTTGGTTAATATTACTTAAATTCGAAAGCAATAACTTGCTAAGTTTGAGAAACAGTTTATTTTTTCAAAACTGACGTATTTTAATTTTTTTTAAAAAAACGATCGAATCTCAAACCTAGCCGTTTTTGCATGTTTTTGCTTAATATTACTTATACTCGGAGCCCTTAATTTGATAAGTTTAAAGATATTTGCATTATCCAAAAAACTTCCGTTTTTCAATCTTTTTAGGAAATGGATCAAACCTTTAAAACGGCCATTTTTCCAGGTTTTGGTTAATATTACTTAGATTCGAGAGCAATAACTTGCTAAGTTTGAGAAACAGTTTATTTTCCTAAAACTGACGTATTTTAATTTTTTTTAAAAAAACGATCGAATCTCAAACCTAGCCGTTTTTGCATGTTTTTGCT
The DNA here is from genome assembly GCA_963969495.1 of Ceratothoa steindachneri. Lineage (NCBI taxonomy): Eukaryota > Metazoa > Arthropoda > Malacostraca > Isopoda > Cymothoidae > Ceratothoa > Ceratothoa steindachneri. The sequence continues at coordinate 71,850,583 of OZ018331.1, read as the reverse complement.
TAATATTACTTATACTCGGAGCCCTTAATTTGATAAGTTTAAAGATATTTGCATTATCAAAAAAACTTCCGTTTTTCAATCTTTTAGGGAAATGGATCAAACCTTAAAAACGGCCGTTTTTCCAGGTTTTGGTTAATATTACTTATATTCGAGAGCAATAACTTGTTAAGTTTGAGAAACGGATAATTTTCTCAAAACTGACGTTTTTCAAGCATTTTTTCAGAATTCGATCGAATCTCAAAACTGGCCGTTTTTCCATGTTTTGCTTAATATTACTTATAATCGGAGACCTTAATTGGATAAGTTCGAAGATATTTGCATTATCAAAATAACTTCCGTTTTTCAATCTTTATAGGAAATGGATCAAACCTTAAAAACGGCCGCTTTTTCCAGGTTTTCGTTAATATTACTTAGATTCGAGAGCAATATCTTGCTGAGTTCGAAAAACGGTTTTTTTTTTCAAAACCGAAATTTTTAACCTTTTTTTTAAGAATTCGATCGAGTCTCAAAACTGGCCGTTTTTGCATGTTTTTGCTTATTATTACTTATAATCGGAGACCTCAATTTTTTAAGTTGAAGTTATTTGAAATATCCAAAAAACTTCCGTTTTTCAATCTTTTTAGGAAATGGATCAAACATAAAAACGGCCGTTTTTCCAGGTTTTGGTTAATATTACTTAGTTTCGAGAGCAATAACTTGCTAAGTTTGAGAAACAGTTTATTTTTTCAAAACTGACGTATTTTAATTTTTTTTAAAAAAACGATCGAATCTCAAACCTAGCCGTTTTTAAATGTTTTTGCTTAATATTACTTATACTCGAAGCCCTTAATTTGATAAGTTTAAAGATATTTGCATTTTTTAAAAAACTTCCGTTTTTCAATCTTTTTTAGGAAATGGATCAAACCTTAAAAACGGCCGTTTTTCCAGGTTTTGGTTAATATTACTTAAATTCGAAAGCAATAACTTGCTAAGTTTGAGAAACAGTTTATTTTTTCAAAACTGACGTATTTTAATTTTTTTTAAAAAAACGATCGAATCTCAAACCTAGCCGTTTTTAAATGTTTTTGCTTAATATTACTTATACTCGAAGCCCTTAATTTGATAAGTTTAAAGATATTTGCATTTTTTAAAAAACTTCCGTTTTTCAATCTTTTTTAGGAAATGGATCAAACCTTTAAAAACGGCCATTTTTCCAGGTTTTGGTTAATATTACTTAGATTCGAGAGCAATAACTTGCTAAGTTTGAGAAACAGTTTATTTTCCTAAAACTGACGTATTTTAATTTTTTTTAAAAAAACGATCGAATCTCAAACCTAGCCGTTTTTGCATGTTTTTGCTTAATATTACTTATACTCGGAGCCCTTAATTTGATAAGTTTAAAGATATTTGCATTATCCAAAAAAACTCCGTTTTTCAATCTTTTTAGGAAATGGATCAAACCTTAAAAACGGCTGCTTTTTCCAGGTTTTGGTTAATATTACTTAGATTCGAGAGCAATATCTTGCTGTTTTAGAAAAACGGTTTATTTTTTTTAAAACTGACGTTTTTAAGCTTTTTTTGAAAAATCGTTCGAATCTCAAAACTGGCCGTTTTTGCATGTTTTTGCTTAATATTACTTATAATAGGGGACCTTAATTTGATAAGTTGAAGACCTTAGCATTATCTCCAAAACTTTCGTTTTTCAATCTTTTTAGGAAATGGATCAAACATAAAAACGGCGGGTTTTCAAGGTTTTGGTTAATATTACTTAAATTCGAGAGCAATAACTTGCTAAGTTTTGAAAACGGTATATTTTACCCAAACTGACGTTTTTCAAGCTTTTTTCAAGAAATCGATCGGAACTCAAAACTGGCCGTTTTTGCATGTTTTTGTTAATATTACTTATACTCGGAGACTTTAATTTAATAGGTTTGAAGAAATTTGCATTATCCAAAAAAACATCGTTTTTAAATCTTTTTAGGAAATGGAACAAACCTTAAAAACGGCCGTTTTTCCCGATTTTGGTTAATATTACTTAGATTCGAAGGTAATAACTTGATAAGTTTGAAAAACGGTTTATTTTCCCAAATCTGACGTTTTTCAAGCTTTTTTTAAGAAATCGATCGAATCTCAAAACTGGCCGTTTTTGGTGGTTTTTGCTTAATATTACTTATAATCAGACACCTTAGTTTAAAAGGTTTAAGATAAAAACTCTCGTTTTTCAATCTTTTTTAGGAAATAAATCAAACCTTAAAAACGGCAGTTCTTCCAGGTTTTGGTTAATATTACTTAGATCCGAGAGCAATAAATTTCTAGGTTTGAAAAAGGGTATATTTTCCCAAAACTGACGTTTTTCAAGCTTTTTTTAAGAAATCGATCGAATCTCAAAACTGGCCGTTTTTGCATGTTTTTGCTTAATATTACTTATACTCGGAGACCTTAATTTGATAGGTTTAAAGATATTTGCATTATCCAAAAAACCTCCGTTTTTTAATCTTTTTAGGAAATGGATCAAACATTAAAAACCGATGTTTTTCCAGCTTTTGGTTAATATCACTTAGATTCGAGAGCAATAACTTGTTAAGTTTGAGAAACGGATAATTTCTCAAAACTGACGTTTTTCAAGCATTTTTTTTTCAAATTTCGATCGAATCTCAAAACTGTCCGTTTTTCTATGTTTTTGCTTAATATTACTTATAATCGGAGACTTTAATCGGATAAGTTCGAAGATATTTGCATTATCCAAATAACTTCCGCACTTCAATCTTTTTTAGGAAATGGATCCACCTTAAAAACGGCCGTTTTTCCAGGTTTTGGTTAATATTACTTAAATTCGAAAGCAATAACTTGCTAAGTTTGAGAAACAGTTGATTTTCCCAAAACTGACGTTTTTTATTTTTAAAAAAAAAACGATCGAATCTCAAACCTAGCCGTTTTTGCATGTTTTTGCTAAATATTACTTATACTCGGAGCCCTTAATTTGATAAGTTTGAAGATATTTGCATTATCCAAAAAACTTCCGTTTTTCAATCTTTTTTAGGGAATGGATCAAACCTTTAAAACGGCCATTTTTCCAAGTTTTGGTTAATATTACTTAGATTCGAGAGCAATAACTTGCTAAGTTTGAAAAACCGTGTATTTTCCCAAAAATGACGTTTTTCAACAACTTCCGTTTTTCAATCTTTTAGGAAATGGATCAAACCTTAAAAACGGCTGCTTTTTCCAGGTTTTGGTTAATATTACTTAGATTCGAGAGCAATATCTTGCTGTTTTTGAAAAACGGTTTATTTTTTTCAAAACTGACGTTTTTAAGCTTTTTTTGAAAAATCGTTCGAATCTCAAAACTGGCCGTTTTTGCATGTTTTTGCTTAATATTACCTATAATAGGGGACCTTAATTTGATAAGTTGAAGACATTAGCATTATCTCCAAAACTTTCGTTTTTCAATCTTTTTAGGAAATGGATCAAACATAAAAACGGCAGGTTTTCGAGGTTTTGGTTAATATTACTTAAATTCGAGAGCAATAACTTGCTAAGTTTAAGAAACGGTCTATTTTCTCAAAACTGACGTTTTTAAGCTTTTTTTGAAAAATCGATCGAATCTCAAGACTGGCCGTTTTTGCATGTTTTTGCTTAATATTACTTATAATCGGAGACCTCAATTTGATAAGTTGAAGACATTAGCACTATCCCCAAAACTTCCGTTTTTCAATCTTTTTAGGAAATGGATCAAACATAAAAACGGCGGGTTATCAAGGTTTTGGTTAATATTACTTAGATTCGAGAGCAATATCTTGCTCTTTATGAAAAACGGTTTATTTTCTCAAAACTGACGTTTCTAAGGTTTTTTATTGAAAAAATCGATCGAATCTCAAAACTGGCCGTTGTTACATTTTTTAGCTTAATATTACTTATAATCGGAGACCTCAATTTGATAAGTTGAAGATATTTGCATTATCCAAAAAACTTCCGTTTTTCAATCTTTTTTAGGAAATGGATCAAACATAAAAACAGCAGTTCTTTCAGGTTTTGGTTAATATTACTTAGATTCGAGAGCAATAAATTTCTAGGTTTGAAAAAGGGTTTATTTTCCCAAAACTGACGTTTTTCAAGCTTTTTTTAAGAAATCGATCGAATCTCAAAATTGGCCGTTTTTGGTGGTTTTTGCTTAAAATTACTTATTATCAGACACCTTAGTTTAAAAGGTTTAAGATAAAAACTCTCGTTTTTCACTCTTTTTTAGGAAATAAATCAAACCTTAAAAACGGCAGTTCTTCCAGGTTTTGGTTAATATTACTTAGATTCGAGAGCAATAAATTTCTAGGTTTGAAAAAGGGTTTATTTTCCCAAAACTGACGTTTTTCAAGCTTTTTTTAAGAAATCGATCGAATCTCAAAACTGGCCGTTTTTGCATGTTTTTGCTTAATATTACTTATACTCGGAGACCTTAATTTGATAAGTTTAAAGATATTTGCATTATCCAAAAAACCTCCGTTTTTTAATCTTTTTAGGAAATGGATCAAACATTAAAAACCGCTGTTTTTCCAGGTTTTGGTAAATATTACTTAGATTCGAGAGCAATAACTTGTTAAGTTTGAGGAACGGATAATTTTGTCAAAACTGACGTTTTTCAAGCATTTTTTTTCAAATTTCGATCGAATCTCAAAACCGGCCGTTTTTCTATGTTTTTGCTTAATATTACTTATAATCGGAGACCTTAATCGGATAAGTTCGAAGATATTTGCATTATCCAAATAACTTCCGCACTTCAATCTTTTTTAGGAAATGGATCCACCTTAAAAACGGCCGTTTTTCCAGGTTTTGGTTAATATTACTTAAATTCGAAAGCAATAACTTGCTAAGTTTGAGAAACAGTTTATTTTTTCAAAACTGACGTATTTTAATTTTTTTTAAAAAAACGATCGAATCTCAAACCTAGCCGTTTTTGAATGTTTTTGCTTAATATTACTTATACTCGAAGCCCTTAATTTGATAAGTTTAAAGATATTTGCATTTTTTAAAAAACTTCCGTTTTTCAATCTTTTTTAGGAAATGGATCAAACCTTTAAAACGGCCATTTTTCCAGGTTTTGGTTAATATTACTTAGATTCGAGAGCAATAACTTGCTAAGTTTGAGAAACAGTTTATTTTCCTAAAACTGACGTATTTTAATTTTTTTTAAAAAAACGATCGAATCTCAAACCTAGCCGTTTTTGCATGTTTTTGCTTAATATTACTTATACTCGGAGCCCTTAATTTGATAAGTTTAAAGATATTTGCATTATCCAAAAAAACTCCGTTTTTCAATCTTTTTAGGAAATGGATCAAACCTTAAAAACGGCTGCTTTTTCCAGGTTTTGGTTAATATTACTTAGATTCGAGAGCAATATCTTGCTGTTTTAGAAAAACGGTTTATTTTTTTTAAAACTGACGTTTTTAAGCTTTTTTTGAAAAATCGTTCGAATCTCAAAACTTGCCGTTTTTGCATGTTTTTGCTTAATATTACTTATAATAGGGGACCTTAATTTGATAAGTTGAAGACCTTAGCATTATCTCCAAAACTTTCGTTTTTCAATCTTTTTAGGAAATGGATCAAACATAAAAACGGCCGTTTTTCCAGGTTTTGGTTAATATTACTTAGTTTCGAGAGCAATAATTTGCTAAGTTTTGAAAACGGTATATTTTACCCAAACTGACGTTTTTCAAGCTTTTTTCAAGAAATCGATCGAATCTCAAAACTGGCCGTTTTTGCATGTTTTTGTTAATATTACTTATACTCGGAGACTTTAATTTAATAGGTTTGAAGAAATTTGCATTATCCAAAAAAACATCGTTTTTAAATCTTTTTAGGAAATGGAACAAACCTTAAAAACGGCCGTTTTTCCAGGTTTTGGTTAATATTACTTAGATTCGAAGGTAATAACTTGATAAGTTTGAAAAACGGTTTATTTTCCCAAATCTGACGTTTTTCAAGCTTTTTTTAAGAAATCGATCGAATCTCAAAATTGGCCGTTTTTGGTGGTTTTTGCTTAATATTACTTATAATCAGACACCTTAGTTTAAAAGGTTTAAGATAAAAACTCTCGTTTTTCACTCTTTTTTAGGAAATAAATCAAACCTTAAAAACGGCAGTTCTTGCAGGTTTTGGTTAATATTACTTAGATTCGATAGCAATAAATTTCTAGGTTTGAAAAAGGGTTTATTTTCCCAAAACTGACGTTTTTCAAGCTTTTTTTTAAGAAATCGATCGAATCTCAAAACTGGCCGTTTTTGCATGTTTTTGCTTAATATTACTTATACTCGGAGACCTTAATTTGATAAGTTTAAAGATATTTGCATTATCCAAAAAACCTCCGTTTTTTAATCTTTTTAGGAAATGGATCAAACATTAAAAACCGCTGTTTTTCCAGGTTTTGGTAAATATTACTTAGATTCGAGAGCAATAACTTGTTAAGTTTGAGGAACGGATAATTTTGTCAAAACTGACGTTTTTCAAGCATTTTTTTTCAAATTTCGATCGAATCTCAAAACTGGCCGTTTTTCTATGTTTTTGCTTAATATTACTTATAATCGGAGACCTTAATCGGATAAGTTCGAAGATATTTGCATTATCCAAATAACTTCCGCACTTCAATCTTTTTTAGGAAATGGATCCACCTTAAAAACGGCCGTTTTTCCAGGTTTTGGTTAATATTACTTAAATTCGAAAGCAATAACTTGCTAAGTTTGAGAAACAGTTTATTTTTTCAAAACTGACGTATTTTAATTTTTTTTAAAAAAACGATCGAATCTCAAACCTAGCCGTTTTTGTATGTTTTTGCTTAATATTACTTATACTCGGAGCCCTTAATTTGATAAGTTTAAAGATATTTGCATTATCCAAAAAACTTCCGTTTTTCAATCTTTTTAGGAAATGGATCAAACCTTTAAAACGGCCATTTTTCCAGGTTTTGGTTAATATTACTTAGATTCGAGAGCAATAACTTGCTAAGTTTGAGAAACAGTTTATTTTCCTAAAACTGACGTATTTTAATTTTTTTTAAAAAAACGATCGAATCTCAAACCTAGCCGTTTTTGCATGTTTTTGCTTAATATTACTTATACTCGGAGCCCTTAATTTGATAAGTTTAAAGATATTTGCATTATCAAAAAAACTTCCGTTTTTCAATCTTTTAGGGAAATGGATCAAACCTTAAAAACGGCCGTTTTTCCAGGTTTTGGTTAATATTACTTATATTCGAGAGCAATAACTTGTTAAGTTTGAGAAACGGATAATTTTCTCAAAACTGACGTTTTTCAAGCATTTTTTCAGAATTCGATCGAATCTCAAAACTGGCCGTTTTTCCATGTTTTGCTTAATATTACTTATAATCGGAGACCTTAATTGGATAAGTTCGAAGATATTTGCATTATCAAAATAACTTCCGTTTTTCAATCTTTATAGGAAATGGATCAAACCTTAAAAACGGCCGCTTTTTCCAGGTTTTCGTTAATATTACTTAGATTCGAGAGCAATATCTTGCTGAGTTAGAAAAACGGTTTTTTTTTCAAAACCGAAATTTTTTAACTTTTTTTTAAGAATTCGATCGAGTCTCAAAACTGGCCGTTTTTGCATGTTTTTGCTTATTATTACTTATAATCGGAGACCTCAATTTTTTAAGTTGAAGTTATTTGAAATATCCAAAAAACTTCCGTTTTTCATCTTTTTAGGAAATGGATCAAACATAAAAACGGCCGTTTTTCCAGGTTTTGGTTAATATTACTTAGTTTCGAGAGCAATAATTTGCTAAGTTTTGAAAACGGTATATTTTACCCAAACTGACGTTTTTCAAGCTTTTTTCAAGAAATCGATCGAATCTCAAAACTGGCGTTTTTGCATGTTTTTGTTAATATTACTTATACTCGGAGACTTTAATTTAATAGGTTTGAAGAAATTTGCATTATCCAAAAAAGCATCGTTTTTAAATCTTTTTAGGAAATGGAAACAAACCTTAAAAACGGCCGTTTTTCCGGTTTTGGTTAATATTACTTAGATTCGAAGGTAAATAACTTGATAAGTTTGAAAACGGGTTTATTTTCCCAAATCTGACGTTTTTCAAGCTTTTTTTAAGAAATCGATCGAATCTCAAAATTGGCCGTTTTTGGTGGTTTTTGCTTAAAATTACTTATAATCAGACACCTTAGTTTAAAAGGTTTAAGATAAAAACTCTCGTTTTTCACTCTTTTTTAGGAAATAAATCAAACCTTAAAAACGGCAGTTCTTCCAGGTTTTGGTTAATATTACTTAGATTCGAGAGCAATAAATTTCTAGGTTTGAAAAAGGGTTTATTTTCCCAAAACTGACGTTTTTCAAGCTTTTTTTAAGAAATCGATTGAATCTCAAAACTGGCCGTTTTTGCATGTTTTTGCTTAATATTACTTATACTCGGAGACCTTAATTTGATAAGTTTAAAGATATTTGCATTATCCAAAAAACCTCCGTTTTTTAATCTTTTTAGGAAATGGATCAAAACATTAAAAACCGCTGTTTTTCCAGGTTTTGGTAAATATTACTTAGATTCGAGAGCAATAACTTTGTTAAGTTTGAGGAACGGATAATTTTGTCAAAACTGACGTTTTTCAAGCATTTTTTTTTCAAATTTCGATCGAATCTCAAAACTGGCCGTTTTTCTATGTTTTTGCTTAATATTACTTATAATCGGAGACCTTAATCGGATAAGTTCGAAGATATTTGCATTATCCAAATAACTTCCGCACTTCAATCTTTTTTAGGAAATGGATCCACCTTAAAAACGGCCGTTTTTCCAGGTTTTGGTTAATATTACTTAAATTCGAAAGCAATAACTTGCTAAGTTTGAGAAACAGTTTATTTTTTCAAAACTGACGTATTTTAATTTTTTTTAAAAAAACGATCGAATCTCAAACCTAGCCGTTTTTGAATGTTTTTGCTTAATATTACTTATACTCGAAGCCCTTAATTTGATAAGTTTAAAGATATTTGCATTTTTTAAAAAACTTCCGTTTTTCAATCTTTTTTAGGAAATGGATCAAACCTTTAAAACGGCCATTTTTCCAGGTTTTGGTTAATATTACTTAGATTCGAGAGCAATAACTTGCTAAGTTTGAGAAACAGTTTATTTTCCTAAAACTGACGTATTTTAATTTTTTTTAAAAAAACGATCGAATCTCAAACCTAGCCGTTTTTGCATGTTTTTGCTTAATATTACTTATACTCGGAGCCCTTAATTTGATAAGTTTAAAGATATTTGCATTATCCAAAAAAACTCCGTTTTTCAATCTTTTTAGGAAATGGATCAAACCTTAAAAACGGCTGCTTTTTCCAGGTTTTGGTTAATATTACTTAGATTCGAGAGCAATATCTTGCTGTTTTAGAAAAACGGTTTATTTTTTTTAAAACTGACGTTTTTAAGCTTTTTTTGAAAAATCGTTCGAATCTCAAAACTGGCCGTTTTTGCATGTTTTTGCTTAATATTACTTATAATAGGGGACCTTAATTTGATAAGTTGAAGACCTTAGCATTATCTCCAAAACTTTCGTTCTTCAATCTTTTTAGGAAATGGATCAAACATAAAAACGGCGGGTTTTCAAGGTTTTGGTTAATATTACTTAAATTCGAGAGCAATAACTTGCTAAGTTTTGAAAACGGTATATTTTACCCAAACTGACGTTTTTCAAGCTTTTTTCAAGAAATCGATTGGAACTCAAAACTGGCCGTTTTTGCATGTTTTTGTTAATATTACTTATACTCGGAGACTTTAATTTAATAGGTTTGAAGAAATTTGCATTATCCAAAAAAACATCGTTTTTAAATCTTTTTAGGAAATGGAACAAACCTTAAAAACGGCCGTTTTTCCCGATTTTGGTTAATATTACTTAGATTCGAAGGTAATAACTTGATAAGTTTGAAAAACGGTTTATTTTCCCAAATCTGACGTTTTTCAAGCTTTTTTTAAGAAATCGATCGAATCTCAAAACTGGCCGTTTTTGGTGGTTTTTGCTTAATATTACTTATAATCAGACACCTTAGTTTAAAAGGTTTAAGATAAAAACTCTCGTTTTTCAATCTTTTTTAGGAAATAAATCAAACCTTAAAAACGGCAGTTCTTCCAGGTTTTGGTTAATATTACTTAGATCCGTGAGCAATAAATTTCTAGGTTTGAAAAAGGGTTTATTTTCCCAAAACTGACGTTTTTCAAGCTTTTTTTTAAGAAATCGATCGAATCTCAAAACTGGCCGTTTTGCATGTTTTTGCTTAATATTACTTATACTCGGAGACCTTAATTTGATAAGTTTAAAGATATTTGCATTATCCAAAAAACCTCCGTTTTTTAATCTTTTTAGGAAATGGATCAAACATTAAAAACCGCTGTTTTTCCAGGTTTTGGTTAATATTACTTAGATTCGAGAGCAATAACTTGTTAAGTTTGAGAAACGGATAATTTTCTCAAAACTGACGTTTTTCAAGCATTTTTTTTTCAAATTTCGATCGAATCTCAAAACTGTCCGTTTTTCTATGTTTTTGCTTAATATTACTTATAATCGGAGACTTTAATCGGATAAGTTCGAAGATATTTGCATTATCCAAATAACTTCCGCACTTCAATCTTTTTTAGGAAATGGATCCACCTTAAAAACGGCCGTTTTTCCAGGTTTTGGTTAATATTACTTAAATTCGAGAGCAATAACTTGCTAAGTATAAGAAACGGTCTATTTTCTCAAAACTGACGTTCTTCAAGCTTTTTTTAAGAAATCGATCGAATCTTAAAACTGGCCGTTTTTTCATGTGTTTGCCTAATATTACTTATAATCGGAGACGTTAATTGGATAAGTTCGAAGATATTTGCATTATCCAAATAACCCTTTTTCAAACTTTTTAGGAAATGGCTCAAACATTAAAAACCGCTGTTTTTCCATGTTTTGGTAAATATTACTTAGATTCGAGAGCAATAACTTGGTAAGTTTGAGAAACGGATAATTTTCTCAAAACGTACGTTTTTCGAATAATTTTATTTCAGAATTCGATCGACTCCTAAAACTGGCCGTTTTTCCATGTTTTTGCTTAATATTAATTATAATCGGAGACCTTAATTGGATAAGTTCGAAGATATTTGCATTAGCCAAATATCTTCCGTTTTTCAATCTTTTTTAGGAAATGGATCAAACATAAAAACGGCCGTTTTTCCAGGTTTTGGTTAATATTACTTAAATTCGAGAGCAATAACGTGCTAAGTTAAAGAAACGGTTTATTTTCTCAAAACTGACGTTTTTCAAGCTTTTTTTAAGAAATCGATCGAATCTCAAAACTAGCCGTTTTTCCATGTGTTTGCTTAATATTACTTATACTCGGAGACCTTAATTTGATAAGTTTGAAGATATTTGCATTATCAAAAAAACTTCCGTTTTTCAATCTTTTAGGGAAATGGATCAAACCTTAAAAACGGCCGTTTTTCCATGTTTTGGTTAATATTACTTATATTCGAGAGCAATAACTTGTTAAGTTTGAGAAACGGATAATTTTCTCAAAACTGACGTTTTTCAAGCATTTTTTCAGAATTCGATCGAATCTCAAAACTGGCCGTTTTTCCATGTTTTGCTTAATATTACTTATAATCGGAGACCTTAATTGGATAAGTTCGAAGATATTTGCATTATCAAAATAACTTCCGTTTTTCAATCATTTTAGGAAATGGATCAAACCTTAAAAACGGCCGCTTTTTCCAGGTTTTCGTTAATATTACTTAGATTCGAGAGCAATATCTTGCTGAGTTCGAAAAACGGTTTTTTTTTTCAAAACCGAAATTTTTAACATTTTTTTTAAGAATTCGATCGAGTCTCAAAACTGGCCGTTTTTGCATGTTTTTGCTTATTATTACTTATAATCGGAGACCTCAATTTTTTAAGTTGAAGTTATTTGAAATATCCAAAAAACTTCCGTTTTTCAATCTTTTTAGGAAATGGATCAAACATAAAAACGGCCGTTTTTCCAGGTTTTGGTTAATATTACTTAGTTTCGAGAGCAATAATTTGCTAAGTTTTGAAAACGGTATATTTTACCCAAACTGACGTTTTTCAAGCTCTTTTCAAGAAATCGATCGAATCTCAAAACTGGCCGTTTTTGCATGTTTTTGTTAATATTACTTATACTCGGAGACTTTAATTTAATAGGTTTGAAGAAATTTGCATTATCCAAAAAAACATCGTTTTTAAATCTTTTTAGGAAATGGAACAAACCTTAAAAACGGCCGTTTTTCCAGGTTTTGGTTAATATTACTGAAATTCGAAGGTAATAACTTGATAAGTTTGAAAAACGGTTTATTTTCCCAAATCTGACGTTTTTCAAGCTTTTTTTAAGAAATCGATCGAATCTCAAAATTGGCCGTTTTTGGTGGTTTTTGCTTAATATTACTTATAATCAGACACCTTAGTTTAAAAGGTTTAAGATAAAAACTCTCGTTTTTCACTCTTTTTTAGGAAATAAATCAAACCTTAAAAACGGCAGTTCTTCCAGGTTTTGGTTAATATTACTTAGATTCGAGAGCAATAAATTTCTAGGTTTGAAAAAGGGTTTATTTTCCCAAAACTGACGTTTTTCAAGCTTTTTTTTTAAGAAATCGATCGAATCTCAAAACTGGCCGTTTTTGCATGTTTTTGCTTAATATTACTTATACTCGGAGACCTTAATTTGATAAGTTTAAAGATATTTGCATTATCCAAAAAACCTCCGTTTTTTAATCTTTTTAGGAAATGGATCAAACATTAAAAACCGCTGTTTTTCCAGGTTTTGGTAAATATTACTTAGATTCGAGAGCAATAACTTGTTAAGTTTGAGGAACGGATAATTTTGTCAAAACTGACGTTTTTCAAGCATTTTTTTTCAAATTTCGATCGAATCTCAAAACTGGCCGTTTTTCTATGTTTTTGCTTAATATTACTTATAATCGGAGACCTTAATCGGATAAGTTCGAAGATATTTGCATTATCCAAATAACTTCCGCACTTCAATCTTTTTTAGGAAATGGATCCACCTTAAAAACGGCCGTTTTTCCAGGTTTTGGTTAATATTACTTAAATTCGAAAGCAATAACTTGCTAAGTTTGAGAAACAGTTTATTTTTTCAAAACTGACGTATTTTAATTTTTTTTAAAAAAACGATCGAATCTCAAACCTAGCCGTTTTTGCATGTTTTTGCTTAATATTACTTATACTCGGAGCCCTTAATTTGATAAGTTTAAAGATATTTGCATTATCCAAAAAACTTCCGTTTTTCAATCTTTTTAGGAAATGGATCAAACCTTTAAAACGGCCATTTTTCCAGGTTTTGGTTAATATTACTTAGATTCGAGAGCAATAACTTGCTAAGTTTGAGAAACAGTTTATTTTCCTAAAACTGACGTATTTTAATTTTTTTTAAAAAAACGATCGAATCTCAAACCTAGCCGTTTTTGCATGTTTTTGCTTAATATTACTTATACTCGGAGCCCTTAATTTGATAAGTTTAAAGATATTTGCATTATCAAAAAAACTTCCGTTTTTCAATCTTTTAGGGAAATGGATCAAACCTTAAAAACGGCCGTTTTTCCAGGTTTTGGTTAATATTACTTATATTCGAGAGCAATAACTTGTTAAGTTTGAGAAACGGATAATTTTCTCAAAACTGACGTTTTTCAAGCATTTTTTCAGAATTCGATCGAATCTCAAAACTGGCCGTTTTTCCATGTTTTGCTTAATATTACTTATAATCGGAGACCTTAATTGGATAAGTTCGAAGATATTTGCATTATCAAAATAACTTCCGTTTTTCAATCTTTTTAGGAAATGGATCAAACCTTAAAAACGGCCGCTTTTTCCAGGTTTTCGTTAATATTACTTAGATTCGAGAGCAATATCTTGCTGAGTTCGAAAAACGGTTTTTTTTTTCAAAACCGAAATTTTTAACTTTTTTTTTAAGAATTCGATCGAGTCTCAAAACTGGCCGTTTTTGCATGTTTTTGCTTATTATTACTTATAATCGGAGACCTCAATTTTTTAAGTTGAAGTTATTTGAAATATCCAAAAAACTTCCGTTTTTCAATCTTTTTAGGAAATGGATCAAACATAAAAACGGCCGTTTTTCCAGGTTTTGGTTAATATTACTTAGTTTCGAGAGCAATAATTTGCTAAGTTTTGAAAACGGTATATTTTACCCAAACTGACGTTTTTCAAGCTTTTTTCAAGAAATCGATCGAATCTCAAAACTGGCCGTTTTTGCATGTTTTTGTTAATATTACTTATACTCGGAGACTTTAATTTAATAGGTTTGAAGAAATTTGCATTATCCAAAAAAACATCGTTTTTAAATCTTTTTAGGAAATGGAACAAACCTTAAAAACGGCCGTTTTTCCAGGTTTTGGTTAATATTACTTAGATTCGAAGGTAATAACTTGATAAGTTTGAAAAACGGTTTATTTTCCCAAATCTGACGTTTTTCAAGCTTTTTTTAAGAAATCGATCGAATCTCAAAATTGGCCGTTTTTGGTGGTTTTTGCTTAATATTACTTATAATCAGACACCTTAGTTTAAAAGGTTTAAGATAAAAACTCTCGTTTTTCACTCTTTTTTAGGAAATAAATCAAACCTTAAAAACGGCAGTTCTTGCAGGTTTTGGTTAATATTACTTAGATTCGATAGCAATAAATTTCTAGGTTTGAAAAAGGGTTTATTTTCCCAAAACTGACGTTTTTCAAGCTTTTTTTTAAGAAATCGATCGAATCTCAAAACTGGCCGTTTTTGCATGTTTTTGCTTAATATTACTTATACTCGGAGACCTTAATTTGATAAGTTTAAAGATATTTGCATTATCCAAAAAACCTCCGTTTTTTAATCTTTTTAGGAAATGGATCAAACATTAGAAACCGCTGTTTTTCCAGGTTTTGGTAAATATTACTTAGATTCGAGAGCAATAACTTGTTAAGTTTGAGGGACGGATAATTTTGTCAAAACTGACGTTTTTCAAGCATTTTTTTTCAAATTTCGATCGAATCTCAAAACTGGCCGTTTTTCTATGTTTTTGCTTAATATTACTTATAATTGGAGACCTTAATCGGATAAGTTCGAAGATATTTGCATTATCCAAATAACTTCCGCACTTCAATCTTTTTTAGGAAATGGATCCACCTTAAAAACGGCCGTTTTTCCAGGTTTTGGTTAATATTACTTAAATTCGAAAGCAATAACTTGCTAAGTTTGAGAAACAGTTTATTTTTTCAAAACTGACGTATTTTAATTTTTTTTAAAAACACGATCGAATCTCAAACCTAGCCGTTTTTGCATGTTTTTGCTTAATATTACTTATACTCGAAGCCCTTAATTTGATAAGTTTAAAGATATTTGCATTATCCAAAAAACTTCCGTTTTTCAATCTTTTTAGGAAATGGATCAAACCTTTAAAACGGCCATTTTTCCAGGTTTTGGTTAATATTACTTAGATTCGAGAGCAATAACTTGCTAAGTTTGAGAAACAGTTTATTTTCCTAAAACTGACGTATTTTAATTTTTTTTAAAAAAACGATCGAATCTCAAACCTAGCCGTTTTTGCATGTTTTTGCTTAATATTACTTATACTCGGAGCCCTTAATTTGATAAGTTTAAAGATATTTGCATTATCAAAAAAACTTCCGTTTTTCAATCTTTTAGGGAAATGGATCAAACCTTAAAAACGGCCGTTTTTCCAGGTTTTGGTTAATATTACTTATATTCGAGAGCAATAACTTGTTAAGTTTGAGAAACGGATAATTTTCTCAAAACTGACGTTTTTCAAGCATTTTTTCAGAATTCGATCGAATCTCAAAACTGGCCGTTTTTCCATGTTTTGCTTAATATTACTTATAATCGGAGACCTTAATTGGATAAGTTCGAAGATATTTGCATTATCAAAATAACTTCCGTTTTTCAATCTTTATAGGAAATGGATCAAACCTTAAAAACGGCCGCTTTTTCCAGGTTTTCGTTAATATTACTTAGATTCGAGCGCAATATCTTGCTGAGTTCGAAAAACGGTTTTTTTTTTCAAAACCGAAATTTTTAACTTTTTTTTTAAGAATTCGATCGAGTCTCAAAACTGGCCGTTTTTGCATGTTTTTGCTTATTATTACTTATAATCGGAGACCTCAATTTTTTAAGTTGAAGTTATTTGAAATATCCAAAAAACTTCCGTTTTTCAATCTTTTTAGGAAATGGATCAAACATAAAAACGGCCGTTTTTCCAGGTTTTGGTTAATATTACTTAGTTTCGAGAGCAATAATTTGCTAAGTTTTGAAAACGGTATATTTTACCCAAACTGACGTTTTTCAAGCTTTTTTCAAGAAATCGATCGAATCTCAAAACTGGCCGTTTTTGCATGTTTTTGTTAATATTACTTATACTCGGAGACTTTAATTTAATAGGTTTGAAGAAATTTGCATTATCCAAAAAAACATCGTTTTTAAATCTTTTTAGGAAATGGAACAAACCTTAAAAACGGCCGTTTTTCCAGGTTTTGGTTAATATTACTTAGATTCGAAGGTAATAACTTGATAAGTTTGAAAAACGGTTTATTTTCCCAAATCTGACGTTTTTCAAGCTTTTTTTAAGAAATCAATCGAATCTCAAAATTGGCCGTTTTTGGTGGTTTTTGCTTAAAATTACTTATAATCAGACACCTTAGTTTAAAAGGTTTAAGATAAAAACTCTCGTTTTTCACTCTTTTTTAGGAAATAAATCAAACCTTAAAAACGGCAGTTCTTCCAGGTTTTGGTTAATATTACTTAGATTCGAGAGCAATAAATTTCTAGGTTTGAAAAAGGGTTTATTTTCCCAAAACTGACGTTTTTCAAGCTTTTTTTAAGAAATCGATTGAATCTCAAAACTGGCCGTTTTTTCATGTTTTTGCTTAATATTACTTATACTCGGAGACCTTAATTTGATAAGTTTAAAGATATTTGCATTATCCAAAAAACCTCTGTTTTTTAATCTTTTTAGGAAATGGATCAAACATTAAAAACCGCTGTTTTTCCAGGTTTTGGTAAATATTACTTAGATTCGAGAGCAATAACTTGTTAAGTTTGAGGAACGGATAATTTTGTCAAAACTGACGTTTTTCAAGCATTTTTTTTCAAATTTCGATCGAATCTCAAAACTGGCCGTTTTTCTATGTTTTTGCTTAATATTACTTATAATCGGAGACCTTAATCGGATAAGTTCGAAGATATTTGCATTATCCAAATAACTTCCGCACTTCAATCTTTTTTAGGAAATGGATCCACCTTAAAAACGGCCGTTTTTCCAGGTTTTGGTTAATATTACTTAAATTCGAAAGCAATAACTTGCTAAGTTTGAGAAACAGTTTATTTTTTCAAAACTGACGTATTTTAATTTTTTTTAAAAAAAACGATCGAATCTCAAACCTAGCCGTTTTTAAATGTTTTTGCTTAATATTACTTATACTCGAAGCCCTTAATTTGATAAGTTTAAAGATATTTGCATTTTTTAAAAAACTTCCGTTTTTCAATCTTTTTTAGGAAATGGATCAAACCTTTAAAAACGGCCATTTTTCCAGGTTTTGGTTAATATTACTTAGATTCGAGAGCAATAACTTGCTAAGTTTGAGAAACAGTTTATTTTCCTAAAACTGACGTATTTTAATTTTTTTAAAAAAACCGATCGAATCTCAAACCTAGCCGTTTTTGCATGTTTTTGCTTAATATTACTTATACTCGGAGCCCTTAATTTGATAAGTTTAAAGATATTTGCATTATCCAAAAAAACTCCGTTTTTCAATCTTTTTAGGAAATGGATCAAACCTTAAAAACGGCTGCTTTTTCCAGGTTTTGGTTAATATTACTTAGATTCGAGAGCAATATCTTGCTGTTTAGAAAAACGGTTTATTTTTTTTAAAACTGACGTTTTTAAGCTTTTATTGAAAAATCGTTCGAATCTCAAAACTGGCCGTTTTTGCATGTTTTTGCTTAATATTACTTATAATAGGGGACCTTAATTTGATAAGTTGAAGACCTTAGCATTATCTCCAAACTTTCGTTTTTCAATCTTTTTAGGAAATGGATCAAACATAAAAACGGCGGGTTTTCAAGGTTTTGGTTAATATTACTTAAAATTCGAGAGCAATAACTTGCTAAGTTTTGAAAACGGTATATTTTACCCAAACTGACGTTTTTCAAGCTTTTTTCAAGAAATCGATCGGAACTCAAAACTGGCCGTTTTGCATGTTTTTGTTAATATTACTTTTACTCGGAGACTTTAATTTAATAGGTTTGAAGAAATTTGCATTATCCAAAAAAACATCGTTTTTAAATCTTTTTAGGAAATGGAACAAACCTTAAAAACGGCCGTTTTTCCGATTTTGGTTAATATTACTTAGATTCGAAGGTAATAACTTGATAAGTTTGAAAAACGGTTTATTTTCCCAAATCTGACGTTTTTCAAGCTTTTTTTAAAGAAATCGATCGAATCTCAAAACTGGCCGTTTTTGGTGGTTTTTGCTTAATATTACTTATAATCAGACACCTTAGTTTAAAAGGTTTAAGATAAAAACTCTCGTTTTTCAATCTTTTTTAGGAAATAAATCAAACCTTAAAAACGGCAGTTCTTCCAGGTTTTGGTTAATATTACTTAGATCCGAGAGCAATAAATTTCTAGGTTTGAAAAAGGGGTTATTTTCCCAAAACTGACGTTTTTCAAGCTTTTTTAAGAAATCGATCAAATCTCAAAACTGGCCGTTTTTGCATGTTTTTGCTTAATATTACTTATACTCGGAGACCTTAATTTGATAAGTTTAAAGATATTTGCATTATCCCAAAAAACCTCCGTTTTTAATCTTTTTAGGAAATGGATCAAACATTAAAAACCGCTGTTTTTCCAGCTTTTGGTTAATATCACTTAGATTCGAGGAGCAATAACTTGTTAAGTTTGAGAAACGGATAATTTTCTCAAAAACTGACGTTTTTTCAAGCATTTTTTTTTCAAATTTCGATCGAATCTCAAACTGTCCGTTTTTCTATGTTTTGCTTAATATTACTTATAATCGGAGACTTTAATCGGATAAGTTCGAAGATATTTGCATTATCCAAATAACTTCCGCACTTCAATCTTTTTTAGGAAATGGATCCACCTTAAAAACGGCCGTTTTTCCAGGTTTTGGTTAATTACTTAAATTCGAAAGCAATAACTTGCTAAGTTTGAGAAACAGTTGATTTTCCAAAACTGACGTTTTTTATTTTTAAAAAAAAAACGATCGAATCTCAAACCTAGCCGTTTTTGCATGTTTTTGCTTAATATTACTTATACTCGGAGCCCTTAATTTGATAAGTTTGAAGATATTTGCATTATCCAAAAACTTCCGTTTTTCAATCTTTTTTAGGGAATGGATCAAACCTTTAAAACGGCCATTTTTCCAAGTTTTGGTTAATATTACTTAGATTCGAGAGCAATAACTTGCTAAGTTTGAAAAAACCGTGTATTTTCCCCAAAATGACGTTTTTCAACAACTTCCGTTTTTCAATCTTTTAGAAATGGATCAAACCTTAAAAACGGCTGCTTTTTCCAGGTTTGGTTAATATTACTTAGATTCGAGAGCAATATCTTGCTGTTTTTGAAAAACGGTTTATTTTTTTTCAAAAACTGACGTTTTTAAGCTTTTTTTGAAAAATCGTTCGAATCTCAAACTGGCCGTTTTTGCATGTTTTTGCTTAATATTACCTATAATAGGGGACCTTAATTTGATAAGTTGAAGACATTAGCATTATCTCCAAAACTTTCGTTTTTCAATCTTTTTAGGAAATGGATCAAACATAAAAACGGCAGGTTTTCGAGGTTTTGGTTAATATTACTTAAATTCGAGAGCAATAACTTGCTAAGTTTAAGAAACGGTCTATTTTCTCAAAACTGACGTTTTTAAGCTTTTTTTGAAAAATCGATCGAATCTCAAGACTGGCCGTTTCGTTTTTGCATGTTTTTGCTTAATATTACTTATAATCGGAGACCTCAATTTGATAAGTTGAAGACATTAGCATTATCCCCAAAACTTCCGTTTTTCAATCTTTTTAGGAAATGGATCAAAGATAAAAACGGCGGGTTATCAAGGTTTTGGTTAATATTACTTAGATTCGAGAGCAATATCTTGCTCTTTATGAAAAACGGTTTATTTTCTCAAAACTGACGTTTCTAAGGTTTTTTATTGAAAAAATCGATCGAATCTCAAAACTGGCCGTTGTTACATTTTTTAGCTTAATATTACTTATAATCGGAGACCTCAATTTGATAAGTTGAAGATATTTGCATTATCCAAAAAACTTCCGTTTTTCAATCTTTTTTAGGAAATGGATCAAACATAAAAACAGCAGTTCTTTCAGGTTTTGGTTAATATTACTTAGATTCGAGAGCAATAAATTTCTAGGTTTGAAAAAGGGTTTATTTTCCCAAAACTGACGTTTTTCAAGCTTTTTTTAAGAAATCGATCGAATCTCAAAACTGGCCGTTTTTGCATGTTTTTGCTTAATATTACTTAAACAAGGAGACCTTAATTTGATAAGTTTAAAGATATTTGCATTATCCAAAAAACCTCCGTTTTTTAATCTTTTTAGGAAATGGATCAAACATTAAAAACCGCTGTTTTTCCAGCTTTTGGTTAATATCACTTAGATTCGAGAGCAATAACTTGTTAAGTTTGAGAAACGGATAATTTTCTCAAAACTGACGTTTTTCAAGCATTTTTTTTTCAAATTTCGATCGAATCTCAAAACTGTCCGTTTTTCTATGTTTTTGCTTAATATTACTTATAATCGGAGACTTTAATCGGATAAGTTCGAAGATATTTGCATTATCCAAATAACTTCCGCACTTCAATCTTTTTTAGGAAATGGATCCACCTTAAAAACGGCCGTTTTTCCAGGTTTTGGTTAATATTACTTAAATTCGAAAGCAATAACTTGCTAAGTTTGAGAAACAGTTGATTTTCCCAAAACTGACGTTTTTTATTTTTTAAAAAAAAACGATCGAATCTCAAACCTAGCCGTTTTTGCATGTTTTTGCTTAATATTACTTATACTCGGAGCCCTTAATTTGATAAGTTTGAAGATATTTGCATTATCCAAAAAACTTCCGTTTTTCAATCTTTTTTAGGGAATGGATCAAACCTTTAAAACGGCCATTTTTCCAAGTTTTGGTTAATATTACTTAGATTCGAGAGCAATAACTTGCTAAGTTTGAAAAACCGTGTATTTTCCCCAAAATGACGTTTTTCAACAACTTCCGTTTTTCAATCTTTTAGGAAATGGATCAAACCTTAAAAACGGCTGCTTTTTCCAGGTTTTGGTTAATATTACTTAGATTCGAGAGCAATATCTTGCTGTTTTTGAAAAACGGTTTATTTTTTTCAAAACTGACGTTTTTAAGCTTTTTTTGAAAAATCGTTCGAATCTCAAAACTGGCCGTTTTTGCATGTTTTTGCTTAATATTACCTATAATAGGGGACCTTAATTTGATAAGTTGAAGACATTAGCATTATCTCCAAAACTTTCGTTTTTCAATCTTTTTAGGAAATGGATCAAACATAAAAACGGCAGGTTTTCGAGGTTTTGGTTAATATTACTTAAATTCGAGAGCAATAACTTGCTAAGTTTAAGAAACGGTCTATTTTCTCAAAACTGACGTTTTTAAGCTTTTTTTGAAAAATCGATCGAATCTCAAGACTGGCCGTTTTTGCATGTTTTTGCTTAATATTACTTATAATCGGAGACCTCAATTTGATAAGTTGAAGACATTAGCATTATCCCCAAAACTTCCGTTTTTCAATCTTTTTAGGAAATGGATCAAAGATAAAAACGGCGGGTTATCAAGGTTTTGGTTAATATTACTTAGATTCGAGAGCAATATCTTGCTCTTTATGAAAAACGGTTTATTTTCTCAAAACTGACGTTTCTAAGGTTTTTTATTGAAAAAATCGATCGAATCTCAAAACTGGCCGTTGTTACATTTTTTAGCTTAATATTACTTATAATCGGAGACCTCAATTTGATAAGTTGAAGATATTTGCATTATCCAAAAAACTTCCGTTTTTCAATCTTTTTTAGGAAATGGATCAAACATAAAAACAGCAGTTCTTTCAGGTTTTGGTTAATATTACTTAGATTCGAGAGCAATAAATTTCTAGGTTTGAAAAAGGGTTTATTTTCCCAAAACTGACGTTTTTCAAGCTTTTTTTAAGAAATCGATCGAATCTCAAAACTGGCCGTTTTTGCATGTTTTTGCTTAATATTACTTAAACAAGGAGACCTTAATTTGATAATTTAAAGATATTTGCATTATCCAAAAAACTCCCGTTTTTCAATCTTTTTTAGGTAATGGATCAAACCATAAAAACGGCATATTTTCCAGGTTTTGGTTAATATTACTTAGATTCGAGAGCAATAACTTGCTAAGTTTGCAAAACGGTTCATTTTCCTAAAACTGACGTTTTTCAAGCTTTTTTTTAAAAAACTGATTCAATCTTAAAACTGGCCGTTTTTGCATATTTTTACTTAATATTACTTATAATCAGACACCTTAATTTGATAAGTTGAAGATATTTGAATTATCCAAATAACTTCCGTTTTTCAAACTTTTTTAAGAAATGCATCAAATCTTAAAAACGGCAGTTCTTCCAGGTTTTGGTGAATATTACTTAGATTCGAGAGCAATAAATTGCTAGGTTTGAAAAACGGTTCATTTTCTCAAAACTGACGTTTTTCAATCTTTTTTTAAGAAATCGATCGAATCTCAAAACTGGCAAATTTGCATGTTTTTGCTTAATTTTACTTATAATCAGACACCTTAATTTGATAAGTTGAAGATATTTGCATTATCCAAAAAACTCCCGTTTTTCAATCTTTTTTAGGAAATATATCAAACCTTAAAAACGGCCGTTTTTTCAGGTTTTTGTTAATATTACTTAAATTCGAAAGCAATAACTTGCTAAGTTTGAAAAACAGTTTATTTTCCCAAAACTGACGTTTTTCAATCTTTTTTTAATAAATCGATCGAATCTCAAAACTGGCCGTTTTTGCATGTTTTTGCTTAATATTACTTAAACTCGGAGACCTTAATTTGATAAGTTTGAAGATATTTCCATTATCCAAAAAACTCTCGTTTTTCAATCTTTTTTAGGAAATGGATCAAACATAAAAACAGCAGTTCTTCCAGGTTTTGGTTAATATTACTTAGATTCGAGAGCAATAAATTTCTAGGTTTGAAAAAGGGTTTAATTTCCCCAAACTGACGTTTTTTAAGCTTTTTTTAAGAAATCGATCGAATCTCAAAACTGGATGTTTTTACATGTTTTTGCCTAATATTACTTATAATCGGAGACGTTAATTTAATAAGTTTGAAGATATTTGCATTATCGAAAAAACTCCCGTTTTTCAATCCTTTTTAGGAAGTGGATCAAACCTTAAAAACGGCCATTTTTCCAGGTTTTGGTTAATATTACTTAAATTCGAGAGCAATAACTTGCTAAGTTTGAAAAACGGTGTATTTTCGCAAAACTGACGTTTTTCAAGCTTTGTTTAAAAAAACGTTCGAATCTCAAAACTAGCCGTTTTTGCATGTTTTTGTTTAATATTACTCATACTCGGAGACCTTAATTTGATAAGTTTGAAGATATTTGCATGATCCAAAAGACTTCCGTTTTTCGAACTTTTTTAAGAAATGCATCAAATCTTAAAAACGGCGTTTCTTCCAGATTTTGGAGAATATTACATAGATTCGAGAGCAATAAATTGCTAGGTTTGAAAAACGGTTCATTTTCTCAAAACTGACGTTTTTCAAGCTTTTTTTGAGAAATCGATCGAATCTCAAAAATGGCCGTTTTTGCATGTTTTTGCTTAATATTACTTATAATCAGACACCTTAATTTGATAAGTTGAAGATAATTGCATTATCCAAAAAACTCCCGTTTTTCAATCTTTTTTAGGAAATGGATCAAACTTTAAAAATTGCCGTTTTTTCAGGTTTTGGTTAATATTCCTTAAATTCGAGAGCAATAACATGCTTAGTTTAAAAAACGGTTTATTTTTGCAAAACTTACGTTTTTCAAGCTTTTAGAAAGAAATCGATCGAATCTCAAATCTGGCCGTTTTGGCATGTTTTTGCCTAATATTACTTATAATCGGAGACCTTAATTGGATAAGTTCGAAGATATTTGCATTATCCAAAACCTCAGTTCTTCAATCCTTTTTAGGAAATGGATCAAACCTTTAAAACGGCCGCTTTTTCCAGGTTTTCGTTAATATTACTTAGATTCGAGAGCAATATCTTGCTGAGTTCGAAAAACGGGGGTTTTTTTCAAAACCGAAATTTTTAACTTTTTTTTTAAGAATTCGATCGAATCTCAAAACTGGCCGTTTTTGCATGTTTTTGCTTATTATTACTTATAATCGGAGACCTCAATTTTTTAAGTAAAAGTTATTTGAAATATCCAAAAAACTTCCGTTTTTCAATCTTTTTAGGAAATGGATCAAACATAAAAACGGCCGTTTTTCCAGGTTTTGGTTAATATTACTTAGTTTCGAGAGCAATAATTTGCTAAGTTTTGAAAACGGTATATTTTACCCAAACTGACGTTTTTCAAGCTTTTTTCAAGAAATCGATCGAATCTCAAAACTGGCCGTTTTTGCATGTTTTTGTTAATATTACTTATACTCGGAGACTTTAATTTAATTGGTTTGAAGAAATTTGCATTATCCAAAAAAACATCGTTTTTAAATCTTTTTAGGAAATGAAACAAACCATAAAAACGGCCGTTTTTCCAGGTTTTGGTTAATATTACTTAGATTCGAAGGTAATAACTTGATAAGTTTGAAAAACGGTTTATTTTCCCAAATCTGACGTTTTTCAAGCTTTTTTTAAGAAATCGATCGAATCTCAAAACTGGCCGTTTTTGGTGGTTTTTGCTTAATATTACTTATAATCAGATACCTTAGTTTAAAAGGTTTAAGATAAAAACTCTCGTTTTTCAATCTTTTTTAGGAAATAAATCAAACCTTAAAAACGGCGGTTCTTCCAGGTTTTGGTTAATATTACTTAGATCCGAGAGCAATAAATTTCTAGGTTTGAAAAAGGGTTTATTTTCCCAAAACTGACGTTTTTCAAGCTTTTTTTAAGAAATCGATCGAATCTCAAAACTGGCCGTTTTTGCATGTTTTTGCTTAATATTACTTATACTCGGAGACCTTAATTTGATAAGTTTAAAGATATTTGCATTATCCAAAAAACCTCCGTTTTTTAATCTTTTTAGGAAATGGATCAAACATTAAAAACCGCTGTTTTTCCAGGTTTGGGTAAATATTACTTAGATTCGAGAGCAATAACTTGTTAAGTTTGAGAAACGGATAATTTTGTCAAAACTGACGTTTTTCAAGCATTTTTTTTTCAAATTTCGATCGAATCTCAAAACTGGCCGTTTTTCTATGTTTTTGCTTAATATTACTTATAATCGGAGACCTTAATCGGATAAGTTCGAAGATATTTGTATTATCCAAATAACTTCCGCACTTCAATCTTTTTCAGGAAATGGATCCCCCTTAAAAACGGCCGTTTTTCCAGGTTTTGGTTAATATTACTTAAATTCGAAAGCAATAACTTGCTAAGTTTGAGAAACAGTTTTTTTTCCCAAAACTGACGTTTTTCAATTTTTTTAAAAAAAACGATCGAATCTCAAACCTAGCCGTTTTTGCATGTTTTTGCTTAATATTACTTATCCTCGGAGCCCTTAATTTGATAAGTTTGAAGATATTTGCATTATCCAAAAAACTTCCGTTTTTCAATCTTTTTTAGGAAATGGATCAAACCTTTAAAACGGCCATTTTTCTAAGTTTTGGTTAATATTACTTAGATTCGAGAGCAATAACTTGCTAAGTTTGAAAAACGGTGTATTTTCCCAAAAATGACGTTTTTCAAGAACTTCCGTTTTTCAATCTTTTTAGGAAATGGATCAAACCTTAAAAACGGCTGCTTTTTCCAGGTTTTGGTTAATATTACTTAGATTCGAGAGCAATATCTTGCTGTTTTTGAAAAACGGTTTATTTTTTTCAAAACTGACGTTTTTAAGCTTTTTTTGAAAAATCGTTCGAATCTCAAAACTGGCCGTTTTTGCATGTTTTTGCTTAATATTACTTATAATAGGGGACCTTAATTTGATAAGTTGAAGACATTAGCATTATCTCCAAAACTTTCGTTTTTCAATCTTTTTAGGAAATGGATCAAACATAAAAACGGCGGGTTTTCAAGGTTTTGGTTAATATTACTTAAATTCGAGAGCAATAACTTGCTAAGTTTAAGAAACGGTCTATTTTCTCAAACCGACGTTTTTAAGTTTTTTTTGAAAAATCGATCGAATCTGAAGACTGGCCGTTTTTGCATGTTTTTGCCTAATATTACTTATAATCGGAGACCTCAATTTGATAAGTTGAAGACATTAGCATTATCCCCAAAACTTCCGTTTTTCAATCTTTATAGGAAATGGATCAAACATAAAAACGGCGGGTTTTCAAGGTTTTGGTTAATATTACTTAGATTCGAGCGCAATATCTTGCTGTTTATGAAAAACGGTTTATTTTCTCAAAACTGACGTTTCTAAGGTTTTTTTTTGAAAAATCGATCGAATCTCAAAACTGGCCGTTGTTACATTTTTTTAGCTTAATATTACTTATAATCGGAGACTTTAATCGGATAAGTTCGAAGATATTTGCATTATCCAAATAACTTCCGCACTTCAATCTTTTTTAGGAAATGGATCCACCTTAAAAACGGCCGTTTTTCCAGGTTTTGGTTAATATTACTTAAATTCGAAAGCAATAACTTGCTAAGTTTGAGAAACAGTTGATTTTCCCAAAACTGACGTTTTTTATTTTTTAAAAAAAAACGATCGAATCTCAAACCTAGCCGTTTTTGCATGTTTTTGCTTAATATTACTTATACTCGGAGCCCTTAATTTGATAAGTTTGAAGATATTTGCATTATCCAAAAAACTTCCGTTTTTCAATCTTTTTTAGGGAATGGATCAAACCTTTAAAACGGCCATTTTTCCAAGTTTTGGTTAATATTACTTAGATTCGAGAGCAATAACTTGCTAAGTTTGAAAAACCGTGTATTTTCCCCAAAATGACGTTTTTCAACAACTTCCGTTTTTCAATCTTTTAGGAAATGGATCAAACCTTAAAAACGGCTGCTTTTTCCAGGTTTTGGTTAATATTACTTAGATTCGAGAGCAATATCTTGCTGTTTTTGAAAAACGGTTTATTTTTTTCAAAACTGACGTTTTTAAGCTTTTTTTGAAAAATCGTTCGAATCTCAAAACTGGCCGTTTTTGCATGTTTTTGCTTAATATTACCTATAATAGGGGACCTTAATTTGATAAGTTGAAGACATTAGCATTATCTCCAAAACTTTCGTTTTTCA
Organism: Ceratothoa steindachneri; assembly: GCA_963969495.1. Lineage (NCBI taxonomy): Eukaryota > Metazoa > Arthropoda > Malacostraca > Isopoda > Cymothoidae > Ceratothoa > Ceratothoa steindachneri. The sequence goes on along the minus strand of OZ018331.1, from coordinate 71,823,120 downwards.
ATCTTTTTAGGAAATGGATCAAACATAAAAACGGCAGGTTTTCGAGGTTTTGGTTAATATTACTTAAATTCGAGAGCAATAACTTGCTAAGTTTAAGAAACGGTCTATTTTCTCAAAACTGACGTTTTTAAGCTTTTTTTGAAAAATCGATCGAATCTCAAGACTGGCCGTTTTTGCATGTTTTTGCTTAATATTACTTATAATCGGAGACCTCAATTTGATAAGTTGAAGACATTAGCATTATCCCCAAAACTTCCGTTTTTCAATCTTTTTAGGAAATGGATCAAAGATAAAAACGGCGGGTTATCAAGGTTTTGGTTAATATTACTTAGATTCGAGAGCAATATCTTGCTCTTTATGAAAAACGGTTTATTTTCTCAAAACTGACGTTTCTAAGGTTTTTTATTGAAAAAATCGATCGAATCTCAAAACTGGCCGTTGTTACATTTTTTAGCTTAATATTACTTATAATCGGAGACCTCAATTTGATAAGTTGAAGATATTTGCATTATCCAAAAAACTTCCGTTTTTCAATCTTTTTTAGGAAATGGATCAAACATAAAAACAGCAGTTCTTTCAGGTTTTGGTTAATATTACTTAGATTCGAGAGCAATAAATTTCTAGGTTTGAAAAAGGGTTTATTTTCCCAAAACTGACGTTTTTCAAGCTTTTTTTAAGAAATCGATCGAATCTCAAAACTGGCCGTTTTTGCATGTTTTTGCTTAATATTACTTAAACAAGGAGACCTTAATTTGATAATTTAAAGATATTTGCATTATCCAAAAAACTCCCGTTTTTCAATCTTTTTTAGGTAATGGATCAAACCATAAAAACGGCATATTTTCCAGGTTTTGGTTAATATTACTTAGATTCGAGAGCAATAACTTGCTAAGTTTGCAAAACGGTTCATTTTCCTAAAACTGACGTTTTTCAAGCTTTTTTTTAAAAAACTGATTCAATCTTAAAACTGGCCGTTTTTGCATATTTTTACTTAATATTACTTATAATCAGACACCTTAATTTGATAAGTTGAAGATATTTGAATTATCCAAATAACTTCCGTTTTTCAAACTTTTTTAAGAAATGCATCAAATCTTAAAAACGGCAGTTCTTCCAGGTTTTGGTGAATATTACTTAGATTCGAGAGCAATAAATTGCTAGGTTTGAAAAACGGTTCTTTTTCTCAAAACTGACGTTTTTCAATCTTTTTTTAAGAAATCGATCGAATCTCAAAACTGGCAAATTTGCATGTTTTTGCTTAATTTTACTTATAATCAGACACCTTAATTTGATAAGTTGAAGATATTTGCATTATCCAAAAAACTCCCGTTTTTCAATCTTTTTTAGGAAATATATCAAACCTTAAAAACGGCCGTTTTTTCAGGTTTTTGTTAATATTACTTAAATTCGAAAGCAATAACTTGCTAAGTTTGAAAAACAGTTTATTTTCCCAAAACTGACGTTTTTCAATCTTTTTTTAAGAAATCGATCGAATCTCAAAACTGGCCGTTTTTGCATGTTTTTGCTTAATATTACTTAAACTCGGAGACCTTAATTTGATAAGTTTGAAGATATTTCCATTATCCAAAAAACTCTCGTTTTTCAATCTTTTTTAGGAAATGGATCAAACATAAAAACAGCAGTTCTTCCAGGTTTTGGTTAATATTACTTAGATTCGAGAGCAATAAATTTCTAGGTTTGAAAAAGGGTTTAATTTCCCCAAACTGACGTTTTTTAAGCTTTTTTTAAGAAATCGATCGAATCTCAAAACTGGATGTTTTTACATGTTTTTGCCTAATATTACTTATAATCGGAGACGTTAATTTAATAAGTTTGAAGATATTTGCATTATCGAAAAAACTCCCGTTTTTCAATCCTTTTTAGGAAGTGGATCAAACCTTAAAAACGGCCATTTTTCCAGGTTTTGGTTAATATTACTTAAATTCGAGAGCAATAACTTGCTAAGTTTGAAAAACGGTGTATTTTCGCAAAACTGACGTTTTTCAAGCTTTGTTTAAAAAAACGTTCGAATCTCAAAACTAGCCGTTTTTGCATGTTTTTGTTTAATATTACTCATACTCGGAGACCTTAATTTGATAAGTTTGAAGATATTTGCATGATCCAAAAGACTTCCGTTTTTCGAACTTTTTTAAGAAATGCATCAAATCTTAAAAACGGCGTTTCTTCCAGATTTTGGAGAATATTACATAGATTCGAGAGCAATAAATTGCTAGGTTTGAAAAACGGTTCATTTTCTCAAAACTGACGTTTTTCAAGCTTTTTTTGAGAAATCGATCGAATCTCAAAAATGGCCGTTTTTGCATGTTTTTGCTTAATATTACTTATAATCAGACACCTTAATTTGATAAGTTGAAGATAATTGCATTATCCAAAAAACTCCCGTTTTTCAATCTTTTTTAGGAAATGGATCAAACTTTAAAAATTGCCGTTTTTTCAGGTTTTGGTTAATATTCCTTAAATTCGAGAGCAATAACATGCTTAGTTTAAAAAACGGTTTATTTTTGCAAAACTTACGTTTTTCAAGCTTTTAGTAAGAAATCGATCGAATCTCAAATCTGGCCGTTTTGGCATGTTTTTGCCTAATATTACTTATAATCGGAGACCTTAATTGGATAAGTTCGAAGATATTTGCATTATCCAAAACCTCAGTTCTTCAATCCTTTTTAGGAAATGGATCAAACCTTTAAAACGGCCGCTTTTTCCAGGTTTTCGTTAATATTACTTAGATTCGAGAGCAATATCTTGCTGAGTTCGAAAAACGGGGGTTTTTTTCAAAGCCGAAATTTTTAACTTTTTTTTTAAGAATTCGATCGAATCTCAAAACTGGCCGTTTTTGCATGTTTTTGCTTATTATTACTTATAATCGGAGACCTCAATTTTTTAAGTAAAAGTTATTTGAAATATCCAAAAAACTTCCGTTTTTCAATCTTTTTAGGAAATGGATCAAACATAAAAACGGCCGTTTTTCCAGGTTTTGGTTAATATTACTTAGTTTCGAGAGCAATAATTTGCTAAGTTTTGAAAACGGTATATTTTACCCAAACTGACGTTTTTCAAGCTTTTTTCAAGAAATCGATCGAATCTCAAAACTGGCCGTTTTTGCATGTTTTTGTTAATATTACTTATACTCGGAGACTTTAATTTAATTGGTTTGAAGAAATTTGCATTATCCAAAAAAACATCGTTTTTAAATCTTTTTAGGAAATGGAACAAACCTTAAAAACGGCCGTTTTTCCAGGTTTTGGTTAATATTACTTAGATTCGAAGGTAATAACTTGATAAGTTTGAAAAACGGTTTATTTTCCCAAATCTGACGTTTTTCAAGCTTTTTTTAAGAAATCGATCGAATCTCAAAACTGGCCGTTTTTGGTGGTTTTTGCTTAATATTACTTATAATCAGACACCTTAGTTTAAAAGGTTTAAGATAAAAACTCTCGTTTTTCAATCTTTTTTAGGAAATAAATCAAACCTTAAAAACGGCAGTTCTTCCAGGTTTTGGTTAATATTACTTAGATCCGAGAGCAATAAATTTCTAGGTTTGAAAAAGGGTTTATTTTCCCAAAACTGACGTTTTTCAAGCTTTTTTTAAGAAATCGATCGAATCTCAAAACTGGCCGTTTTTGCATGTTTTTGCTTAATATTACTTATACTCGGAGACCTTAATTTGATAAGTTTAAAGATATTTGCATTATCCAAAAAACCTCCGTTTTTTAATCTTTTTAGGAAATGGATCAAACATTAAAAACCGCTGTTTTTCCAGGTTTGGGTAAATATTACTTAGATTCGAGAGCAATAACTTGTTAAGTTTGAGAAACGGATAATTTTGTCAAAACTGACGTTTTTCAAGCATTTTTTTTTCAAATTTCGATCGAATCTCAAAACTGGCCGTTTTTCTATGTTTTTGCTTAATATTACTTATAATCGGAGACCTTAATCGGATAAGTTCGAAGATATTTGTATTATCCAAATAACTTCCGCACTTCAATCTTTTTCAGGAAATGGATCCCCCTTAAAAACGGCCGTTTTTCCAGGTTTTGGTTAATATTACTTAAATTCGAAAGCAATAACTTGCTAAGTTTGAGAAACAGTTTTTTTTCCCAAAACTGACGTTTTTCAATTTTTTTAAAAAAAACGATCGAATCTCAAACCTAGCCGTTTTTGCATGTTTTTGCTTAATATTACTTATCCTCGGAGCCCTTAATTTGATAAGTTTGAAGATATTTGCATTATCCAAAAAACTTCCGTTTTTCAATCTTTTTTAGGAAATGGATCAAACCTTTAAAACGGCCATTTTTCTAAGTTTTGGTTAATATTACTTAGATTCGAGAGCAATAACTTGCTAAGTTTGAAAAACGGTGTATTTTCCCAAAAATGACGTTTTTCAAGAACTTCCGTTTTTCAATCTTTTTAGGAAATGGATCAAACCTTAAAAACGGCTGCTTTTTCCAGGTTTTGGTTAATATTACTTAGATTCGAGAGCAATATCTTGCTGTTTTTGAAAAACGGTTTATTTTTTTCAAAACTGACGTTTTTAAGCTTTTTTTGAAAAATCGTTCGAATCTCAAAACTGGCCGTTTTTGCATGTTTTTGCTTAATATTACTTATAATAGGGGACCTTAATTTGATAAGTTGAAGACATTAGCATTATCTCCAAAACTTTCGTTTTTCAATCTTTTTAGGAAATGGATCAAACATAAAAACGGCGGGTTTTCAAGGTTTTGGTTAATATTACTTAAATTCGAGAGCAATAACTTGCTAAGTTTAAGAAACGGTCTATTTTCTCAAACCGACGTTTTTAAGTTTTTTTTGAAAAATCGATCGAATCTGAAGACTGGCCGTTTTTGCATGTTTTTGCCTAATATTACTTATAATCGGAGACCTCAATTTGATAAGTTGAAGACATTAGCATTATCCCCAAAACTTCCGTTTTTCAATCTTTATAGGAAATGGATCAAACATAAAAACGGCGGGTTTTCAAGGTTTTGGTTAATATTACTTAGATTCGAGCGCAATATCTTGCTGTTTATGAAAAACGGTTTATTTTCTCAAAACTGACGTTTCTAAGGTTTTTTTTTGAAAAATCGATCGAATCTCAAAACTAGCCGTTGTTACATTTTTTTAGCTTAATATTACTTATAATCGGAGACCTCAATTTGATAAGTTGAAGATATTTGCATTATCCAAAAAACTTCCGCACTTCAATCTTTTTTAGGAAATGGATCCACCTTAAAAACGGCCGTTTTTCCAGGTTTTGGTTAATATTACTTAGATTCGAGAGCAATAAATTTCTAGGTTTGAAAAAGGGTTTATTTTCCCAAAACTGACGTTTTTCAAGTTTTTTTTAAGAAATCGATCGAATCTCAAAACTGGCCGTTTTTGCATGTTTTTGCTTAATATTTCTTAAACTCGGAGACCTTAATTTGATAATTTAAAGATATTTGCATTATCCAAAAAACACCCGTTTTTCAATCTTTTTTAGGTAATGGATCAAACCATAAAAACGGCCTATTTTCCAGGTTTTGGTTAATATTACTTAGATTCGAGAGCAATAACTTGCTTAGTTTGCAAAACGGTTTATTTTCCTAAAACTGACCTTTTTTCAAGCTTTTTTTTAAAGAACTGATCGAATCTTAAAACTGGCCGTTTTTGCATGTTTTTGCTTAATATTACTTATAATCAGACACCTTTATTTGATAAGTTGAAGATATTTGAATTATCCAAATAACTTCCGTTTTTCAAACTTTTTTAAGAAATGCATCAAATCTTAAAAACGGCAGTTCTTCCAGGTTTTGGTGAATATTACTTAGATTCGAGAGCAATAAATTGCTAGGTTTGAAAAACGGTTCATTTTCTCAAAACTGACGTTTTTCAATCTTTGTTTAAGAAATCGATCGAATCTCAAAACTGGCCGTTTTTGCATGTTTTTGCTTAATATTACTTAAACTCGGGGACCTCAATTTGATAAGTTGAAGATATTTGCATTATCCAAAAAACTCCCGTTTTTCAATCTTTTTTAGGAAATATATCAAACCTTAAAAACGGCCGTTTTTTTAGGTTTTTGTTAATATTACTTGAATTCGAGAGCAATAACTAGCAAGGTTTGCAAAACGGTTTATTTTCCTAAAACTGGCGTTTTTTAAGCTTTTTTAAAGAAATCGATCGAATCTCAAAACTGGCCGTTTTTGCATGTTTTTGCTTAATATTACTTATACTCGCAGACCTTAATTTGATAAGTTTAAAGATATTTGCATTATCCAAAAAACCTCCGTTTTTTAATCTCTTTAGGAAATGAATCAAACATTAAAAACCGCTGTTTTTTCAGGTTTTGGTAAATATTACTTAGATTCGAGAGCAATAACTTGTTAAGTTTGAGAAACGGATAATTTTGTCAAAACTGACGTTTTTCAAGGATTATTTTTCAAATTTCGATCGAATCGTAAAACTGGCCGTTTTTCTATGTTTTTGCTTAATATTACTTATAATCGGAGACCTTAATCGGATAAGTTCGAAGATATTTGCATTATCCAAATAACTTCCGCACTTCAATCTTTTTTAGGAAATGGATCCACCTTAAAAACGGCCGTTTTTCCAGGTTTTGGTTAATATTACTTAAATTCGAAAGCAATAACTTGCTAAGTTTGAGAAACAGTTTATTTTCCCAAAACTGACGGTTTTAATTTTTTTTTAACAAACGATCGAATCTCAAAACTAGCCGTTTTTGCATATTTTTGCTTAATATTACTTATACTCGGAGCCCTTAATTTGATAAGTTTGAAGATATTTGCATTATCCAAAAAACTCCCGTTTTTCAATCTTTTTTAGGTAATGGATCAAACCATAAAAACGGCATATTTTCCAGGTTTTGGTTAATATTACTTAGATTCGAGAGCAATAACTTGCTAAGTTTGCAAAACGGTTTATTTTCCTAAAACTGACCTTTTTTCAAGCTTTTTTTAAAAAACTGATCGAATCTTAAAACTGGCCGTTTTTGCATGTTTTTGCTTAATATTACTTATAATCAGACACCTTAATTTGATAAGTTGAAGATATTTGAATTATCCAAATAAATTCCGTTTTTCAAACTTTTTTAAGAAATGCATCAAATCTTAAAAACGGCAGTTCTTTCAGGTTTTGGTGAATATTACTTAGATTCGAGAGCAATAAATTGCTAGGTTTGAAAAACGGTTCAGTTTCTCCACACTGACGTTTTTCAATCTTTTTTTAAGAAATCGATTGAATCTCAAAACCTGCCGTTTTTGCATGTTTTTGCTTAATATTACTTATAATCAGACAGCTTAATTTGATAAGTTGAAGATATTTGCATCATCCAAAAAACTCCCGTTTTTCAATCTTTTTTAGGAAATATATCAAACCTTAAAAACGGCCGTTTTTTCAGGTTTTTGTTAATATTACTTGGATTCGAGAGCAATAACTAGCAAGGTTTGCAAAACAGTTTATTTTTCCAAAACTGGCGTTTTTTAAGCTTTTTTAAAGTAATCGATCGAATCTCAAAACTGGCCGTTTTTGCATGTTTTTGCTTAATATTACTTATACTCGGAGACCTTAATTTGATAAGTTTAAAGATATTTGCATTATCCAAAAAACTTCCGTTTTTTAATCTTTTTAGGAAATGGATCAAACATTAAAAACCGCTGTTTTTCCAGGTTTTGGTAAATATTACTTAGATTCGAGAGCAATAACTTGTTAAGTTTGAGAAACGGATATTTTTGTCAAAACTGACGTTTTTCAAGCTTTTTTCAAGAAATCGATCGAATCTCAAAACTGGCCGTTTTTCTATGTTTTTGCTTAATATTACTTATAATTGCAGACCTTAATCGGATAAGTTCGAAAATATTTGCATTATCCAAATAACTTCCGCACTTCAATCTTTTTTAGGAAATGGATCCACCTTAAAAACGGCCGTTTTTGCATGTTTTTGCTTAATATTACTTATACTCGGAGCCCTTAATTTGATAAGTTTGAAGATATTTGCATTATCCAAAAAACTTCCGTTTTTCAATCTTTTTTAGGAAATGGATCAAACCTTTAAAAACGGCCATTTTTCCAAGTTTTGGTTAATATTACTTAGATTCGAGAGCAATAACTTGCTAAGTTTGAAAAACGGTGTATTTTCCCAAAAATGACGTTTTTCAAGAACTTCCGTTTTTCAATCTTTTTAGGAAATGGATCAAACCTTAAAAACGGCTGCTTTTTCCAGGTTTTGGTTAATATTACTTAGATTCGACAGCAATATCTTGCTGTTTTTGAAAAACGGTTTATTTTTTTCAAAACTGACTTTTTTAAGCTTTTTTGAAAAATCGTTCGAATCTCAAAACTGGCTGTTTTTGCATGTTTTTGCTTAATATTACTTATAATAGGGGACCTTAATTTGATAAGTTGAAGACATTAGCATTATCTCCAAAACTTTCGTTTTTTAATCTTTTTAGGAAATGGATCAAACATAAAAACGGCGGGTTTTCAAGGTTTTGGTTAATATTACTTAAATTCGAGAGCAATAACTTGCTAAGTTTAAGAAACGGTCTATTTTCTCAAAACTGACGTTTTTAAGCTTTTTTTGAAAAATCGATCGAATCTTAAGACTGGCCGTTTTTGCATGTTTTTGCTTAATATTACTTATAATCGGAGACCTCAATTTGATAAGTTGAAGACATTAGCATTATCCCCAAAACTTCCGTTTTTCAATCTTTTTAGGAAATGGATCAAACATAAAAACGGCGGGTTTTCAAGGTTTTGGTTAATATTACTTAGATTCGAGCGCAATATCTTGCTGTTTATGAAAAACGGTTTATTTTCTCAAAACTGACGTTTCTAAGGTTTTTTTTTGAAAAATCGATCGAATCTCAAAACTGGCCGTTGTTACATTTTTTAGCATAATATTACTTATAATCGGAGACATCAATTTGATAAGTTGAAGATATTTGCATTATCCAAAAAACTTCCGTTTTTCAATCTTTTTTAGGAAATGGATCAAACATAAAAACAGCAGTTTTTTCAGGTTTTGGTTAATATTACTTAGATTCGAGAGCAATAAATTTCTAGGTTTGAAAAAGGGTTTATTTTCCCAAAACTGACGTTTTTCAAGCTTTTTTTAAGAAATCGATCGAATCTCAAAACTGGCCGTTTTTGCATGTTTTTGCTTAATATTACTTAAACTCGGAGACCTTAATTTGATAATTTAAAGATATTTGCATTATCCAAAAAACTCCCGTTTTTTAATCTTTTTTAGGCAATGGATCAAACCATAAAAACGGCCGTTTTTTCAGGTTTTTGTTAATATTACTTGGGTTCGAGAGCAATAACTTGCTAAGTTTGAAAAACGGTTTATTTTCTCAAAACTGACGTTTTCAAGCTTTTTTTAAGAAATCGATCGAATCTCAAAACTGGCCGTTTCTGCATGTTTTTGCCTAATATTACTTATAATCGGAGACCTCAATTTGATAAGTTGAAGATATTTGCATTATCCAAAAAACTTCCGTTTTTCAATATTTTTTAGGAAATGGATCAAACCTTGAAAACGGCCGTTTTTCCTGGTTTTGGTAAATATTACTTAGATTCGAGAGCAATAACTTATTAAGTTTGAGAAACGGATAATATTCTCAAACCTGACGTTTTTCAAGCTTTTTTTTAAGAATTCGATCGAATCTCAAAACTGGCTGTTTTTCCATGTTTTTTCTTAATATTACTTATATTTGGAGACCTTATTTGGATAAGTTTGAAGATATTTGCATTATCCAAAAAACTTCCGTTTTTCAATCTTTTTTAGAAAATGGATCCAACCTTAAAAACGGCCGCATTTTCCAGGTTTTGGTAATATTACTTAAATTTGAGAGCAATAACTAGTTAAGTTTGAGAAACGGATAATTTTCTCAAAACTGGCGTTTTTCAAGCATTTTTTTTCAGAATTTGATCGAATCTTAAAACTGGCCGTTTTTGCATGTTTTTGCTTAATATTACTTATACTCGGAGACTTTAACTTGATAAGTTTAAAGATATTTGCTTTATACTAAAAACTCCCGTTTTTTAATCTTTTTAGGAAATGGATCAAACCTTAAGAACGGCTGTTTTTCCAGGTTTTAGTTAATATTACTTAGATTCGAGAGCAATATTTTGCTGTTTTTGAAAAACGGTTTATTTTCTCAAAACTGACGTTTTAAGCTCTTTTTTGAAAAATCGATTGAATCTCAAAAACTGGCCGTTTTTCCATGTTTTTGCCTAATATTACATATAATCGGAGACCCTAATTTGCTAAGTTTGAAGATATTTGCATTATCAAAAAAACTTCCTTTTTTCAATCTTTTTTAGGAAATGGATCAAACCTCAAAAACGGCCGTTTTTCCAGGTTTTGGTTAAAATTACTTAAATTCGAAAGCAATAAGATGCTAAGTTTGAGAAACAGTTTATTTTCCAAAAACTGACGTTTTTCAATTTTTTTTGAAAAAAACGATCGAATCTCAAAACTAGCCGTTTTTGCATGTTTTTGCTTAATATTACTTATACTCGGAGACCTTAATTTGATAAGTTTGAAGATATTTGCATGATCCAAAAAACTTCCGTTTTTCAATCTTTTTAGGAAATTGATCAAACGTAAAACGGCGGTTTTTCCAGGTTTTGGTTAATATTACTTAAATTCGAGAGCAATAACTTGCTAAGTTTGAGAAACGGTTTATTTTCTCAAAACTAACGTTTTCAAGCTTTTTTTAAGAAATCGATCTAATCTCAAAACTGGCCGTTTCTGCATGTTTTTGCTTAATATTACTTATAATCGGAGACCTCAATTTGATAAGTTGAAGATATTTGCATTATCCAAAAAACTTCCGTTTTTCAATATTTTTTAGGAAATGGATCAAACCTTGAAAACAGGCGTTTTTCCTGGTTTTGGTAAATATTACTTAGATTCGAGAGCAATAACTTGCTAAGTTTAAGAAACGGTTTATTTTCTCAAAACTGACGTTTTCAAGCTTTTTTTAAGAAATCAATCGAATCTCAAATCTGGCCGTTTCTGCATGTGTTTGCTTAATATTACTTATACTCGGAGACCTTAATTTAAAAAGTTTACAGATATTTGCATTATCCAAAAAACTTCCGTTTTTCAATCTTTTTAGGGAAATGGATCAACCTTAAAAACGGCCGTTTTTCTAGGTTTTGGTAAATATTACTTAGATTCGAGAGCAATAACTTATTAAGTTTAAGAAACGGTTTATTTTCTCTAAACTGAAGTTTTCAAGCTTTTTTTAAGAAATCGATCGAATCTCAAAACTGGCCGCTTTTGCATGTTTTTGCTTAATATTACTTATAATCGGAGACCTCAATTTGATAAGTTGAAGATATTTGCATTATCCAAAAAACTTCCGTTTTTCAATATTTTTTAGGAAATGGATCAAACCTTGAAAACGGCCGTTTTTCCTGGTTTTGGTAAATATTACTTAGATTCGAGAGCAATAACTTATTAAGTTTGAGAAACGGATAATTTTCTCAAACCTGACGTTTTTCAAGCTTTTTTTTAAGAATTCGATCGAATCTCAAAACTGGCTGTTTTTCCATGTTTTTTCTTAATATTACTTATATTTGGAGACCTTATTTGGATAAGTTTGAAGATATTTGCATTATCCAAAAAACTTCCGTTTTTCAATCTTTTTAGAAAATGGATCCAACCTTAAAAACGGCTGCATTTTCCAGGTTTTGGTAATATTACTTAAATTTGAGAGCAATAACTAGTTAAGTTTGAGAAACGGATAATTTTCTCAAAACTGGCGTTTTTCAAGCATTTTTTTTCAGAATTTGATCGAATCTTAAAACTGGCCGTTTTTGCATGTTTTTGCTTAATATTACTTATACTCGGAGACTTTAACTTGATAAGTTTAAAGATATTTGCTTTATACTAAAAACTCCCGTTTTTCAATCTTTTTAGGAAATGGATCAAACCTTAAGAACGGCTGTTTTTCCAGGTTTTAGTTAATATTACTTAGATTCGAGAGCAATATTTTGCTGTTTTTGAAAAACGGTTTATTTTCTCAAAACTGACGTTTTTAAGCTCTTTTTTGAAAAATCGATTGAATCTCAAAACCGGCCGTTTTTCCATGTTTTTGCCTAATATTACATATAATCGGAGACCCTAATTTGCTAAGTTTGAAGATATTTGCATTATCAAAAAAACTTCCTTTTTTCAATCTTTTTTAGGAAATGGATCAAACCTCAAAAACGGCCGTTTTTCCAGGTTTTGGTTAAAATTACTTAAATTCGAAAGCAATAAGATGCTAAGTTTGAGAAACAGTTTATTTTCCAAAAACTGACGTTTTTCAAATTTTTTTTGAAAAAAACGATCGAATCTCAAAACTAGCCGTTTTTGCATGTTTTTGCTTAATATTACTTATACTCGGAGACCTTAACTTGATAAGTTTAAAGATATTTGCTTTATTCTAAAAACTCCTGTTTTTCAATCTTTTTAGGAAATGGATTAAACCTTAAGAACGGCTGTTTTTCCAGGTTTTAGTTAATATTACTTAGATTCGAGAGCAATATTTTGCTGTTTTTGAAAAACAGTTTATTTTCTCAAAACTGACGTTTTTAAGCTCTTTTTTGAAAAATCGATTGAATCTCAGAAACTGGCCGTTTTTCCATGTTTTTGCTAATATTACATATAATCGGAGACCCTAATTTGATAAGTTTGAAGATATTTGCATTATCAAAAAAACTTCCGTTTTTCAATCTTTTTTAGGAAATGGATCAAACCTCAAAAACGGCCGTTTTTCCAGGTTTTGGTTAATATTACTTAAATTCGAGAGCAATAACTTATTAAGTTTGAGAAACGGATAATTTTTTCAAAACTGACGTTTTTCAAGCATTTTTTTTCAGAATTCGATCGAATCTCAAAACTGGCCGTTTATGCATGTTTTCGCTTAATATTACTTATACTCGGAGACCTTAACTTGATAAGTTTAAAGATATTTGCTTTATTCTAAAAACTCCCGTTTTTCAATCTTTTTAGGAAATGGATCAAACCTTAAGAACGGCTGTTTTTCCAGGTTTTAGTTAATATTACTTAGATTCGAGAGCAATATTTTGCTGTTTTTGAAAAACGGTTTATTTTCTCAAAACTGACGTTTTTAATCTCTTTTTTGAAAAATCGATTGAATCTCAAAAACTGGCCGTTTTTCCATGTTTTTGCCTAATATTACATATAATCGGAGACCCTAATTTGATAGGTTTGAAGATATTTGCATTATCAAAAAAACTTCCTTTTTTCAATCTTTTTTAGGAAATGGATCAAACCTCAAAAACGGCCGTTTTTCCAGGTTTTGTTTAAAATTACTTAAATTCGAAAGCAATAAGATGCTAAGTTTGAGAAACAGTTTATTTTCCAAAAACTCTCGTTTTTCAATTTTTTTTGAAAAAAACGATCGAATCTCAAAACTAGCCGTTTTAGCATGTTTTTGCTTAATATTACTTATACTCGGAGACCTTAATTTGATAAGTTTGAAGATATTTGCATGATCCAAAAAACTTCCGTTTTTTAATCTTTTTAGGAACTTGATCAAACATAAAAACGGCGGTTTTTCCAGGTTTTGGTTAATATTACTTAAATTCGAGAGCAATAACTTGCTAAGTTTGAAAAACGGTTTATTTTCTTAAAACTGACGTTTTCAAGCTTTTTTTAAGAAATCGATCGAATCTCAAAACTGGCCGATTCTGCATGTTTTTGCTTAATATTACTTATAATCGGAGACCTCAATTTGATAAGTTGACGATATTTGCGTTATCCAAAAAACTTCCGTTTTTCAATTTTTTTTAGGAAATGGATCAAACCTTGAAAACGGCCGTTTTTCCTGGTTTTGGTAAATATTACCTAGATTCGAGAGCAATAACATATTAAGTTTGAGAAACGGATAATTTTTTCAAAACTGACGTTTTTCAAGCATTTTTTTTTCAGAATTCGATCGAACCTAAAACCGGCCGTTTTTGCATGTTTTTGCTTAATATTACTCATATTCGGAAACCTTAACTTGATAAGTTTAAAGATATTTGCTTTATCCAAAAAACTCCCGTTTTTCAATCTTTTAGGAAATGGATCAAACCTTAAGAACGGCTGTTTTTCCAGGTTTTAGTTAATATTACTTAGATTCGAGAGCAATATTTTGCTGTTTTTGAAAAAGGGTTTATTTTCTCAAAACTGACTTTTTTAAGCTTTTTTTGAAAAATCGATCGAATCTGAAAACTGGCCGTTTTTAAAAGTTTTTGCTTAATATTCCCTATAATCGGAGACCTTAATTTAATAAGTTGAAGATATTTGCATTATCCAAAAAACTTCCGTTTTTTAATCTTCTTAGGAAATGGATCCAACATTAAAAACGGCTGTTTTTCCAGGTTTTATTTAATATTACTTAGATTCGAGAGCAATATTTTGCTGTTTTTGAAAAACGGTTTATTTTCTCAAAACTGACGTTTTTAAGCTTTTTTTGAAAAATCGATCGAATCTGAAAACTGGCCGTTTTTACATGTTTTTGCTTAATATTACTTATAATCGGAGACCTTAATTTAATAAGTTGAAGATATTTGCATTATCCAAAAAACTTCCGTTTTTTAATCTTCTTAGGAAATGGATCCAACATTAAAAACGGCTGTTTTTCCAGGTTTTGGTAAATATTACTTAGATTCGAGAGCAATAACTAGTTAGGTTTTGAGAAACGGATAATTTTCTCAAAACTGACGTTTTTCAAGCATTTTTTTTCAGAATTCGATCGAATCTCAAAACTAGCCGTTTTTCAAAGTTTTTGCTTAATATTACTTATAATCGGAGACCATAATTTGATAAGTTTGAAGATATTTGCATTATCCAAAAAACTTCCGTTTTTAAATCTTTTTTAGGAACTGGATCAAACCTTAAAAACGGCCGCTTTTTACAGGTTTTGGTTAATATTACTCAAATTCGAGAGCAATAACTTATTAAGTTTGAGAAACGGATAATTTTTTCAAAACTGACGTTTTTCAAGCATTTTTTTTCAGAATTCGCTCGAACCTCAAAACTGGCCGTTTATGCATGTTTTTCTTAATATTACTTATACTCGGAGACCTTAACTTGATAAGTTTAAAGATATTTGCTTTATTCTAATAACTCCCGTTTTTCAATCTTTTAGGAAATGGATCAAACCTTAAGAAGGGCTGTTTTTCCAGGTTTTATTTAATATTACTTAGATTCGAGAGCAATATTTTGCTGTTTTTGAAAAACGGTTTATTTTCTCAAAACTGACGTTTTTAAGCTTTTTTTGAAAAATCGATCGAATCTGAAAACTGGCCGTTTTTACATGTTTTTGCTTAATATTCCCTATAATCGGAGACCTTAATTTAATAAGTTGAAGATATTTGCATTATCCAAAAAACTTCCGTTTTTTAATCTCCTTAGGAAATGGATCCAACATTAAAAACAGCTGTTTTTCCAGGTTTTATTTAATATTACTTAGATTCGAGAGCAATATTTTGCTGTTTTTGAAAAACGGTTTATTTTCTCAAAACTGACGTTTTTAAGCTTTTTTTGAAAAATCGATCGAATCTGAAAACTGGCCGTTTTTACATGTTTTTGCTTAATATTACTTATAATCGGAGACCTTAATTTAATAAGTTGAAGATATTTGCATTATCCAAAAAACTTCCGTTTTTTAATCTTCTTAGGAAATGGATCCAACATTAAAAACGGCTGTTTTTCCAGGTTTTGGTAAATATTACTTAGATTCGAGAGCAATAACTAGTTAGGTTTTGAGAAACGGATAATTTTATCAAAACTGACGTTTTTCAAGCATTTTTTTTCAGAATTCGATCGAATCTCAAAACTAGCCGTTTTTCAAAGTTTTTGCTTAATATTACTTAAAATCGGAGACCTTAATTTGATAAGTTTGAAGATATTTGCATTATCCAAAAATCTTCCGTTTTTAAATCTTTTTTAGGAACTGGATCAAACCTTAAACCGGCCGCTTTTTACAGGTTTTGGTTAATATTACTTAGATTCGAGAGCAATAACTTGCTAAGTTCGAAAAACGGTATATTTTCCGAAAACAAACGTGTTTCAAGCTTTTTTGTGAAAAATCAATCGAATCTCAAAATTGGCTGTTTTTGCATGTTTTTGCTTAATATTACTTATAATCGGTGACGTTAATTTGATAAGTTTGAAGATATTTGCATGATCGAAAAAACTTCCGTTTTTCAATCTCTTTAGGAAATGGATCAAACCTTAAGAAAGGCCGTTTTTCCAGGTTTTGGTTAATATTACTTAGATTCGAGAGCAATATTTTGCTGTTTTTGAAAAACGGTTTATATTTTTTTAAAACTGTCTTTTTTAAGCATTTTTTGAAAAATCGATCGAATCTCAAAACTGGCCGTTTTTAAAGGTTTTTGCTTAATATTACTTATAACCGGAGACCTCAATTTTATAAGTTGAAGATATTTGCATTATCCATAAAACTCCCGTTTTTCAATCTTTTTTAGGAAATGGATCAAACCTTAGAAACGGCCGTTTTTCCAAATTTTGGTTAATATTACTTAGATTCGAGAGTAATAACTTGCTAAGTTTAAAAAATGGTATATTTTCTCCCAACTGACGTTTTTGAAGCTTTTTTCATGAAATCGATCGAATCTCAAAACTAGCCCTTTTTGCCTGTTTTTGCTTAATATTACACATAATAAGACACCTTAATTTGATAAGTTGAAGATATTTGCATATCCCGAAAACTCTCGTTTTTTAATCTTTTTAGGAAATGGATCAAACCTTAAGAACGGCCGTTTTTCCAGATTTTGGTTCATATTAATTAGATTCGAGAGCAATATTTTGCTGTTTTTGAATAACGGTTTATTTTCTCAAAACTGACGTTTTTAAGCTTTTTTTGAAAAATCGATCGAATCTGAAAACTGGCCGTTTTTACATGTTTTTGCTTAATATTACTTATACTCGGAGACCTTAATTTGATAAGTTCGAAGATATTTGCATGATCCAAAAAACTTCCGTTTTTCAATCTTTTTTAGGAAATGGATCAACCTTAAAAACAGCCGCATTTTCGAGGTTTTGGTAATATTACTTAAATTTTAGAGCAATAACTAGTTTAGTTTGAAGACTGGATAATTTTCTCATAACTGACGTTTTTCAAGAATTTTTGTTCAGAATTCGATCGAATCTTGAAACTGGCCGTTTTTGCATGTGTTTGCTTAATATTACTTATACTCGGAGACCTTAATTTAATAAGTTTAAAGATATTTGCATTATCCAAAACACTTCCGTTTTTTAATCTTTTTTTTTAGGAAATGGATCAAACATTAAAAACCGGTGTTTTTCCAGGTTTTGGTAAATATTACCTAGATTCGAGAGTAATAACTAGTTAAGTTTGAGAAACGGATAATTTTCTCAAACCGACGTTTTTGGGGCATTTTTTTTCAGAATTCGATCGAATCTCGAAACCGGCCGTTTTTGCATGTGTTTGCTTAATATTACTTATAATCGGAGACCTTAATTTGATAAGTTTGAAGATATTTGCATTATCCATAAAACTTCCGTTTTTCAATCTTTTTTAGGAAATGGATCCAACATTAAAATCAGCTGTTTTTCCAGGTTTTTTTCAATATTACTTAGATTCGAGAGCAATATTTTGCTGTTTTTGAAAAACGTTTTATTTTCTTAAAACTGACGTTTTTAAGCTTTTTTTGAAAAATCGATCGAATCTGAAAACTGGCCGTTTTTACATGTTTTTGCTTAATATTACTTATAATCGGAGACCTTAATTTAATAAGTTGAAGATATTTGCATTATCCAAAAAACTTCCGTTTTTTAATCTTCTTAGGAAATGGATCCAACATTAAAAACGGCTGTTTTTCCAGGTTTTGGTAAATATTACTTAGATTCGAGAGCAATAACTAGTTAGGTTTTGAGAAACGGATAATTTTCTCAAAACTGACGTTTTTCAAGCTTTTTTCAGGATTCGATCGAATCTTAAAACTGGCTCTTTTTCCATGTTTTTGCTTAATATTACTTATACTCGGAAACCTTAATTTGATAAGTTTGAAGATATTTGCTTTATCCAAAAAACTCATGTTTTTCAATCTTTTAGGAAATGGATCAAACCTTAAGAACGGCTGTTTTTCCAGGTTTTATTTAATATTACTTAGATTCGAGAGCAATATTTTGCTGTTTTTGAAAAACGGTTTATTTTCTCAAAACTGACGTTTTTAAGCTTTTTTTGAAAAATCGATCGAATCTGAAAACTGGCCGTTTTTACATGTTTTTGCTTAATATTACTTATAATCGGAGACCTTAATTTAATAAGTTGAAGATATTTGCATTATCCAAAAAACTTCCGTTTTTTAATCTTCTTAGGAAATGGATCCAACATTAAAAACGGCTGTTTTTCCAGGTTTTGGTAAATATTACTTAGATTCGAGAGCAATAACTAGTTAGGTTTTGAGAAACGGATAATTTTCTCAAAACTGACGTTTTTCAAGCATTTTTTTTCAGAATTCGATCGAATCTCAAAACTAGCCGTTTTTCAAAGTTTTTGCTTAATATTACTTATAATCGGAGACCATAATTTGATAAGTTTGAAGATATTTGCATTATCCAAAAAACTTCCGTTTTTAAATCTTTTTTAGGAACTGGATCAAACCTTAAAAACGGCCGCTTTTTACAGGTTTTGGTTAATATTACTCAAATTCGAGAGCAATAACTTATTAAGTTTGAGAAACGGATAATTTTTTCAAAACTGACGTTTTTCAAGCATTTTTTTTCAGAATTCGCTCGAACCTCAAAACTGGCCGTTTATGCATGTTTTTCTTAATATTACTTATACTCGGAGACCTTAACTTGATAAGTTTAAAGATATTTGCTTTATTCTAATAACTCCCGTTTTTCAATCTTTTAGGAAATGGATCAAACCTTAAGAAGGGCTGTTTTTCCAGGTTTTATTTAATATTACTTAGATTCGAGAGCAATATTTTGCTGTTTTTGAAAAACGGTTTATTTTCTCAAAACTGACGTTTTTAAGCTTTTTTTGAAAAATCGATCGAATCTGAAAACTGGCCGTTTTTACATGTTTTTGCTTAATATTCCCTATAATCGGAGACCTTAATTTAATAAGTTGAAGATATTTGCATTATCCAAAAAACTTCCGTTTTTTAATCTCCTTAGGAAATGGATCCAACATTAAAAACAGCTGTTTTTCCAGGTTTTATTTAATATTACTTAGATTCGAGAGCAATATTTTGCTGTTTTTGAAAAACGGTTTATTTTCTCAAAACTGACGTTTTTAAGCTTTTTTTGAAAAATCGATCGAATCTGAAAACTGGCCGTTTTTACATGTTTTTGCTTAATATTACTTATAATCGGAGACCTTAATTTAATAAGTTGAAGATATTTGCATTATCCAAAAAACTTCCGTTTTTTAATCTTCTTAGGAAATGGATCCAACATTAAAAACGGCTGTTTTTCCAGGTTTTGGTAAATATTACTTAGATTCGAGAGCAATAACTAGTTAGGTTTTGAGAAACGGATAATTTTATCAAAACTGACGTTTTTCAAGCATTTTTTTTCAGAATTCGATCGAATCTCAAAACTAGCCGTTTTTCAAAGTTTTTGCTTAATATTACTTAAAATCGGAGACCTTAATTTGATAAGTTTGAAGATATTTGCATTATCCAAAAATCTTCCGTTTTTAAATCTTTTTTAGGAACTGGATCAAACCTTAAACCGGCCGCTTTTTACAGGTTTTGGTTAATATTACTTAGATTCGAGAGCAATAACTTGCTAAGTTCGAAAAACGGTATATTTTCCGAAAACAAACGTGTTTCAAGCTTTTTTGTGAAAAATCAATCGAATCTCAAAATTGGCTGTTTTTGCATGTTTTTGCTTAATATTACTTATAATCGGTGACGTTAATTTGATAAGTTTGAAGATATTTGCATGATCGAAAAAACTTCCGTTTTTCAATCTCTTTAGGAAATGGATCAAACCTTAAGAAAGGCCGTTTTTCCAGGTTTTGGTTAATATTACTTAGATTCGAGAGCAATATTTTGCTGTTTTTGAAAAACGGTTTATATTTTTTTAAAACTGTCTTTTTTAAGCATTTTTTGAAAAATCGATCGAATCTCAAAACTGGCCGTTTTTAAAGGTTTTTGCTTAATATTACTTATAACCGGAGACCTCAATTTTATAAGTTGAAGATATTTGCATTATCCATAAAACTCCCGTTTTTCAATCTTTTTTAGGAAATGGATCAAACCTTAGAAACGGCCGTTTTTCCAAATTTTGGTTAATATTACTTAGATTCGAGAGTAATAACTTGCTAAGTTTAAAAAATGGTATATTTTCTCCCAACTGACGTTTTTGAAGCTTTTTTCATGAAATCGATCGAATCTCAAAACTAGCCCTTTTTGCCTGTTTTTGCTTAATATTACACATAATAAGACACCTTAATTTGATAAGTTGAAGATATTTGCATATCCCGAAAACTCTCGTTTTTTAATCTTTTTAGGAAATGGATCAAACCTTAAGAACGGCCGTTTTTCCAGATTTTGGTTCATATTAATTAGATTCGAGAGCAATATTTTGCTGTTTTTGAATAACGGTTTATTTTCTCAAAACTGACGTTTTTAAGCTTTTTTTGAAAAATCGATCGAATCTGAAAACTGGCCGTTTTTACATGTTTTTGCTTAATATTACTTATACTCGGAGACCTTAATTTGATAAGTTCGAAGATATTTGCATGATCCAAAAAACTTCCGTTTTTCAATCTTTTTTAGGAAATGGATCAACCTTAAAAACAGCCGCATTTTCGAGGTTTTGGTAATATTACTTAAATTTTAGAGCAATAACTAGTTTAGTTTGAAGACTGGATAATTTTCTCATAACTGACGTTTTTCAAGCATTTTTGTTCAGAATTCGATCGAATCTTGAAACTGGCCGTTTTTGCATGTGTTTGCTTAATATTACTTATACTCGGAGACCTTAATTTAATAAGTTTAAAGATATTTGCATTATCCAAAACACTTCCGTTTTTTAATCTTTTTTTTTAGGAAATGGATCAAACATTAAAAACCGGTGTTTTTCCAGGTTTTGGTAAATATTACCTAGATTCGAGAGTAATAACTAGTTAAGTTTGAGAAACGGATAATTTTCTCAAACCGACGTTTTTGGGGCATTTTTTTTCAGAATTCGATCGAATCTCGAAACCGGCCGTTTTTGCATGTGTTTGCTTAATATTACTTATAATCGGAGACCTTAATTTGATAAGTTTGAAGATATTTGCATTATCCATAAAACTTCCGTTTTTCAATCTTTTTTAGGAAATGGATCCAACATTAAAATCAGCTGTTTTTCCAGGTTTTTTTCAATATTACTTAGATTCGAGAGCAATATTTTGCTGTTTTTGAAAAACGTTTTATTTTCTTAAAACTGACGTTTTTAAGCTTTTTTTGAAAAATCGATCGAATCTGAAAACTGGCCGTTTTTACATGTTTTTGCTTAATATTACTTATAATCGGAGACCTTAATTTAATAAGTTGAAGATATTTGCATTATCCAAAAAACTTCCGTTTTTTAATCTTCTTAGGAAATGGATCCAACATTAAAAACGGCTGTTTTTCCAGGTTTTGGTAAATATTACTTAGATTCGAGAGCAATAACTAGTTAGGTTTTGAGAAACGGATAATTTTCTCAAAACTGACGTTTTTCAAGCATTTATTTTCAGAATTCGATCGAATCTCAAAACTAGCCGTTTTTCAAAGTTTTTGCTTAATATTACTTATAATCGGAGACCTTAATTTGATAAGTTTGAAGATATTTGCATTATCCAAAAAACTTCCGTTTTTAAATCTTTTTTAGGAACTGGATCAAACCTTAAAAACGGCCGCTTTTTACAGGTTTTGGTTAATATTACTTAAATTCGAGAGCAATAACTTATTAAGTTTGAGAAACGGATAATTTTTTCAAAACTGACGTTTTTCAAGCATTTTTTTTCAGAATTCGCTCGAACCTCAAAACTGGCCGTTTATGCATGTTTTTGCTTAATATTACTTATACTCGGAGACCTTAACTTGATAAGTTTAAAGATATTTGCTTTATTCTAAAAACTCCTGTTTTTCAATCTTTTTAGGAAATGGATTAAACCTTAAGAACGGCTGTTTTTCCAGGTTTTAGTTAATATTACTTAGATTCGAGAGCAATATTTTGCTGTTTTTGAAAAACGGTTTATTTTCTCAAAACTCTTTTTTGAAAAATCGATTGAATCTCAGAAACTGGCCGTTTTTCCATGTTTTTGCTAATATTACATATAATCGGAGACCCTAATTTGATAAGTTTGAAGATATTTGCATTATCAAAAAAACTTCCTTTTTTCAATCTTTTTTAGGAAATGGATCAAACCTCAAAAACGGCTGTTTTTCCAGGTTTTGGTTAATATTACTTAAATTCGAGAGCAATAACTTATTAAGTTTAAGAAACGGATAATTTTTTCAAAACTGACGTTTTTCAAGCATTTTTTTTCAGAATTCGATCGAATCTCAAAACTGGCCGTTTATGCATGTTTTCGCTTAATATTACTTATACTCGGAGACCTTAACTTGATAAGTTTAAAGATATTTGCTTTATTCTAAAAACTCCCGTTTTTCAATCTTTTTAGGAAATGGATCAAACTTAAGAACGGCTGTTTTTCCAGGTTTTAGTTAATATTACTTAGATTCGAGAGCAATATTTTGCTGTTTTTGAAAAACGGTTTATTTTCTCAAAACTGACGTTTTTTATCTCTTTTTTGAAAAATCGATTGAATCTCAAAAACTGGCCGTTTTTCCATGTTTTTGCCTAATATTACATATAATCGGAGACCCTAATTTGATAAGTTTGAAGATATTTGCATTATCAAAAAAACTTCCTTTTTTCAATCTTTTTTAGGAAATGGATCAAACCTCAAAAACGGCCGTTTTTCCAGGTTTTGGTTAAAATTACTTAAATTCGAAAGCAATAAGATGCTAAGTTTGAGAAACAGTTTATTTTCCAAAAACTGACGTTTTTCAATTCTTTTTGAAAAAAACGATCGAATCTCAAAACTAGCCGTTTTAGCATGTTTTTGCTTAATATTACTTATACTCGGAGACCTTAATTTGATAAGTTTGAAGATATTTGCATGATCCAAAAAACTTCCGTTTTTCAATCTTTTTAGGAACTTGATCAAACATAAAAACGGCGGTTTTTCCAGGTTTTGGTTAATATTACTTAAATTCGAGAGCAATAACTTGCTAAGTTTGAGAAACGGTTTATTTTCTTAAAACTGACGTTTTCAAGCTTTTTTTAAGAAATCGATCGAATCTCAAAACTGGCCGTTTCTGCATGTTTTTGCTTAATATTACTTATAATCGGAGACCTCAATTTGATAAGTTGACGATATTTGCGTTATCCAAAAAACTTCCGTTTTTCAATCTTTTTTAGGAAATGGATCAAACCTTGAAAACGGCCGTTTTTCCTGGTTTTGGTAAATATTACCTAGATTCGAGAGCAATAACTTATTAAGTTTGAGAAACGGATAATTTTTTCAAAACTGACGTTTTTCAAGCATTTTTTTTAGAATTCGATCGAACCTCAAAACTGGCCGTTTTTGCATGTTTTTGCTTAATATTACTCATATTCGGAGACCTTAACTTGATAAGTTTAAAGATATTTGCTTTATCCAAAAAACTCCCGTTTTTCAATCTTTTAGGAAATGGATCAAACCTTAAGAACGGCTGTTTTTCCAGGTTTTAGTTAATATTACTTAGATTCGAGAGCAATATTTTGCTGTTTTTGAAAAAGGGTTTATTTTCTCAAAACTGACTTTTTTAAGCTTTTTTTGAAAAATCGATCGAATCTGAAAACTGGCCGTTTTTAAAAGTTTTTGCTTAATATTCCCTATAATCGGAGACCTTAATTTAATAAGTTGAAGATATTTGCATTATCCAAAAAACTTCCGTTTTTTAATCTTCTTAGGAAATGGATCCAACATTAAAAACGGCTGTTTTTCCAGGTTTTATTTAATATTACTTAGATTCGAGAGCAATATTTTGCTGTTTTTGAAAAACGGTTTATTTTCTCAAAACTGACGTTTTTAAGCTTTTTTTGAAAAATCGATCGAATCTGAAAACTGGCCGTTTTTACATGTTTTTGCTTAATATTACTTATAATCGGAGACCTTAATTTTATAAGTTGAAGATATTTGCATTATCCAAAAAACTTCCGTTTTTTAATCTTCTTAGGAAATGGATCCAACATTAAAAACGGCTGTTTTTCCAGGTTTTGGTAAATATTACTTAGATTCGAGAGCAATAACTAGTTAGGTTTTGAGAAACGGATAATTTTCTTAAAACTGACGTTTTTCAAGCATTTTTTTTCAGAATTCGATCGAATCTCAAAACTAGCCGTTTTTCAAAGTTTTTGCTTAATATTACTTATAATCGGAGACCATAATTTGATAAGTTTGAAGATATTTGCATTATCCAAAAAACTTCCGTTTTTAAATCTTTTTTAGGAACTGGATCAAACCTTAAAAACGGCCGCTTTTTACAGGTTTTGGTTAATATTACTCAAATTCGAGAGCAATAACTTATTAAGTTTGAGAAACGGATAATTTTTTCAAAACTGACGTTTTTCAAGCATTTTTTTTCAGAATTCGCTCGAACCTCAAAACTGGCCGTTTATGCATGTTTTTCTTAATATTACTTATACTCGGAGACCTTAACTTGATAAGTTTAAAGATATTTGCTTTATTCTAAAAACTCCCGTTTTTCAATCTTTTAGGAAATGGATCAAACCTTAAGAACGGCTGTTTTTCCAGGTTTTATTTAATATTACTTAGATTCGAGAGCAATATTTTGCTGTTTTTGAAAAACGGTTTATTTTCTCAAAACTGACGTTTTTAAACTTTTTTTGAAAAATCGATCGAATCTGAAAACTGGCCGTTTTTACATGTTTTTGCTTAATATTCCCTATAATCGGAGACCTTAATTTAATAAGTTGAAGATATTTGCATTATCCAAAAAACTTCCGTTTTTTAATCTTCTTAGGAAATGGATCCAACATTAAAAACAGCTGTTTTTCCAGGTTTTATTTAATATTACTTAGATTCGAGAGCAATATTTTGCTGTTTTTGAAAAACGGTTTATTTTCTCAAAACTGACGTTTTTAAGCTTTTTTTGAAAAAATCGATCGAATCTGAAAACTGGCCGTTTTTACATGTTTTTGCTTAATATTACTTATAATCGGAGACCTTAATTTAATAAGTTGAAGATATTTGCATTATCCAAAAAACTTCCGTTTTTTAATCTTCTTAGGAAATGGATCCAACATTAAAAACGGCTGTTTTTCCAGGTTTTGGTAAATATTACTTAGATTCGAGAGCAATAACTAGTTAGGTTTTGAGAAACGGATAATTTTCTCAAAACTGACGTTTTTCAAGCATTTTTTTTCAGAATTCGATCGAATCTCAAAACTAGCCGTTTTTCAAAGTTTTTGCTTAATATTACTTATAATCGGAGACCTTAATTTGATAAGTTTGAAGATATTTGCATTATCCAAAAATCTTCCGTTTTTAAATCTTTTTTAGGAACTGGATCAAACCTTAAAAACGGCCGCTTTTTACAGGTTTTGGTTAATATTACTTAGATTCGAGAGCAATAACTTGCTAAGTTCGAAAAACGGTATATTTTCCGAAAACTAACGTTTTTCAAGCTTTTTTGTGAAAAATCAATCGAATCTCAAAATTGGCTGTTTTTGCATGTTTTTGCTTAATATTACTTATAATCGGTGACGTTAATTTGATAAGTTTGAAGATATTTGCATGATCGAAAAAACTTCCGTTTTTCAATCTCTTTAGGAAATGGATCAAACCTTAAGAAAGGCCGTTTTTCCAGGTTTTGGTTAATATTACTTAGATTCGAGAGCAATATTTTGCTGTTTTTGAAAAACGGTTTATATTTTTTTAAAACTTTTTTTTTTAAGCATTTTTTGAAAAATCGATCGAATCTCAAAACTAGCCGTTTTTAAAGGTTTTTGCTTAATATTACTTATAACCGGAGACCTCAATTTTATAAGTTGAAGATATTTGCATTATCCATAAAACTCCTGTTGTTCAATCTTTTTTAGGAAATGGATCAAACCTTAAAAACGGCCGTTTTTCCAGATTTTGGTTAATATTACTTAGATTCGAGAGTAATAACTTGCTAAGTTTAAAAAATGGTATATTTTCTCCCAACTGACGTTTTTTAAGATTTTTTTATAAAATCGATCGTATCTCAAAACTGGCCGTTTTTGCATGTTTTTGCTTAATATTACTTATACTCGGAAAACATGACTTGATAAGTTTGAAGATATTTGCTTTATCCAAAAAACTCCGGTTTTCAATCTTTTTAGGAAATGGATCAAACCTTAAGAACGGCCGTTTTTCCAGATTTTGGTTCATATTAATTAGATTCGAGAGCAATATTTTGCTGTTTTTGAATAACGGTTTATTTTCTCAAAACTGACGTTTTTAAGCTTTTTTTGAAAAATCGATCGAATCTGAAAACTGGCCGTTTTTACATGTTTTTGCTTAATATAACTTATACTCGGAGACCTTAATTTGATAAGTTCGAAGATATTTGCATGATCCAAAAAACTTCCGTTTTTCAATCTTTTTTAGGAAATGGATCAACCTTAAAAACGGCCGCATTTTCGAGGTTTTGGTAATATTACTTAAATTTTAGAGCAATAACTAGTTTAGTTTGAAGACTGGATAATTTTCTCATAACTGACGTTTTTCAAGCATTTTTGTTCAGAATTCGATCGAATCTCGAAACTGGCCGTTTTTGCATGTGTTTGCTTAATATTACTTATACTCGGAGACCTTAATTTGATAAGTTTAAAGATATTCGCATTATCCAAAACACTTCCGTTTTTTAATCTTTTTTTTTAGGAAATGGATCAAACATTAAAAACCGGTGTTTTTCCAGGTTTTGGTAAATATTACCTAGATTCGAGAGTAATAACTAGTTAAGTTTGAGAAACGGATAATTTTCTCAAACCGACGTTTTTGGGGCATTTTTTTTCAGAATTCGATCGAATCTCGAAACCGGCCGTTTTTGCATGTGTTTGCTTAATATTACTTATAATCGGAGACCTTAATTTGATAAGTTTGAAGATATTTGCATTATCCATAAAACTTCCGTTTTTCAATCTTTTTTAGGAAATGGATCCAACATTAAAATCAGCTGTTTTTCCAGGTTTTTTTCAATATTACTTAGATTCGAGAGCAATATTTTGCTGTTTTTGAAAAACGTTTTATTTTCTCAAAACTGACGTTTTTAAGCTTTTTTTGAAAAATCGATCGAATCTGAAAACTGGCCGTTTTTACATGTTTTTGCTTAATATTACTTATAATCGGAGACCTTAATTTAATAAGTTGAAGATATTTGCATTATCCAAAAAACTTCCGTTTTTTAATCTTCTTAGGAAATGGATCCAACATTAAAAACGGCTGTTTTTCCAGGTTTTGGTAAATATTACTTAGATTCGAGAGCAATAACTAGTTAGGTTTTGAGAAACGGATAATTTTCTCAAAACTGACGTTTTTCAAGCATTTTTTTTCAGAATTCGATCGAATCTCAAAACTAGCCGTTTTTCAAAGTTTTTGCTTAATATTACTTATAATCGGAGACCTTAATTTGATAAGTTTGAAGATATTTGCATTATCCAAAAAACTTCCGTTTTTAAATCTTTTTTAGGAACTGGATCAAACCTTAAAAACGGCCGCTTTTTACAGGTTTTGGTTAATATTACTTAAATTCGAGAGCAATAACTTATTAAGTTTGAGAAACGGATAATTTTTTCAAAACTGACGTTTTTTAAGCATTTTTTTTCAGAATTCGATCGAACCTCAAAACTGGCCGTTTATGCATGTTTTTGCTTAATATTACTTATACTCGGAGACCTTAACTTGATAAGTTTAAAGATATTTGCTTTATTCTTAAAACTCCCGTTTTTCAATCTTTTTAGGAAATGGATCAAACCTTAAGAACGGCTGTTTTTCCAGGTTTTAGTTAATATTACTTAGATTCGAGAGCAATATTTTGCTGTTTTTGAAAAACGGTTTATTTTCTCAAAACTGACGTTTTTAAGCTCTTTTTTGAAAAATCGATTGAATCTCAAAAACTGGCCCTTTTTCCATGTTTTTGCCTAATATTACATATAATCGGAGACCCTAATTTGATAAGTTTGAAGATATTTGCATTATCAAAAAAACTTCCTTTTTTCAATCTTTTTTAGGAAATGGATCAAACCTCAAAAACGGCCATTTTTCCAGGTTTTGGTTAAAATTACTTAAATTCGAAAGCAATAAGATGCTAAGTTTGAGAAACAGTTTATTTTCCAAAAACTGACGTTTTTCAATTTTTTTTGAAAAAAACGATCGAATCTCAAAACTAGCCGTTTTTGCATGTTTTTGCTTAATATTACTTATACTCGGAGACCTTCATTTGATAAGTTTGAAGATATTTGCATGATCCAAAAAACTTCCGTTTTTCAATCTTTTTAGGAAATTGATCAAACATAAAAACGGCGGTTTTTCCAGGTTTTGGTTAATATTACTTAAATTCGAGAGCAATAACTTGCTAAGTTTGAGAAACGGTTTATTTTCTTAAAACTGACGTTTTCAAGCTTTTTTTAAGAAATCGATCGAATCTCAAAACTGGCCGTTTCTGCATGTTTTTGCTTAATATTACTTATAATCGGAGACCTCAATTTGATAAGTTGACGATATTTGCGTTATCCAAAAAACTTCCGTTTTTCAATCTTTTTTAGGAAATGGATCAAACCTTGAAAACGGCCGTTTTTCCTGGTTTTGTAAATATTACCTAGATTCGAGAGCAATATCTTATTAAGTTTGAGAAACGGATAATTTTTTCAAAACTGACGTTTTTCAAGCATTTTTTTTCAGAATTCGATCGAACCTCAAAACTGGCCGTTTTTGCATGTTTTTGCTTAATATTACTTATATTCGGAGACCTTAACTTGATAAGTTTGAAGATATTTGCCTTATCCAAAAAACTCCCGTTTTACAATCTTTTAGGAAATGGATCAAACCTTAACAACGGCTGTTTTTCCAGGTTTTATTTAATATTACTTAGATTCGAGAGCAATATTTTGCTGTTTTTGAAAAACGGTTTATTTTCTCAAAACTGACGTTTTTAAGCTTTTTTTGAAAAATCGATCGAATCTGAAAACTGGCCGTTTTTACATGTTTTTGCTTAATATTACTTATAATCGGAGATCTCAATTTGATAAGTTGAAGATATTTGCATTATCCAAAAAACTTCAGTTTTTCAATCTTTTTTTAGGAAATGGATCAAACCTTAAAAGCGGCCGCTTTTTCCAGGTTTTGGTTAATATTACTTAGATTTAAGAGCAATATCGTGCTGAGTTTGAAAAACAGTTTATTTTCTCCAAACTGACGTTTTTCAAGCTCTTTTTTGAAAAATCGATTGAATCTCAAAAATGGCCGTTTTTCCATGTTTTTCCCTAATATTTACTTATAATCGGAGACCCTTATTTCATAAGTTTGAAGATATTTGCATTATCAAAAAAACTTCCTTTTTTCAATCTGTTTTAGGAAATGGATCAAACATTAAAAACGGCCTTTTTTCCAGGTTTTGGTTAATATTACTTAAATTCGAAAGCAATAAGATGCTAAGTTTGAGAAACAGTTTATTTTCCAAAAACTGACTTTTTTCAATTTCTTTTTAAAAAACGAGCGAATCTCAAAACTTGTTTTTGCTTAATATTACTTATACTCGGAGACCTTAATTTGATAAGTTTGAAGATATTTGCCTTATCCAAAAAGCTTCCGTTTTTCAATCTTTTTAGGAAATGGATCAAACCTTAAAAACGGCCGTTTTTCCAGGTTTTTTTCAATATTACTTAGATTTGAGAGCAATATCTTGCTGAGTTTGAAAAACGGTTTATTTTCTCAAAATTGAAGTTTTTCAAGCTCTTTTTTGAAAAATCGATTGAATCTCAAACCTGGCCGTTTTTCCATGTTTTTGCCTAATATTACTTATAATCGGAGACCCCAATTTGATAAGTTTGAAGATATTTGCATTATCAAAAAACTTCCGTTTTTCAATCTTTTTTAGGAAATGGATCAAACCTTAAAAACAGCCGTTTTTCTAGGTTTTAGTTAATATTACTTAGATTCGAGAGCAATAACTTGCTAAGTTTGAAAAACGGTATATTTTCTAAAAACTGACGTTTTTCAAGCTTTTTATGAAAAACCGATCGAATCTCAAAACTAGCTGTTTTTGCATGTTTTTGCTTAATATTACTTATACTCGGAGACCTTAATTTGATAAGTTTGAAGATATTTGCATGATCCAAAAAACTTCCGTTTTCAATCTTTTTAGGAAATGGATCAAACCTTAAAAACGGCCGTTTTTTCAGGTTTTGGTAAATATTACTTTGATTCGAGAGCAATAACTTATTAAGTTTAAGAAACGAATAATTTTCTCAAACCTGACGTTTTTCAAGCTTTTTTTTCAGAATTCTATCGAATCTCAAAACCGGCTGTTTTTCCATGTTTTTGCTTAATATACCTTATAATCGGAGACCTTAATTTGATAAGTTTAAAGATATTTGCATTATCCAAAAAAAACTTCCGTTTTTCAATGTTTTTTAGGAAATGGATTAAACTTCAAAAACGGCCGTTTTTCCAGGTTTTGGTTAATATTACTTAAATTCGAAAGCAATACCTTGCTAAGTTTGTAAAATCGTTTATTTTACCAAAACTGACGTTTTTCAAGCTTTTTTTAAGAAATCGATCGAATCTCAAAACCGGCCGTTTTTGCATGTTTTTGCCTAATATTACTTATACTCGGAGACCTTAATTCGATAAGTTTGAAGATATTTGCATTTTCCAAAAAACACCCGTTTTTCAATCTTTTTTAGGAAATGGATCGAACCTTAAAAACGGCCGTTTTTCCAGGTTTTGGTTAATATTACTTAGATTTGAGAGCAATAACTTGCTAAGTTCGAAAAACGGTATATTTTCCGAAAACTAACGTTTTTCAAGTTTTTTTGTGAAAAATCGATCGAATCTCAAAATTGGCTGTTTCTGCATGTTTTTGCTTAATATTACTTATAATCGGTGACGTTAATTTGATGAGTTTGAAGATATTTGCATGATCGAAAAAACTTCTGTTTTTCAATCTCTTTAGGAAATGGATCAAACCTTAAGAAAGGCCGTTTTTCCAGGTTTTGGTTAATATTACTTAGATTCGAGAGCAATATTTTGCTGTTTTTGAAAAACGGTTTATATTTTTTTAAAACTGTCTTTTTTAAGCATTTTTTGAAAAATCGATCGAATCTCAAAACTGGCCGTTTTTAAAGGTTTTTGCTTAATATTACTTATAACCGGAGACCTCAATTTGATTAGTTGAAGATATTTGCATTATCCAAAAAACTTCAGTTTTTCAATCTTTTTTAGGAAATGGATCAAACCTTAAAAGCGGCCGCTTTTTCCAGGTTTTGGTTAATATTACTTAGATTTAAGAGCAATATCGTGCTGAGTTTGAAAAACAGTTTATTTTCTCCAAACTGACGTTTTTCAAGCTCTTTTTTGAAAAATCGATTGAATCTCAAAACTGGCCGTTTTTCCATGTTTTTCCCTAATATTTACTTATAATCGGAGACCCTTATTTCATAAGTTTGAAGATATTTGCATTATCAAAAAAACTTCCTTTTTTCAATCTGTTTTAGGAAATGGATCAAACATTAAAAACGGCCTTTTTTCCAGGTTTTAGTTAATATTACTTAAATTCGAAAGCAATAAGATGCTAAGTTTGAGAAACAGTTTATTTTCCAAAAACTGACTTTTTTCAATTTTTTTTTAAAAAACGATCGAATCTCAAAACTTGTTCTTGCCTAATATTACTTATACTCGGAGACCTCAATTTGATAAGTTTGAAGATATTTGCATGATCCAAAAAACTTCCGTTTTCAATCTTTTTAGGAAATGGATCAAACCTTAAAAACGGCTGTTTTTCCACATTTTGGTTAATATTACTTAGATTCGAGAGTAATAACTTGCTAAGTTTAAAAAATGGTATATTTTCTCAAACCTGACGTTTTTCAAGCTTTTTTTCAGGATTCGATCGAATCTTAAAACTGGCTCTTTTTCCATGTTTTATCTTAATATTACTTATATTTGGAGACCTTAATTAGATAAGTTCGAAGATATTTGCATTATCCAAAAAACTTCCGTTTTTCAATCTTTTTTATGAAATGGATCAAACCTTAAAAACGGCCGTTTTTCCAGGTTTTGGTCAATATTAGTTAGATTTGAGAGCAATATCTTGCTGAGTTTGAAAAACGGTTTATTTTCTCAAAATTAACGTTTTTCAAGCTCTTTTTTGAAAAATCGATTGAATCTCAAAACTGGCCGTTTTTCCATGTTTTTGCTTAATATTACTTATACTCGGAGACCTTAATTTGATAAGTTTGAAGATATTTGCATTATCCAAAAAACTACCGTTTTTCAATCTTTCTTAGGAAATGGATCAAACCTTAAAAACAGCCGTTTTTCTAGGTTTTGGTTAATATTACTTAGATTCGAGAGCAATAACTTGCTAAGTTTGAAAAACGGTATATTTTCTAAAAACTGACGTTTTTCAAGCTTTTTATGAAAAACCGATCGAATGTCAAAACTAGCAGTTTTTGCATGTTTTTGCTTAATATTACTTATAATCGGAGACCTCAATTTGATAAGTTGAAGATATTAGCATTATCCAAAAAACTTCCGTTTTTCAATCTTTTTTAGGAAATGGATCAAACCTTAAAAACGGCCGTTTTTCCAGGTTTTGGTAAATATTACTTAGATTCAAGAGCAATAACTTATTAAGTTTAAGAAACGGATAATTTTCTCAAACCCCACGTTTTTCAAGCTTTTTTTCAGGATTCGATCGAATCTTAAAACTGGCTCTTTTTCCATGTTTTTGCTAAATATAACTTATATTTGGAGACCTTAATTAGATAAGTTCGAAGATATTTGCATTATCCAAAAAACTTCTGTTTTTCAATCTATTTTAGGAAATGGATCAAACCTTAAAAACGGCCGTTTTTCAAGGTTTTGGTCAATATTACTTAGATTTGAGAGCAATATCTTGCTGAGTTTGAAAAACGGTTTATTTTTTTCAAAATTGACGTTTTTCAAGCTCTTTTTTGAAAAATCGATTGAATCTCAAAACTGGCCGTTTTTCCATGTTTTTGCCTAATATTACTTATAATCGGAGACCCTAATTTGATAAGTTTGAAGATATTTGCATTATCAAAAAACTTCCGTTTTTCAATCTTTTTAGGAAATGGATCAAACCTTAAAAACGGCCGTTTTTCCAGGTTTTGGTCAATATTACTTAGATTTGAGAGCAATATCTTGCTGAGTTTGAAAAACGGTTTATTTTCTCAAAATTGACGTTTTTCAAGCTCTTTTTTGAAAAATCGATTGAATCTCAAAACTGGCTGTTTTTGCATGTTTTTGCTTAATATTACTTATACTCGGAGACCTTAATTTGATAAGTTCGAAGATATTTGCATGATCCAAAAAACTTCCGTTTTTCAATCTTTTTTAGGAAATGGATCAACCTTAAAAACGGCCGCATTTTCGAGGTTTTGGTAATAATACTTAAATTTTAGAGCAATAACTAGTTTAGTTTGAAGACTGGATAATTTTCTCAAAACTGACGTTTTTCAAGCATTTTTGTTCAGAATTCGATCGAATCTCGAAACTGGCCGTTTTTGCATGTGTTTGCTTAATATTATTTATACTCGGAGACCTTAATTTGATAAGTTTAAAGATATTTGCATTATCCAAAACACTTCCGTTCTTTAATCTTTTTTTTTAGGAAATGTTTCAAACATTAAAAACCGGTGTTTTTCCAGGTTTTGGTAAATATTACCTAGATTCGAGAGTAATAACTAGTTAAGTTTGAGAAACGGATAATTTTCTCAAACCGACGTTTTTGGGGCATTTTTTTTCAGAATTCGATCGAATCTCGAAACTGACCGTTTTTGCATGTGTTTGCTTAATATTACTTATAATCGGAGACCTTAATTTGATAAGTTTGAAGATATTTGCATTATCCATAAAACTCCCGTTTTTCAATCTTTTTTAGGAAATGGATCAAACCTTAAAAACGGCCGTTTTTCCACAATTTGGTTAATATTACTTAGATTCGAGAGTAATAACTTGCTAAGTTTAAAAAATGGTATATTTTCTCCCAACTGACGTGTTTTAAGATTTTTTTAAGAAATCGATCGTATCTCAAAACTGGCCGTTTTTGCATGTTTTTGCATGTTTTTGCTTAATATTACTTATACTCGGAGACCTTAACTTGATAAGTTTGAAGATATTTGCTTTATCCAAAAAACTCCGGTTTTCAATCTTTTTAGGAAATGAATCAAACCTTAAGAACGGCCGTTTTTGCTAGATTTTGGTTAATATTACTTAGATTCGAGAGAAATATTTTGCTGTTTTTGAAAAACGGTTTATTTTCTCAAAACTGACGTTTTTTAGCTTTTTTTGAAAAATCGATCGAATCTGAAAACTAATTGTTTTAAATGTTTTTGCTTAATATTACTTATAATCGGAGACCTCAATTTGATAAGTTGAAGATATTTGCATTATCCAAAAAACTTCAGTTTTTCAATCTTTTTTAGGAAATGGATCAAACCTTAAAAGCAGCCGCTTTTTTCAGGTTTTGGTTAATATTACTGAGATTTAAGAGCAATATCGTGCTGAGTTTGAAAAACAGTTTATTTTCTCCAAACTGACGTTTTTCAAGCTCTTTTTTGAAAAATCGATTGAATCTCAAAACTGGCCGTTTTTCCATGTTTTTTCCTAATATTACTTATAATCGGAGACCCTTATTTAATAAGTTTGAAGATATTTGCATTATCAAAAAAACTTCCTTTTTTCAATCTGTTTTAGGAAATGGATCAAACATTAAAAACGGCCTTTTTCCAGGTTTTGGTTAATATTACTTAAATTCGAAAGCAATAAGATGCTAAGTTTTAGAAACAGTTTATTTTCCAAAAACTAACTTTTTTCAATTTTTTTTGAAAAAACGATCGAATCTTAAAACTTGTTTTTGCTTAATATTACTTATACTCTGAGACCTTAATTTGATAAGTTTGAAGATATTTGCATTATCCAAAAAACTTCCATTTTTCAATCTTTTTAGGAAATGGATCAAACCTTAAAAACGGCCGTTTTTCCAGGTTTTGGTCAATATTACTTAGATTTGAGAGCAATATCTTGCTGAGTTTGAAAAACGGTTTATTTTCTCAAAATTGACGTTTTTCAAGCTTTTTATGAAAAACCGATCGAATCTCAAAACTAGCTGTTTTTGCATGTTTTTGCTTAATATTACTTATACTCGGAGACCTTAATTTGATAGGTTTGAAGATATTTGCATGATGCAAAAAACTTCCGTTTTTCAATCTTTTTAGGAAATGGATCAAACCTTAAAAACGGCCGCTTTTTCCAGGTTTTGGTCAATATTACCTAAATTCGAGAGCAATAACCTGCTAAGTTTAAGAAACGGTTTATTTTCTCAAAACTGACGTTTTCAAGCTTTTTTTAAGAAATCGATCGAATCTCAAAACTAGCCGTTTCGGCATGTTTTTGCTTAATATTACTTATAATCGGAGACCTCAATTTGATAATTTGAAGATATTAGCATTATCCAAAAAACTTCCGTTTTTCAATCTTTTTTAGGAAATGGAACAAACCTTAAAAACGGCCGTTTTTCCAGGTTTTGGTAAATATTTCTTAGATTCAAGAGCAATAACTTATTAAGTTTAAGAAACGGATAATTTTCTCAAACTTGACGTTTTTCAAGCTTTTTTTCAGGATTCGATCGAATCTTAAAACTGGCTCTTTTTCCATGTTTTTGCTTAATATAACTTATATTTGGAGACCTTAATTAGATAAGTTGGAAGATATTTGCATTATCCAAAAAACTTCTGTTTTTCAATCTTTGTTAGGAAATGGATCAAACCTTAAAAACGGCCGTTTTTCCAGGTTTTGGTCAATATTACTTAGATTTGAGAGCAATATCTTGCTGAGTTTGAAAAACGGTTTATTTTCTCAAAATTAACGTTTTTCAAGCTCTTTTTTGAAAAATCGATTGAATCTCAAAACTGGCCGTTTTTCCATGTTTTTGCTTAATATTACTTATACTCGGAGACCTTAATTTGATAAGTTTGAAGATATTTGCATTATCCAAAAAACTACCGTTTTTCATTCTTTCTTAGGAAATGGATCAAACCTTAAAAACAGCCGTTTTTCTAGGTTTTGGTTAATATTACTTAGATTCGAGAGCAATAACTTGCTAAGTTTGAAAAACGGTATATTTTCTAAAAACTGACGTTTTTCAAGCTTTTTATGAAAAACCGATCGAATGTCAAAACTAGCAGTTTTTGCATGTTTTTGCTTAATATTACTTATAATCGGAGACCTCAATTTGATAAGTTGAAGATATTAGCATTATCCAAAAAACTTCCGTTTTTCAATCTTTTTTAGGAAATGGATCAAACCTTAAAAACGGCCGTTTTTCCAGGTTTTGGTAAATATTACTTAGATTCAAGAGCAATAACTTATTAAGTTTAAGAAACGGATAATTTTCTCAAACCTGACGTTTTTCAAGCTTTTTTTCAGGATTCGATCGAATCTTAAAACTGGCTCTTTTTCCATGTTTTTGCTTAATATAACTTATATTTGGAGACCTTAATTAGATAAGTTCGAAGATATTTGCATTATCCAAAAAACTTCCGTTTTTCAATCTATTTTAGGAAATGGATCAAACCTTAAAAACGGCCGTTTTTCAAGGTTTTGGTCAATATTACTTAGATTTGAGAGCAATATCTTGCTGAGTTTGAAAAACGGTTTATTTTTTTCAAAATTGACGTTTTTCAAGCTCTTTTTTGAAAAATCGATTGAATCTCAAAACTGGCCGTTTTTCCATGTTTTTGCCTAATATTACTTATAATCGGAGACCCTAATTTGATAAGTTTGAAGATATTTGCATTATCAAAAAACTTCCGTTTTTCAATCTTTTTAGGAAATGGATCAAACCTTAAAAACGGCCGTTTTTCCAGGTTTTGGTCAATATTACTTAGATTTGAGAGCAATATCTTGCTGAGTTTGAAAAACGGTTTATTTTCTCAAAATTGACGTTTTTCAAGCTCTTTTTTGAAAAATCGATTGAATCTCAAAACTGGCTGTTTTTGCATGTTTTTGCTTAATATTACTTATACTCGGAGACCTTAATTTGATAAGTTCGAAGATATTTGCATGATCCAAAAAACTTCCGTTTTTCAATCTTTTTTAGGAAATGGATCAACCTTAAAAACGGCCGCATTTTCGAGGTTTTGGTAATAATACTTAAATTTTAGAGCAATAACTAGTTTAGTTTGAAGACTGGATAATTTTCTCAAAACTGACGTTTTTCAAGCATTTTTGTTCAGAATTCGATCGAATCTCGAAACTGGCCGTTTTTGCATGTGTTTGCTTAATATTACTTATACTCGGAGACCTTAATTTGATAAGTTTAAAGATATTTGCATTATCCAAAACACTTCCGTTTTTTAATCTTTTTTTTTAGGAAATGGATCAAACATTAAAAACCGGTGTTTTTCCAGGTTTTGGTAAATATTACCTAGATTCGAGAGTAATAACTAGTTAAGTTTGAGAAACGGATAATTTTCTCAAACCGACGTTTTTGGGGCATTTTTTTTCAGAATTCGATCGAATCTCGAAACTGGCCGTTTTTGCATGTGTTTGCTTAATATTACTTATAATCGGAGACCTTAATTTGATAAGTTTGAAGATATTTGCATTATCCATAAAACTCCCGTTTTTCAATCTTTTTTAGGAAATGGATCAAACCTTAAAAACGGCCGTTTTTCCACATTTTGGTTAATATTACTTAGATTCGAGAGTAATAACTTGCTAAGTTTAAAAAATGGTATATTTTCTCCCAACTGACGTGTTTTAAGATTTTTTTAAGAAATCGATCGTATCTCAAAACTGGCCGTTTTTGCATGTTTTTGCATGTTTTTGCTTAATATTACTTATACTCGGAGACCTTAACTTGATAAGTTTGAAGATATTTGCTTTATCCAAAAAACTCCGGTTTTCAATCTTTTTAGGAAATGAATCAAACCTTAAGAACGGCCGTTTTTGCTAGATTTTGGTTAATATTACTTAGATTCGAGAGAAATATTTTGCTGTTTTTGAAAAACGGTTTATTTTCTCAAAACTGACGTTTTTTAGCTTTTTTTGAAAAATCGATCGAATCTGAAAACTAATTGTTTTAAATGTTTTTGCTTAATATTACTTATAATCGGAGACCTCAATTTGATAAGTTGAAGATATTTGCATTATCCAAAAAACTTCAGTTTTTCAATCTTTTTTAGGAAATGGATCAAACCTTAAAAGCAGCCGCTTTTTTCAGGTTTTGGTAAATATTACTGAGATTTAAGAGCAATATCGTGCTGAGTTTGAAAAACAGTTTATTTTCTCCAAACTGACGTTTTTCAAGCTCTTTTTTGAAAAATCGATTGAATCTCAAAACTGGCCGTTTTTCCATGTTTTTTCCTAATATTACTTATAATCGGAGACCCTTATTTGATAAGTTTGAAGATATTTGCATTATCAAAAAAACTTCCTTTTTTCAATCTGTTTTAGGAAATGGATCAAACATTAAAAACGGCCTTTTTCCAGGTTTTGGTTAATATTACTTAAATTCGAAAGCAATAAGATGCTAAGTTTTAGAAACAGTTTATTTTCCAAAAACTAACTTTTTTCAATTTTTTTTGAAAAAACGATCGAATCTTAAAACTTGTTTTTGCTTAATATTACTTATACTCTGAGACCTTAATTTGATAAGTTTGAAGATATTTGCATTATCCAAAAAACTTCCATTTTTCAATCTTTTTAGGAAATGGATCAAACCTTAAAAACGGCCGTTTTTCCAGGTTTTGGTCAATATTACTTAGATTTGAGAGCAATATCTTGCTGAGTTTGAAAAACGGTTTATTTTCTCAAAATTGACGTTTTTCAAGCTTTTTATGAAAAACCGATCGAATCTCAAAACTAGCTGTTTTTGCATGTTTTTGCTTAATATTACTTATACTCAGAGACCTTAATTTGATAGGTTTGAAGATATTTGCATTATCAAAAAACTTCCGTTTTTCAATCTTTTTTAGGAAATGGAACAAACCTTAAAAACGGCCGTTTTTCCAGGTTTTGGTAAATATTTCTTAGATTCAAGAGCAATAACTTATTAAGTTTAAGAAACGGATAATTTTCTCAAACTTGACGTTTTTCAAGCTTTTTTTCAGGATTCGATCGAATCTTAAAACTGGCTCTTTTTCCATGTTTTTGCTTAATATAACTTATATTTGGAGACCTTAATTAGATAAGTTGGAAGATATTTGCATTATCCAAAAAACTTCTGTTTTTCAATCTTTGTTAGGAAATGGATCAAACCTTAAAAACATCCGTTTTTCCAGGTTTTGGTCAATATTACTTAGATTTGAGAGCAATATCTTGCTGAGTTTGAAAAACGGTTTATTTTCTCAAAATTGACGTTTTTCAAGCTCTTTTTTGAAAAATCGATTGAATCTCATAACTGGCCGTTTTTCCATGTTTTTGCCTAATATTACTTATAATCGGAGACCCTAATTTGATAAGTTTGAAGATATTTGCATTATCAAAAAACTTCCGTTTTTCAATATTTTTAGGAAATGGATCAAACCTTAAAAACGGCTGTTTTTCCAGGTTTTGGTCAATATTACTTAGATTTGAGAGCAATATCTTACTGAGTTTGAAAAACGGTTTATTTTCTCAAAATTGACGTTTTTCCAGCTCTTTTTTGAAACATCGATTGAATCTCAAAACTGGCCGTTTTTCCATGTTTTTGCTTAATATTACTTATACTTGGAGACCTTAATTTGATAAGTTTGAAGATATTTGCATTATTCAAAAAACTTCCGTTTTTCAATCTTTCTTAGGAAAGGAATCAAACCCTAAAAACAGCCGTTTTTCTAGGTTTTGGTTAATATTACTTAGATTCGAGAGCAATAACTTGCTAAGTTTGAAAAACGGTATATTTTCTAAAAACTGACGTTTTTCAAGCTTTTTATGAAAAACCGATCGAATCTCAAAACTAGCCGTTTTTGCATGTTTTTGCTTAATATTACTTATACTCGGAGACCTTAATTTGATAAGTTTGAAGATATTTGCATGATCCAAAAATTTCAGTTTTTCAATCTTTTTAGGAAATGGATCAAACATTAAAACGGCGGTTTTTCCAGGTTTGGGTTAATATTACTTAAATTCGAGAGCAATAACTTGCTAAGTTTAAGAAACGGTTTATTTTCTCAAAACTGACGTTTTCAAGCTTTTTTTAAGAAATCGATCGAATCTCAAAACTGGCCGTTTCTGCATGTTTTTGCTTAAGATTACTTATAATCGGAGACCTCAATTTGATAAGTTGAAGATATTTGCATTATCCAAAAAACTTCCGTTTTTCAATCTTTTTTAGGAAATGGATCAAACCTTAAAAACGGCCGTTTTTCCAGGTTTTGGTAAATATTACTTAGATTCAAGAGCAATAACTTTTTAAGTTTAAGAAACGGATAATTTTCTCAAACCTGACGTTTTTCAAGCTTTTTTCAGGATTCGATCGAATCTTAAAACTGGCTCTTTTTCCATGTTTTTGCTTAATAAAACTTATATTTGGAGACCTTAATTAGATAAGTTCGAAGATATTTGCATGATCCAAAAAACTTCCGTTTTTCAATCTTTTTTAGGAAATGGATCAACCTTAAAAACGGCCGCATTTTCGAGGTTTTGGTAATATTACTTAAATTTTAGAGCAATAACTAGTTTAGTTTGAAGACTGGATAATTTTTTTCAAAACTGACGTTTTTCAAGCATTTTTGTTCAGAATTCGATCGAATCTCGAAACTGGCCGTTTTTGCATGTGTTTGCTTAATATTACTTATATTCGGAGACCTTAATTTGATAAGTTTAAAGATATTTGCATTATCCAAAACACTTCCGTTTTTTAATCTTTTTTTTTAGGAAATGGATCAAACATTAAAAACCGGTGTTTTTCCAGGTTTTGGTAAATATTACCTAGATTCGAGAGTAATAACTAGTTAAGTTTGAGAAACGGATAATTTTCTCAAACCGACGTTTTTCAAGCATTTTTTTTCAGAATTCGATCGAATCTCGAATCTGGCCGTTTTTGCATGTGTTTGCTTAATATTACTTATACTCGGAGACCTTAATTTGATAAGTTTGAAGATATTTGCATTATCCAAAAAACTTCTGTTTTTCAATCTTTTTAGGAAATGGATCAAACCTTAAAAACGGCCGTTTTTCCAGGTTTTGGTTAATATTACTTAGATTTGAGAGCAATATATTGCTGTTTTTGAAAAACGGTTTATTTTCTCAAAACCGACGTTTTTAAGCTTTTTTTAAGAAATCAATCGAATCTCAAAACTGGCCGTTTTTACATGTTTTTGCTTAATACTACTTAAAATCGGAGACCTCAATTTGATAAGTTGAAGATATTTGCATTATCCAAAAAACTTCCGTTTTTAATCTTTTTTAGGAAATGGATCAAACCTTAAAAACGGCTGCTTTTTCCAGGTTTTGGTTAATATTACCTAGATTTGCCGTTTTTCAAGCTCTTTTTTGAAATATCGATTGAATCTCAAAACTGGCCGTTTTTCCATGTTTTTGCCTAATATTACTTATAATCGGAGACCCTAATTTGATAAGTTTGAAGATATTTGCATTATCCAAAAAACTTCCTTTTTTCAATCTTTTTTAGGAAATGGATCAAACCTTAAAAACGGCCGTTTTTCCAGGTTTTGGTTAATATTACTTAAATTCGAAAGCAATAAGATGCTAAGTTTGAGAAACAGTTTATTTTCCAAAAACTGACATTTTTCAATTTTTTTTGTAAAAAACGATCGAATCTCCTAACTAGCAATTTTGCATGTTTTTGCTTAATATTACTTATACTCGGAGACCTTAATTTGATAAGTTTGAAGATATTTGCATTATACAAAAAACTTCCGTTTTTCAATTTTTTTTATAAATGGATCAAACATTAAAAACGGCCGCTTTTCCAGGTTTTGGTTAATATTACTTAGATTCGAGAGCAATAACTTGCTAAGTTTGAAAAACGGTATATTTTCTAAAAACTGACGTTTTTCAAGCTTTTTATGAAAAAACGATCGAATCTCAAAACTAGCCGTTTTTGCATGTTTTTGCTTAATATTACTTATACTCGGAGACCTTAATTTAATAAGTTTGAAGATATTTGCATGATCCAAAAAACTTCCGTTTTTCAATCTTTTTAGGAAATGGATCAAACATAAAAACGGCGGTTTTTCCAGGTTTGGGGTAATATTACTTAAATTCGAGAGCAATAACCTGCTAAGTTTAAGAAACGGTTTATTTTCTCAAAAGTGAAGTTTTCAAGCTTTTTTTAAGAAATCGATCGAATCTCAAAACTGGCCGTTTCTGCATGTTTTTGCTTAATATTACTTATAATCGGAGACCTCAATTTGATAAGTTGA
Organism: Ceratothoa steindachneri; assembly: GCA_963969495.1. NCBI lineage: Eukaryota > Metazoa > Arthropoda > Malacostraca > Isopoda > Cymothoidae > Ceratothoa > Ceratothoa steindachneri. The sequence goes on along the minus strand of OZ018331.1, from coordinate 71,780,405 downwards.
AGATATTTGCATTATCCAAAAAACTTCCGTTTTTCAATCTTTTTTAGGAAATGGATCAAACCTTAAAAACGGCCGTTTTTCCAGGTTTTGGTAAATATTACTTAGATTCAAGAGCAATAACTTATTAAGTTTAAGAAACGGATAATTTTCTCAAACCTGACGTTTTTCAAGCTTTTTTTCAGGATTCGATCGAATCTTAAAACTGGCTCTTTTTTCATGTTTTTGCTTAATAAAACCTATATTTGGAGACCTTAATTAGATAAGTTCGAAGATATTTGCATGATCCAAAAAAACTTCCGTTTTTCAATCTTTTTTAGGAAATGGATCAACCTTAAAAACGGCCGCATTTTCGAGGTTTTGGTAATATTACTTAAATTTTAGAGCAATAACTAGTTTAGTTTGAAGACTGGATAATTTTCTCAAAACTGACGTTTTTCAAGCATTTTTGTTCAGAATTCGATCGAATCTCGAAACTGGCTGTTTTTGCATGTGTTTGCTTAATATTACTTATACTCGGAGACCTTAATTTGATAAGTTTAAAGATATTTGCATTATCCAAAACACTTCCGTTTTTTAATCTTTTTTTTTAGGAAATGGATCAAACATTAAAAACCGGTGTTTCTCCAGGTTTTGGTAAATATTACCTAGAGTCGAGAGTAAGAACTAGTTAAGTTTGATAAACGGATAATTTTCTCTAACCGACGTTTTTCAAGCATTTTTTTTCAGAATTCGATCGAATCTCGAAACTGGCCGTTTTTGCATGTGTTTGCTTAATATTATTTATAATCGGAGACCTTAATTTGATAAGTTTGAAGATATTTGCATTATCCATAAAACTCCCGTTTTTCAATCTTTTTTAGGAAATGGATCAAACCTTAAAAACGGCCGTTTTTCCAGATTTTGGTTAATTTTACTTAGATTCGAGAGTAATAACTTGCTAATTTTAAAAAATGGTATATTTTCTCCCAACTGACTTTTTTTAAGATTTTTTTAAGATATCGATCGTATCTCAAAACTGGCCGTTTTTGCATGTTTTTGCTTAATATTACTTATACTCGGAGACCTTAACTTGATAAGTTTGAAGATATTTGCTTTATCCAAAAAACTCCGGTTTTCAATCTTTTTAGGAAATGGATCAAACCTTAAGAACGGCCGTTTTTCCAGATTTTGGTTAATATTCCTTAGATTCGAGAGTAATAACTAGTTAAGTTTGAGAAACGGATAGTTTTCTCAAAACTGACGTTTTTCAAGCATTTTTTTTCAGAATTCGATCGAATCTCAAAATTGGCCGTTTCTGCATGTTTTTGCTTAATATTACTTATAATCGGAGACCACAATTTGATAAGTTGAAGATATTTGCATTATCCAAAAAACTTTCGTTTTTCAATCTTTTTAGGAAATGGATCAAACCTTAAGAACGGCTGTTTTTCCAGGTTTTATATAATATTACTTAGATTCGAGAGCAATATTTTGCTGTTTTTGAAAAACTGTTTATTTTCTCAAAACTGACGTTTTCAAGCTTTTTTTAAGAAATCGATCGAATCTCAAAACTGGCCGTTTCTGCATGTTTTTTCCTTAATATTACTTATAATCGGAGACCTCAATTTGATAAGTTGAAGATATTTGCATTATCCAAAAAACTTCCGTTTTTCAATCTTTTTTAGGAAATGGATCAAACCTTAAAAACGGCCTTTTTCCAGGTTTTGGTAAATATTACTTAGATTCAAGAGCAATAACTTATTAAGTTTAAGAAACCGATAATTTTCTCAAACCTGACGTTTTTCAAGCTTTTTTCAGGATTCGATCGAATCTTAAAACTGGCTCTTTTTCCATGTTTTTGCTTAATATTACTTATACTCGGAAACCTTAATTTGATAAGTTTGAAGATATTTGCTTTATCCAAAAAACTCCCGTTTTTCAATCTTTTAGGAAATGGATCAAACCTTAAGAACGGCTGTTTTTCCAGGTTTTATTTAATATTACTTAGATTCGAGAGCAATATTTTGCTGTTTTTGAAAAACGGTTTATTTTCTCAAAACTGACGTTTTTAAGCTTTTTTTGAAAAATCGATCGAATCTGAAAACTGGCCGTTTTTACATGTTTTTGCTTAATATTACTTATAATCGGAGACCTCAATTTGAAAAGTTGAAGATATTTGCATTATCCAAAAAACTTCTGTTTTTTAATCTTCTTAGGAAATGGATCCAACATTAAAAACGGCTGTTTTTCCAGGTTTTGGTAAATATTACTTAGATTCAAGAGCAATAACTAATTAGGTTTTGAGAAACGGATAATTTTCTTAAAACTGACGTTTTTCAAGCATTTTTTTTCAGGATTCGATCGAATCTTAAAACTGGCTCTTTTTCCATGTTTTTGCTTAATATAACTTATATTTGGAGACCTTGATTAGATAAGTTCGAAGATATTTGCATTATCCAAAAAACTTCCGTTTTTCAATCTTCTTTTTTAGGAAATGGATCAACCTTAAAAACGGCGGCATTTTCGAGGTGTGTAATATTACTTAAATTTTAGAGCAATAACTAGTTAAGTTTGAGGACTGGATAATTTTCTCAAAACTGACTTTTTTCAAGCATTTTTTTTCAGAATTCGATCGAATCTCAAAACTGGCCGTTTTTGCATGTGTTTGCTTAATATTACTTATACTCGGAGACCTTAATTTGATAAGTTTAAAGATATTTGCTTTATCCAAAACACTTCTGTTTTTTAATCTTTTTTTTTAGGAAATGGATCAAACATTAAAAACCGCTGTTTTTCCAGGTTTGGGTTAATATTACTTAAATTCGAGAGCAATATCTTGCTAAGTTCAAGAAACGGTTTATTTTCTCAAAACTGAAGTTTTCAAGCTTTTTTTAAGAAATCGATCGAATCTCAAAACTGGCCGTTTCTGCATGTTTTTGCTTAATATTACTTATAATCGGAGACCTCAATTTGATAAGTTGAAGATATTTGCATTATCCAAAAAACTTTCGTTTTTCAATCTTTTTAGGAAATGGATCAAACCTTAAGAACGGCTGTTTTTCCAGGTTTTATATAATATTACTTAGATTCGAGAGCAATATTTTGCTGTTTTTGAAAAACTGTTTATTTTCTCAAAACTGACGTTTTCAAGCTTTTTTTTAAGAAATCGATCGAATCTCAAAACTGGCCGTTTCTGCATGTTTTTTCCTTAATATTACTTATAATCGGAGACCTCAATTTGATAAGTTGAAGATATTTGCATTATCCAAAAAACTTCCGTTTTTCAATCTTTTTTAGGAAATGGATCAAACCTTAAAAACGGCCTTTTTCCAGGTTTTGGTAAATATTACTTAGATTCAAGAGCAATAACTTATTAAGTTTAAGAAACCGATAATTTTCTCAAACCTGACGTTTTTCAAGCTTTTTTCAGGATTCGATCGAATCTTAAAACTGGCTCTTTTTCCATGTTTTTGCTTAATATAACTTATATTTGGAGACCTCAATTAGATAAGTTCGAAGATATTTGCATTATCCAAAAAAATTCCGTTTTTCGCTCTTTTTTAGGAAATGGATCAACCTTAAAAACGGCGGCTTTTTCGAGGTGTGTAATATTACTTAAATTTTAGAGCAATAACTAGTTAAGTTTGAGGACTGGATAATTTTCTCAAACCGAATTTTTTCAAGCATTTTTTTTCAGAATTCGATCGAATCTCAAAACTGGCCGTTTTTGCATGTGTTTGCTTAATATTACTTATAATCGGAGACCTTAATTTGATAAGTTTAAAGATATTTGCATTATCCAAAACACTTCTGTTTTTTAATCTTTTTTTTTAGGAAATGGATCAAACATTAAAAACCGCTGTTTTTCCAGGTTTTGGTAAATATTACTTAGATTCGAGAGTAATAACTAGTTAAGTTTGAGAAACGGATAATTTTCTCAAAACTGACGTTTTTCAAGCATTTTTTTTCAGAATTCGATCGGATCTCAAAACTGGCCGTTTTTCTAAGTTTTTGCTTAATATTACTTATACTCGGAAACCTTAATTTGATAAGTTTGAAGATATTTGCTTTATCCAAAAAACTCCCGTTTTTCAATCTTTTAGGAAATGGATCAAACCTTAAGAACGGCTGTTTTTCCAGGTTTCATTTAATATTACTTAGATTCGAGAGCAATATTTTGCTGTTTTTGAAAAACGGTTTATTTTCTCAAAACTGACGTTTCCAATCTTTTTTTGAAAAATCGATCGAATCTGAAAACTGGCCGTTTTTACATGTTTTTGCTTAATATTACTTATAATCGGAGACCTCAATTTGATAAGTTGAAGATATTTGCATTATCCAAAAAACTTCCGTTTTTAAATCTTTTTCAGGAACTGGATCAAACCTTAAAAACGGCCGCTTTTTACAGGTTTTGGTTAATATTACTTAGATTTGGAGGAAATATCTTGCTGAGTTTGAAAAAAGTTTATTTTCTCAAAACTGACGTTTTTCAAGCTCTTTTTTGAAAAATCGATTGAATCTCAAAACTGGCTGTTTTTCCATGTTTTTGCCTAATATTACTTATACTCGGAGACCTTAATTTGATAAGTTTGAAGATATTTGCATTATCAAAAAAATTCCCGTTTTTTAATCTCTTTTAGGAAATGGATCAAACCTTTAAAACGACCGCTTTTCCAGGTTTTGGTTAATATTACTTAGATTCGAGAGCAATAACTTGCTAAGTTTGAAAAACGGTATATTTTCTAAAAACTGACGTTTTTCAAGCTTTTTATGAAAAAACGATCGAATCTCAAAACTAGCCGTTTTTGCATGTTTTTGCTTAATATTACTTATACTCGGAGACCTTAATTTAATAGGTTTGAAGATATTTGCATGATCCCCAAAACTTCCGTTTTTCAATCTTTTTAGGAAATGGATCAAACATAAAAACGGCGGTTTTTCAAGGTTTTGGTTAATATTACCTAAATTCGAGAGCAATAACTTGCTAAGTTTAAGAAACGGTTTATTTTCTCAAAACTGACGTTTTCAAGCTTTTTTAAGAAATCGATCGAATCTCAAAACTGGCTGTTTCTGCATGTGTTTGCTTAATATTACTTATACTTGGAGACCTTAATTTGATAAGTTTAAAGATATTTGCATTATCCAAAAAACTTCCGTTTTTAAATCTTTTTAGGAAATAGATCAAACCTTAAAAACGGCCGTTGTTTCAGGTTTTGGTAAATATTACTTTGATTCGAGAGCAATAACTTATTAAGTTTGTAAAATCGTTTATTTTACCAAAACTGACGTTTTTCATGCTTTTTTAAGAAATCGGTCGGATCTCAAAATTGGCTGTTTTTGCATGTTTTTGCTTAATATTACTTATAATCGGTGACCCTAATTTGATAAGTTTGAAGATATTTGCATTATCCATAATAATCCCGTTTTTCAATCTTTTTTAGGAAATGGATCAAACCTTAAAAACGGCCGTTTTTCCAGATTTTGGTTAATATTACTTAGATTCAAGAGTAATAACTTGCTAAGTTTAATAAATGGTATATTTTCTCCCAACTGACGTTTTTTAAGATTTTTTTAAGAAATCGATCGTATCTCAAAACCGGCCGTTTTTGCATGTTTTTGCTTAATATTACTTATACTCGGAGACCTTAATTTGATAAGTTTGAAGATATTTGCATTTTCCAAAAAACTCCCGTTTTTCAATCTTTTTTAGGAAATGGATCGAACCTTTAAAACGGCCGTTTTTCCAGGTTTTGGTTAATATTACTTAGATTCGAGAGCAATAACTTGCTAAGTTTGAAAAACGGTATATTTTCCGAAAACTGACGTTTTTCAAGCTTTTTTTTGAAAAATCGATCAAATCTCAAAATTGGCTGTTTTTGCATGTTTTTGCTTAATAATACTTATAATCGGTGACCCTAATTTGATAAGTTTGAAGATATTTGCATGATCGAAAAAACTTCCGTTTTTCAATCTCTTTAGGAAATGGATCAAAACTTTAAAACGACCGCTTTTCCAGGTTTTGGTTAATATTACTTAGATTCGAGAGCAATAACTTGCTAAGTTTGAAAAACGGTATATTTTCTAAAAACTGACGTTTTTCAAGCTTTTTATGAAAAAACGATCGAATCTCAAAACTAGCCGTTTTTGCATGTTTTTGCTTAATATTACTTATACTCGGAGACCTTAATTTAATAGGTTTGAAGATATTTGCATGATCCAAAAAACTTCCGTTTTTCAATCTTTTTAGGAAATGGATCAAACATAAAAACGGCGGTTTTTCAAGGTTTTGGTTAATATTACTTAAATTCGAGAGCAATAACTTGCTAAGTTTAAGAAACGGTTTATTTTCTCAAAACTGACGTTTTCAAGCTTTTTTAAGAAATCGATCGAATCTCAAAACTGGCTGTTTCTGCATGTGTTTGCTTAATATTACTTATACTCGGAGACCTTAATTTTCTAAGTTTAAAGATATTTGCATTATCCAAAAAACTTCCGTTTTTAAATCTTTTTAGGAAATGGATCAAACCTAAAAAACGGCCGTTGTTTCAGGTTTTGGTAAATATTACTTTGATTCGAGAGCAATAACTTATTAAGTTTGTAAAATCGTTTATTTTACCAAAACTGACGTTTTTCATGCTTTTTTAAGAAATCGATCGGATCTCAAAATTGGCTGTTTTTGCATGTTTTTGCTTAATATTACTTATAATCGGTGACCCTAATTTGATAAGTTTGAAGATATTTGCATTATCCATAATAATCCCGTTTTTCAATCTTTTTTAGGAAATGGATCAAACCTTAAAAACGGCCGTTTTTCCAGATTTTGGTTAATATTACTTAGATTCAAAAGTAATAACTTGCTAAGTTTAATAAATGGTATATTTTCTCCCAACTGACGTTTTTTAAGATTTTTTTAAGAAATCGATCGTATCTCAAAACTGGCCGTTTTTGCATGTTTTTGCTTAATATTACTTATACTCGGAGACCTTAATTTGATAAGTTTGAAGATATTTGCATTTTCCAAAAAACTCCCGTTTTTCAATCTTTTTTAGGAAATGGATCGAACCTTTAAAACGGCCGTTTTTCCAGGTTTTGGTTAATATTACTTAGATTCGAGAGCAATAACTTGCTAAGTTTGAAAAACGGTATATTTTCCGAAAACTGACGTTTTTCAAGCTTTTTTTTTGAAAAATCGATCAAATCTCAAAATTGGCTGTTTTTGCATGTTTTTGCTTAATATTACTTATAATCGGTGACCCTAATTTGATAAGTTTGAAGATATTTGCATGATCGAAAAAACTTCCGTTTTTCAATCTCTTTAGGAAATGGATCAAACCTTAAGAACGGCCGTTTTTCCAGGTTTTGGTTAATATTACTTAGATTCGAGAGCAATATGTTGCCGTTTTTGAAAAACGGTTTATTTTCTCAAAACTGACGTTTTTTAAGCTTTTTTTGAAAAATCGATCGAATCTGAAAACTGGCCGTTTTTACATGTTTTTGCTTAATATTACTTATAATCGGAGACCTCAATTTGATAAGTTGAAGATATTTGCATTATCCAAAAAACTTCCGTTTTTTAATCTTCTTAGGAAATGGATCCAACATTAAAAACGGCTGTTTTTCCAGGTTTTGGTAAATATTACTTAGATTCGAGAGCAATAACTAGTTAGGTTTTGAGAAACGGATAATTTTCTCAAAACTGACGTTTTTCAAGCATTTTTTTTCAGAATTCGATCGAATCTCAAAACTGGCCGTTTTTCAAAGTTTTTGCTTAAAATTACTTATAATCGGAGACCTTAATTTAATAAGGTGAGATGATATTTGCATTATCCAAAAAACTTCCGTTTTTAAATCTTTTTTAGGAACTGGATCAAACCTTAAAAACGGCCGCTTTTTACAGGTTTTGGTTAATATTACTTAGATTTGAGAGCAATATCTTGCTGAGTTTGAAAAACAGTTTATTTTCTCAAAACTGACGTTTTTCAAGCTCTTTTTTGAAAAATCGATTGAATCTCAAAACCGGCCGTTTTTCCATGTTTTTGCCTAATATTACTTATACTCGGAGACCTTAATTTGATAAGTTTGAAGATATTTGCATTATCCAAAAAACTCCCGTTTTTCAATCTTTTTTAGGAAATGGATCAAAACTTTAAAACGACCGCTTTTCCAGGTTTTGGTTAATATTACTTAGATTCGAAAGCAATAACTTGCTAAGTTTGAAAAACGGTATATTTTCTAAAAACTGACGTTTTTCAAGCTTTTTATGAAAAAACGATCGAATCTCAAAACTAGCCGTTTTTGCATGTTTTTGCTTAATATTACTTATACTCGGAGACCTTAATTTAATAGGTTTGAAGATATTTGCATGATCCAAAAAACTTCCGTTTTTCAATCTTTTTAGGAAATGGATCAAACATAAGAACGGCGGTTTTTCAAGGTTTTGGTTAATATTACTTAAATTCGAGAGCAATAACTTGCTAAGTTTAAGAAACGGTTTATTTTCTCAAAACTGACGTTTTCAAGCTTTTTTAAGAAATCGATCGAATCTCAAAACTGGCTGTTTCTGCATGTGTTTGCTTAATATTACTAATACTCGGAGACCTTAATTTAATAGGTTTGAAGATATTTGCATGATCGAAAAAACTTCCGTTTTTCAATCTTTTTAGGAAATGGATCAAACATAAAAACGGCTGTTCTTCCAGGTTTTGGTAAATATTACTTAGATTCGAGAGCAATAACTTATTAAGTTGAAGAAACGGATAATTTTCTCACACCTGACGTTTTTCAAGCTCTTTTTAAGAAATCGATCGAATCTCAAAACTGGCCTGTTTTTACATATTTTTGCTTAATATTACTTATAATCGGAGACCTTAATTTGATAAGTTTGAAGATATTTGCATTATCCATAAAATTCCCGTTTTTCAATCTTTTTTAGGAAATGGATCAAACCTTAAAAACGGCCGTTTTTTCCAGATTTTGGTTAATATTACTTAGATTCGAGAGTAATAACCTGCTAAGATTAAAAAATGGTTTTTTTTCTCCCAACTGACGTTTTTTAAGATTTTTTTAAGAAATCGATTGTATCTCGAAACTGGCCGTTTTTGCATGTTTTTGCTTAATATTACTTATACTCGGAGACCTTAACATGATAAGTTTAAAGATATTTGCTTTATCCAAAAAACTCCGGATTTCAATCTTTTTAGGAAATGGATCAAACCTTAAGAACGGCCGTTTTTCCAGATTTTGGTTAATATTACTTAGATTCGAGAGCAATATTTTGCAGTTTTTGATAAACGGTTTATTTTCTCAAAACTGACGTTTTTAAGCTTTTTTTGAAAAATCGATCGAATCTGAAAACTGGCTGTTTTTAAAGGTTTTTGCTTAATATTACTTATAATCGGAGACCTCAATTTGATAAGTTGAAGATATTTGCATTATCCAAAAAACTTCTGTTTTCAAATCTTTTTTAGAAAATGGATCAAACATAAAAACGGCCGTTTTTCCAGGTTTTGGTAAATATTACTTAGATTCGAGAGCAATAACTTATTAAGTTTAAGAAACGGATAATTTTCTCAAACCTGACGTTTTTGAAGCTTTTTTTAAGAAATCGATCGAATCTCAAAACTGGCCTGTTTTTACATATTTTTGCGTAATATTACTTATAATCGGAGACCTTAATTTGATAAGTTTGAAGATATTTGCATTATCTAAAACACTTCTGTTTTTTAATCTTTTTTTTTAGAAAATGGATCAAACATTAAAAACCGCTGTTTTTCCAGGTTTTGGTAAATATTACTTAGATTCGAGAGTAATAACTAGTTAAGTTTGAGAAACGGATAATTTTCTCAAAACTGACGTTTTTCAAGCATTTTTTTTCAGAATTCGATCGAATCTCAAAACCGGCCGTTTTTCTAAGTTTTTTCTTAATATTACTTATACTCGGAAACCTTAATTTGATAAGTTTGACGATATTTGCTTTATCCAAAAAACTCCCGTTTTTCAATCTTTTAGGAAATGGATCAAACCTTAAGAACGGCTGTTTTTCCAGGTTTTATTTAATATTACTTAGATTCGAGAGCAATATTTTGCTGTTTTTGAAAAACGGTATATTTTCTCAAAACTGACGTTTTTTAAGCTTTTTTTGAAAAATCGATCGAATCTCAAAACTAGCCGTTTTTGCATGTTTTTGCTTAATATTACTTATACTCGGAGACCTTAATTTAATAGGTTTGAAGATATTTGCATGATCCAAAAAACTTCCGTTTTTCAATCTTTTTAGGAAATGGATCAAACATAAAAACGGCGGTTTTTCAAGGTTTTGGTTAATATTACTTAAATTCGAGAGCAATAACTTGCTAAGTTTAAGAAACGGTTTATTTTCTCAAAACTTACGTTTTCAAGCTTTTTTAAGAAATCGATCGAATCTCAAAACTGGCTGTTTCTGCATGTGTTTGCTTAATATTACTTATACTCGGAGACCTTAATTTGATAAGTTTAAAGATATTTGCATTATCCAAAACACTTCTGTTTTTTAATCTTTTTTTTTAGGAAATGGATCAAACATTAAAAACCGCTGTTTTTCCAGGTTTTGGTAAATATTACTTAGATTCGAGAGTAATAACTAGTTAAGTTTGAGAAACGGATAATTTTCTCAAAACTGACGTTTTTCAAGCATTTTTTTCAGAATTCGATCGAATCTCAAAACTGGCCGTTTTTCTGAGTTTTTGCTTAATATTACTTATACTCGGAAACCTTAATTTGATAAGTTTGAAGATATTTGCATTATCCCCAAAACTTCTGTTTTTCAATCTTTTTAGGAAATGGATCAAACCTTAAAAACGGCCGTTTTTCCAGGTTTTGGGTAATATTACTAAAAGATTCGAGAGCAATATATTGCTGTTTTTGAAAAACGGTTTATTTTCTCAAAACCGACGTTTTTAAGCTTTTTTTTAAGAAATCAATCGAATCTCAAAACTGGCCGTTTTTACATATTTTTGCTTAATATTACTTATAATCGGAGACCTTAATTTGATAAGTTTGAAGATATTTGCATTATCCATAAAACTCCCGTTTTTCAATCTTTTTAAGGAAATGGATCAAACCTTAAAAACGGCCGTTTTTTCCAGATTTTGGTTAATATTACTTAGATTCGAGAGAAATAACCTGCTAAGATTAAAAAATGGTATATTTTCTCCCAACTGACGTTTTTTAAGATTTTTTTAAGAAATCGATTGTATCTCGCAACTAGCCGTTTTTGCATGTTTTTGCTTAATATTACTTATACTCGGAGACCTTAACTTGATAAGTTTGAAGATATTTGCTTTATCCAAAAAACTCCGGTTTTCAATCTTTTTAGGAAATAGATCAAATCTTAAGAACGGCTGTTTTTCCAGATTTTGGTTAATATCACTTAGATTCGAGAGCAATATTTTGCAGTTTTTGATAAACGGTTTATTTTCTTAAAACGTACGTTTTTAAGCTTTTTTTGAAAAATCGATCGAATCTGAAAACTGGCCGTTTTTATATGTTTTTGCTTAATATTACTAATAATCGGAGACCTCAATTTGATAAGTTGAAGATATTTGCATTATCCAAAAAACTCCCGTTTTTCAATCTTTTTTAGGAAATGGATCAAACCTTACAAGCGGCCGCTTTTTCCAGGTTTTGGTTAATATAACTTAGATTTAAGAGCAATATCTTGCTGAGTTTGAAAAACAGTTTATTTTCTCCCAAATGGACGTTTTTCAAGCTCTTTTATGAAAAATCAATTGAATCTCAAAACTGGCCGTTTTTCCATGTTTTTTCCTAATATTACTCATAATCGGAGACCCTTATTTGATAAGTTTGAAGATATTTGCATTATCCAAAAAACTTCCTTTTTTCAATCTTTTTTAGGAAATGGATCAAACATTAAAAACGGCCTTTTTTCCAGGTTTTGGTTAATATTACTTAAATTCGAAAGCAATAAGATGCTAAGTTTGAGAAACAGTTTATTTTCCAAAAACTGACGTTTTTCAATTTTTTTTATTAAAAAACGATCGAATCTCAAAACTTGTTTTTGCTTAATATTACTTATACTCGGAGACCTTAATTTGATAAGTTTGAAGATATTTGCATTATCCAAAAAACTTCCGTTTTTCAATCTTTTTAGGAAATGGATCAAACCTTAAAAAACGGCCGTTTTTCCAGGTTTTGGTCAATATTACTTAGATTTGAGAGCAATATCTTGCTGAGTTTGAAAAACGGTTTATTTTCTAAAAATTGACGTTTTTCAAGCTCTTTTTTGAAAAATCGATTGAATCTCAAAACTAGCCGTTTTTCCATGTTTTTGCCTAATATTACTTATAATCGGAGACCCTAATTTGATAAGTTTGAACATATGTGCATTATCCAAAAAACTGCCGTTTTTCAATCTTTTTTAGGGAATGGATCAAACCTTAAAAACGGCCGTTTTTTTAGGTTTTGGTTAATATTACTTAAATTGGAAAGCAATAACTTGCTAAGTTTGAGAAACAGTTTATTTTCCCAAAACTGACGTTTTTTAATTTTTTTTGAAAAAACGATCGAATCTCAAAACTATCCGTTTTTGCATGTTTTTGCTTAATATTAATTATACTCGGAGACCTTAATTTGATAAGTTTGAAGATATTTGCATGATCCAAAAAACTTCAGTTTTTCAATCCTTTAGGGAATGGATCAAACCTTAAAAACGGCCGTTTTTTTTAGGTTTTGGTTAATATTACTTAAATTGGAAAGCAATAACTTGCTAAGTTTAAGAAACGGTTTATTTTCTCAAAACTGACGTTTTTCAAGCTCTTTTTATTAATCGATCGAATCTCAAAACTGGCCTGTTTTTACATATTTTTGCTTAATATTACTTATAATCGGAGACCTTAATTTATAAGTTTGAAGATATTTGCATTATCCAAAAAACTTCCGTTTTTCAATCTTTTTTAGGAAATGGATCAAACCTTAAAAACGGCCGTTTTTCCAGGTTTTGGTAAATATTACTTAGATTCAAGAGCAATAACTTATTAAGTTTAAGAAACGGATAATTTTCTCAAACCTGACGTTTTTCAAGCTTTTTTTCAGGATTCGATCGAATCTTAAAACTGGCTCTTTTTCCATGTTTTTGCTTAATATAACTAATATTTGGAGACCTTAATTAGATAAGTTCGAAGATATTTGCATTATCCAAAAAACTTCCGTTTTTCAATCTTTTTTAGGAAATGGATCAACCTTAAAAACGGCCGCATTTTCGAGGTTTTGGTAATATTACTTAAATTTTAGAGCAATAACTAGTTAAGTTTGAAGACTGGATAATTTTCTCAAAACTGACGTTTTTCAAGCATTTTTGTTCAGAATTCGATCGAATCTCGAAACTGGCCGTTTTTGCATGTGTTTGCTTAATATTAGCTATACTCGGAGACCTTAAATTGATAAGTTTAAAGATATTTGCATTATCCAAAACACTTCCGTTTTTTAATCTTTTTTTTAGGAAATAAACCAAACATTAAAAACCGCTGTTTTTCCAGGTTTTGGTAAATATTACCTAGATTCGAAAGTAATAACTAGTTAAATTGAGAAACGGATAATTTTCTCAAACCGACGTTTTTCAAGCATTTTTTGTCAGAATTCGATCGAATCTCGAAACTGGCCGTTTTTGCATGTGTTTGCTTAATATTACTTATACTCGGAGACCTTAATTTGATAAGTTTAAAGATATTTGCATTATCCAAAAAACTTCTGTTTTTCAATCTTTTTAGGAAATGGATCAAACCTTAAAAACGGCCGTTTTTCCAGGTTTTGGTTAATATTACTTAGATTCGAGAGCAATAACTTGCTAAGTTTGAGAAACGGTATATTTTCCGAAAACTGACGTTTTTCAAGCTTTTTTTTGAAAAATCGATCGAATCTCAAAATTGGCTGTTTTGGCATGTTTTTGCTTAATATTACTTATAATCGGTGACCCTAATTTGATAAGTTTGAAGATATTTGCATGATCGAAAAAACTTCCGTTTTTCAATCTCCTTAGGAAATGGTCAAACCTTAAAAACGGCCGTTTTTCCAGGTTTTGGTTAATATTACTTAGATTCGAGAGCAATATTTTGCTGTTTTTGAAAAACGGTTTATATTTTTTTTAAACTGTCTTTTTTAAGCATTTTTTGAAAAATCGATCGAATCTCAAAACTGGCCGTTTTTAAAGGTTTTTGCTTAATATTACTTATAATCGGAGACCTCAATTTGATAAGTTGAAGATATTTGCATTATCCAAAAAACTTCTGTTTTTCAATCTTTTTTAGGAAATGGATCAAACATAAAAACGGCCGTTTTTCCAGGTTTTGGTAAATATTACTTAGATTCGAGAGCAATAACTTATTAAGTTTAAGAAACGGATAATTTTCTCAAACCTGACGTTTTTCAAGCTCTTTTTATTAATCGATCGAATCTCAAAACTGGCCTGTTTTTACATATTTTTGCTTAATATTACTTATAATCGGAGACCTTAATTTATAAGTTTGAAGATATTTGCATTATCCATAAAACTCCCGTTTTTCAATCTTTTTTAGGAAATGGATCAAACCTTAAAAACGGCCGTTTTTTCCAGATTTTGGTTAATATTACTTAGAATCGAGAGTAATAACCTGTTAAGATTAAAAAATGGTATATTTTCTCCCAACTGACGTTTTTTAAGATTTTTTTAAGAAATCGATTGTATCTCGAAACTGGCCGTTTTTGCATGTTTTTGCTTAATATTACTTATACTCGGAGACCTTAACTTGATAAGTTTGAAGATATTTGCTTTATCCAAAAAACTCCGGTTTTCAATCTTTTTAGGAAATGGATCAAACCTTAAGAACGGCCGTTTTTCCAGATTTTGGTTAATATTACTTAGATTCGAGAGCAATATTTTGCAGTTTTTGATAAACGGTTTATTTTCTCAAAACTGACGTTTTTAAGCTTTTTTTGAAAAATCGATCGAATTTGAAAACTGGCCGTTTTTATATGTTTTTGCTTAATATTACTTATAATCGGAGACCTCAATTTGATAAGTTGAAGATATTTGCATTATTTAAAAAACTTCCGTTTTTTAATCTTTTTTAGGAAATGGATCAAACCTTAAAAGCGGCCGCTTTTTCCAGGTTTTGGTTAATATAACTTAGATTTAAGAGCAATATCTTGCTGAGTTTGAAAAACAGTTTATTTTCTCCAAACTGACGTTTTTCAAGCTCTTTTATGAAAAATCAATTGAATCTCAAAACTGGCCGTTTTTCCATGTTTTTTCCTAATATTACTCATAACTGGAGACCCTTATTTGATAAGTTTGAAGATATTTGCATTATCCAAAAAACTTCCTTTTTTCAATCTTTTTTAGGAAATGGATCAAACATTAAAAACGGCCTTTTTTCCAGGTTTTGGTTAATATTACTTAAATTCGAAAGCAATAAGATGCTAAGTTTGAGAAACAGTTTATTTTCCAAAAACTGACGTTTTTCAATTTTTTTTTAAAAAACGATCGAATCCCAAAACTTGTTTTTGCTTAATATTACTTATACTCGGAGACCTTAATTTGATAGGTTTGAAGATATTTGCATTATCCAAAAAACTTCCGTTTTTCAATCTTTTTTAGGAAATGGATCAAACCTTAAAAGCGGCCGCTTTTTCCAAGTTTTGGTTAATATTACTTAGATTTGAGAGCAATATCTTGCTGAGTTTGAAAAATGGTTTACTTTCTAATAACTGACGTTTTTAAGCTTTTTTTCAAGAATTCGATCGAATCTCAAAACTGGCCGTTTTTGCATGGTTTTGCTTATTATTACTTATGATCGGAGACCTTAATTGGATAAGTTCGAAGATATTTGCATTATCCAAAAACCCGTTTTTCAATCTTTTTTAGGAAATCGATCAAACCTTGAACACCGCCGATTTCCATGTTTTGGTCAATATTACTTAAATTCGAGAGCAATAACTTCCTAAGTTCGAAAAACGCATTATTTTACTCAAAACTGACGTTTTTCAAGCTTTTTTTAAGAAATGGATCGAATCTCAAAACCGGCCGTTTTTCAAAGTTTTTGCCTAATATTATTTATAATCGTAGACCTTAATTTGATAAGTTTGAAGATATTTGCATTATCAAAAAAACTTCCGTTTTTCAATCTTTTTAGGAAATGGATCAAACCTTAAAAACGGCCGTTTTTTCAGGTTTTTGTTAATATTACTTAGATTCGAGAGCAATATCTTGCTGAGTTTGAAAAACGGTTTATTTTCTTAAAACTGAGGTTTTTAACCTTTTTTTTAAGAATTCGATTGAATCTCAAAACTGGCCGTTTTTGCATGTTTTTGCCTTCTATTACTTATAATCGGAGACCTCATTTTAATAAGTTGGAGATATTTGCATTATCCAAAAAACATCCGTTTTTCAATCTTTTTTAGGAAATGGATCAAACATAAAAACGGCCGTTTTTCCAGGTTTGGGCAATATTACTTAAATTCGAGAGCAATAACTTGCTAAGTTTGAGGAACGGTTTATTTTCTCAAAACTGAAGCTTTTCAAGCCTCTATTAAGAAATCGATCGAATCTCAAAACTGGCCGTTTTTGCATGTTTTTGCCTAATATTACTTATAATCGAGACCTTAATTGGATAAGTTCAAAGATATTTGCATTATCCAAAAAACCTGTTTTTCAAACTTTTCTTAGGAAATTGATCAAACCTTAAAAACGACCGTTTTTCAAGGATTTAGTTAATATTACTTAGATTTGAGGATAATAACTTGCTTAGTTTGAAAAACAAGTGATTTTCCCAAAACTGATCTTTTTCAAGCTTTTTTTAAGAAATCGATCGAATCTCAAAAGTGGCCGTTTTTTCATGTTTTTGCTTAATATTACTTATAATCGGAGACCTTAATTTGATAAGTTTAATGATATTTGCTTTATCCAAAAAAACTCCCGTTTTTCAATCTTTTTAGGAAATGGATCAAACCTTAAAAACCGCTGTTTTTCCAGGTTTTATTAATATTACTTTGAATCTAGAGCAATAACTTCCTAAGTTTGAAAAACGGTTTATTTTCCCAAATCTGAAGTTTTTCAAGCTTTTTTTAAGAAATCGATCGAATCTCAGAACTGGCCGTTTTTCCATGTTTTGGCTTGATATTACTTATCATCGGAGACCTTCATTTGATAAGTTTGAACATATGAGCATTATCTCAAAAACTCCCGTTTCTCAATAATTTTTTGCCAATAGTTTAAACCATAAAAACAGCTGTTTTTCCAGGTTTTGGTTAATATTACTTACCCCCGAGAGCCATAACTTGCTAAGTTTTAAAAACTGTTTATTTTCTAAAAACTGACCTTTTTCAAGCTATTTTTAAGAAATCGATCGAATCTGAAAACTGGCCGTTTTTCCACGTTTTGGCTAATATAACTTATAATTGGAGACCTTAATTTGATAAGTTTGAACATATGTGCATTATGCAAAAACTTCCGTTTTTTAATCTTTTGAAAGGAAATGGATCAAACTTTGAAAACGGCCGTTTTTTTCGGTTTTTGGTTAATATTCCTCAGATTCGAAGGATATAACTTGCTAAGTTTGATAAACTGTTTTTTTCCCCAAAACTGGCGTTTTTTAAGCTTATTAAGAAATCGTTTGAATCTCAAAACCGGCCGTTTTTCCATGTTTTTGGTTAATATTACTTATAATCGGAGAGCTTAAATTGATAAGTTTGAACATATGTGCATTATGCAAAAACTCCCGTTTTTCAATCATTTTCAGGAAATGGATCAAACTCTAAAAACGGCTTTTTTCATGTTTGGGCTTAATATTACCTATAATCGGAGACCATAATTTGATAAGTTTAAACATATGTGCATCATGCAAAAATCTCCAATTTTTCAATCTTTTTTTAGGAAATGAATCAAACCTTAAAAACGGCTGTTTTTCCAGGTTTAAGTTAATATTACTTACATTCGAGAGAACTAACTTGCTAAGTTTGAAAAACTGTTTATTTTATCAAAACTGACGTTTTTAAAGCTTTCTTTAAGGAATCGATCGAATCTCCAAACTGGCCGTTTTTCCATGGTTTCGCTTTGAATGGACCGTATGGTCTCCTAGGGTACTTACTTTCCTTGTTACTCCTTGTTACTTATAATCGGAGACATTAATTAGATAAGTTTAACACATATGTGCATTATGCAAAAAACTCCCATTGTTCAATCTTTATAGAAAATAGATCAAACCTTAAATACGGCCGTTTTTCCAGGTTTTGGTGAATTTTACTTAGATTCTTGAGCAATAACCTGCTAAGTATGAAAAACTGTTTAATTTCCCAAAACTGACGTTTTCTAGCTTTTTTTAAGAAATCGATCGAATCTCTAAACTGGCCGTTTTTTTATGTTTTGGCTTAATATTACTTATATTCGGAGACCTTAATTTGATAAGTGTGAACATATGTGCATTATGCAAAAAAACTCCTGTTTTTCAATTTTTTTTAGATAATGGATCAAGCTCTTAAAAACGGCCGTTTTTCCAGGTTTTGGTTAATAAACAGTTTTTCAAACTTAGCAAGTTATTGCACTCGAATCTTAGTAATATTAACCCAAACCTTAAAAAACGGCTGTTTTCAAGGTTTGATCTATTTTCTATAAAGATTGAACAATGGGAGTTTTTTGCATAATGCACATTTGTTCAAACTTATCAAATTTAAGGTCTCCCATTATAAGTAATATTAAGCAAAAACGTGGAAAACCGGCAAGTTTGGAGATTCGATCGATTTCTCAAAAAAAAGATTGAAAAACGTCAGTTTTAGGAAAATAAAGAGTTTTTTCAAACTTAGCAAGTTATTTCTCTCGAATCTAAATAATAATAACCAAAACCTGGAAAAACGGCTGTTTTTAAGGTTTGATCTATTTCCAAAAAATTATTGAGAAACGGGAGTTTTGGGGATAATGCACATATGTTCAAACTAATCAAATTAAGGTCTCCGATTATAAGTAATATTAAGCCAAAACATGAAAAAACGGCCAGTTTTGAGAATCGATCAATTTATTAAAAAAAGCTTGAAAACTTTAGTGTGGGGAAAATAAACAGTTTTTCATGCCTAGCAAGTTATTGCTCTCGAATCTAACTAATATTAACCAAAACCTGTTTTTGAGGTTTGATCCATTTCCTAAAAAAGATTGAAAAACGGGAGGTTTTTGCATAATGCCCATATGTTTAAACTTATCAAATTAAGGTCTCCGATTATAAGTAATATTATGCCAAAACATGGGAAATCGTCTAGGTCTAAGTTTCGATGGCATTCTTCAAAAAGCTAGAAAAAGGTCAGTTTTGGGAAAATAAACAGTTTTTTAAAGTAAGCAAGTTATTGGTCTCGAATATGTGTAATAATAACCAAAAGCTTGAAAAACAGCCATTTTTAAAGTTTGATCCATTTCCCAAAAAAGATTATGGCTCTCGAATGTTAGTAATATTAACCAAAACCTGGAAAAACGGCCATTTTTAAGGTTTGATCTATTTCCTAAAAATTATTGAAAAACGGGAGTTTTCGGCATAATGCACATATGTTCAAACTTATCAAATTAAGGTCTCCGATTATAAGTAATATTATGCCAAAAACATCGAAAAACGGCCAGTTTGGAGATTCAGGCGATTTCTTAAAAAAAGCTTGAAAAAGGTCAGTTTGGGCAAAATAAAAAGTTTTTCAAACTTAGCAAGTTATTGCTCTCGAATCTAAGTAATATTAGCCAAAACCTGGAAAAACGGCCTTTTTTAAGGTTTGATTCATTATCTAAAAAAGATTGAAAAAGGGAGCCTTTGCATAATGCACATATGTTCAAACTTATCAAATTAAGGTCCCGATTATAAGTAATATTAACGCAAAACACGGAAACACGGCCAGTTTGGAGATTCGATCGATTTCTTAAAAAAAGCTTGAAAACGTCAGTTTTGGCAAAATAAACAGTTTTTCAAACTTAGCAGGTTATTGCTCTCGAATCTAAGTAATATTAACCAAAAGCTGGAAAAACGGCTGTTTTTAAGGTTTGATTCATTTTTTAAAAAAGATTGAAAAACGGGAGTTTTTGCATAATGCACATATGTTCAAACTTATCAAATTAAGGTCTCCGATTATAAGTAATATTAAGCCAAAACCTGGAAACACTGCCAGTTTTGAGATTCGATCGATTTCTTGAAAAAAAGCTTGAAAAACGTCGGTTTGGGGAAAATAAACAGTTTTTTAAACTACGCAAGTTATGGCTCTCGAATTTACTTTAGTAATATTTTCTTAAAACCTGGAAAAACGGCCGTTTTTAAGGTTTGATCTATTTCCTAAAAATTATTGAGAAACGGGAGTTTTGGGGATAATGCACATATGTTCAAACTTATCAAATTAAGGCTCTTGATTATAAGTAATATTAAGCTAAAACATAGAAACCGGCCAGTTTTGAGATTCGATCGATTTCCTAAAAAAAAATCTTGAAAAACGTCAGTTTTGGGAAAATAAACAGTTTTTCATACTTAGCAATTTATTGCTCTCGAATCTAAGTAATATTAACCAAAACCCTAAAAAACGGCCGTTTTTAAGCTTTGATCCATTTCCTGAAAAAGATTGACAAACGGGAGGTTTTTGCATAATGCACATTGTGATAAACAGGTTTAAAACGCGTTAATTTCAACCCTTATCACATATTATTTCAAACCACGATGCTCCCACGTACATCTTCGATTCGAAGCTTGGATCCTAATCACAGCCACCGCAGGTCAATGTTTAAACAAGTAGGTTATCGTCCCCCCCGTTCGCCATAATACGCCGACCTCGCCAGATTGAGTTAGGTTATGGGCAGGATAAGGCATTGTTCCAAGCCTCGGCTCTGCATTCCCTCGAAGTTCGCACTCCATTGTCCCCCACGCCAAGGGAGTGACTCGACTATTTAGATGGAAACTTTACCACTAAGATCAGATTAGAGATCCAGATTTTCGTTGCGAAACATCACCACGACCCTCTCTCCCTTTGTGCGCCAAGGGACCTCGACCTCGAGATTCACCATCACTTGTCCAGAAGGAAGACAATATCCCTTGAGTGCCAAAGGTTCGAGCCTTTCGTGACGCCAAGTCCTCAAGGCTTCCCCCTCGTTGTTCAGGAAGAGAACAACGTGGAACAGCCATTGTTCTTTTGAGCACTTCGCCAAGAAATGGTTCTCACCATTCCCCCTTGTTGTTCAGAGGAATACAACATTAGAACAGCCATTGTTCTTGAGCCCGTAGACAACAGACGGTTCTCACCCCCCACCCCCCTGTTGTTTATAGGAAAACAACGTAGAACAGCCATTGTTCTTCAAGCCGTTCGTCGAGAAACGGTTCTCATTCTCAAGACGTCACGTCAGGATCCTTTTATTCCCCCCCCCCTTCGGCTGGAACTCGCCAGTGGACCGAAAATTCCTTCACGTCGCCTTCCACTGCACCACTCGTATAAAGTTACGTAAGCCAAACGTCACCTTTGAGTACTTAACCCTTTTGTCAATTCTATCCTGTTCTTTAAATGGTTTAGCGAACCATCCCATCTCTTTAACTCTATATTTGTTTTACCTTTTAAAATCCTTCAATCCTCGGATTAGCCCGAGCCCCCACGACCCTTTCCATTCTCTGTTTATGTCAATATTTTCCGTCTTGTGTTTGCTGATAGTTATTATTAATAAAACTCTATTTTATTAATGATAGCAATATTATTATCCTTGAGCTCAGTTCCACTTCTTAAGCATATCGAAGATACATAATATCGGCCCGCCAGACATTAACGCATTAAAGAAGTTCCCTCAACGAATAGTTATATATGGTATATCGTCGAGAGTCCATTCTACGACATATATATATATATATACTATTTAAATTTGGTATCAGGTGTGTAAGGTTTAACGCTATATCTTTGCAAACACTGGTCTCAGTCGAGTAAAACATAGTTTTGCTCGTTATACTAATATAGTATAGTAGTTCCCTTTTGTTTTAACGATTGCTACCCCCTTTTTTTGAAACTTAAGAAGCTGGAGTAGCTCAAGGAACTGTGATAATAATTTGTTGTGTTTTTTTTGTGATTTAAGTCAGTTGTTATTTAGATCGAGAAACCAAGTACGAATAGGTCAGTGCCCATATTTAGGTAGGCTAATTCTATAGAGGCATAATTCTTGTTGCAAGGAATTTTAGTTGGTTGACTAGTGCGCCCCAAGTGCAAAGATGACTCAGTTCGAAATCTTTAAAGTGCAAGGAGAATCCTTGGGACTGTCCGGAAAACAACTAATTGAGTACGTTCGAGGGGAACAAAGAACAGAACGAGAAAGAGAAATCCAACGAGAAGAAAGAGAAATCCAACGAGAAGAAAGAGAAATCCAAAGAGAAGAAAGAGAAAGAGTAACCAAACGAGAACAGAACGAGAAAGAGAAATCCAACGAGAAGAAAGAGAAATCCAACGAGAAGAAAGAGAAATCTAAAGAGAAGAAAGAGAAAGAGTAACCAAACGAGAAGAAAGAGAAAGAGAGGAACGGATAAGACAAGCTGAGCTTCACCATCAGATTGAATTATCTCGTGTTGAAGCAGAGATACAGTCCGCCAGTTCCCGTTCCGAAGCCCCCCATCCCCCCATCTCTCACTAAAGCTCCCCAATTTCAAGGATGGAGAGGATTTCGGAGCATTTTTAGCCCACTTCGAAAAGATCCTCGAAATCAATAACATGGATCTGGAGGCTGAAGGTGTAGCCAGATTACTTCACTGTGAAATTGCAAATTGCGCGAAAATTTATATCTTTACCATCTGAGCGTACAATTAACTACAGCACCTTAAAAGCTGAGTTATTGGCCGCTCATAATATGACTCCCGTTTTCTACCGCAAAGAATTTCAAGGAGGTCGTATTAAACCCGGACAGACGTTTCGTCAATTTGCATACATTCTTCAGAGGAATTCTAAATTTAGGTTAGAATCCTCAAAGGTTGATCCGAACTACGAGTCCTTAACAGACTTTGTGTTGCGAGATCAATTTTTGGCGTCTCTCCCGACGGAGATCCGCGCGTTCGTCAAGGATCGTCAGTGCCAGACCTTTAAAGAATGTAACGAAGAAGCGGATGTCTATGCCGCAAGCCATAATTTATACCCGAAGGAGAATCGAACTTCTCACCAATCCCCCTACAAGGAAAAAAGGAAGGATTCGCGCCCCTTCACAGGAAAGCCGTCGAAGTTTTCGAGCCCCGTAAAACCCCAAAACTTCTTTCCCTAAAACCAACAACGGGACTCCAAACCTCCCGTTAAGATTTCTCCTCCATCTCTCTTCCCGAAGCGACCAATCATATGCTTCACCTGTGGTGTAGAAAACCACATAAGCTGGAATTGCCCCCAAAATTCTAGGCTTAAAAGCGGACCAGCCCACCAAGTTCACCAGATTAATGCCACCCCGGCTCCCCCGGTGGTGCAGACCCAAGCAGAAACTTCTCCCCCTCCGTCAGGCCACCAGTTAAATTTTGTTTCTGATAAAAGTTCATCGGGAACTTTGAAATTTGAGGAGGGCAGCGTGAACGGCTGTCGAGTATCGACTCTCGTCAGGGACACAGGATGTACGTGTTTCATCGTGTCCGACAAACTCCTCCCCCCAGTGGACCCTAACCACGAAAAATTTGCAGTGGTACATGACCACCTTGGGCGGGCGAACCGATTCCCCGTCGTTAGATGTTACCTGCAGTGTCAATACTATGATGGCTGGGCTGAAGTCATTTCAGCACCCATAAAATTCTGTTCTGTACTTATAGGACAGAGCCCCCAAGTAAGTTCCGACCCGGTGTCTCAGGCCGCCCTTCCTCGAGGCCGAGCTAAGAAAGAAGCCCAGGAGCACGTCCCCATCAGAACCCCGATACCGTCCGATTTCTCGGAGACCCCTAACCAGGACTTTAGGACGACACAAAAGGAGTGTGAATTACTAACACCCTTAGGCGATAAGGCCCAAGACAAGGACACGGAGACTGTCCGTGGACCCCAAGAAAAAAAGAACCCCCAACGCGCCCATGGAGATACCTTCGTAGAACTGGACGAAACATCGGCGCTTGAAGAAGATTACCCCACGGAGTCCCTTAAGGTAATACAGATAGTGTTCACCCAACCTAATGACGATTACCCTCCTCCTTCCCTACCAGGCGAGTCTTTGGAACCCTCTGACCTGGATATTAACGCGCAGCTGACACCACATCAAAAGAGTCAGCTACAAGAACTAATTAAATGGAGTCACCATTTAACTACCCTATTAGCTCTTTTCGAGCGACTGCGCGAAAATGGCCTCACCATTGGCCCCAGCAAATGCCATTTTGCCCACGAAACCATCAAATATTTGGGTTTCAAAATAGGACAAAGCAAGTTAGGTCCCCAAGAGAACAAGATTAAGGCAATCGCCGACATGCCCCTCCCGAGTACAAAGAAGCAATTAAGATCGTTCCTAGGATCAGCTTCTCACTATCAGCGATTTGTTTCGAATTTCGCTGCAATTTAGGCCCCCCTCAGCCCCCTTCCAATAAAAAATTCCCCGATCGTTTACGTTGGAATGATGTCGCTGTTTCCCATTTTAATCAGCTCACGGGGTAAGTTCATTTCTGCCCCTATTTTAAAGTTGCACAACCCGGAAAAACCTTTGGGATTAAGACCGACGTGAGCAACGAGGGCATTGGAGGTGTACTCCTTCAATACGAGGATGACGGCACGAGTCATCCAGTTGCATATGCTAGTCGTCAATTATTACCACGCGAAAAGAGATATGCCACTATAGAAAAGGAAGCTCTATCAATTATCTGGGTCATAGACAAATTCAAGATGTACTTGATAGGTAAAGAATTTCAGATAGGAACCGACCACCGTCCGTTAGCCTATATTAGGAATGTGCGAAACTCCAACGGCCGAATCATGCGCTGGAGTTTACTCTTGCAAGAGTATCAATTTAAAATAAATTATATAAAAGGTTCCGATAACCAGGTCGCTGACGCACTCAGTAAGAATGCGTTACCGAATAGCGTAGAGTAATTGTATTCATAGAATTAGTATCTCCATGTAGGTATATACCGTCTTGTACGACTTAAATTAAGATTCTATTGTAATATAATTAGTTAATGTATATGTCTGAATTTTGTAACGCTCAATGTCTAATTTTTTTTTTGTATGTATATATTTGTATCTATTAATTTACGTTTAAATTATTTTGTCCCGTATGTACTAATTTTATATCATTTCATTGTTCCATGCCTTTTTTTTATTAAGTTTGCATTAAAGGTTATTTTCCCTTATGATCAAAAGATTAAAATAATTATATGTATTGAGGTTTATACGAGTTAGGTGCAGGAAGTACGGTTGGTACAAGGTAACGAGTTCCCCACAACGGAGCTCTATCGTTGTCCCTTCTCTCATTTTTTTTGAAGTGACAACTTGCCCCCGGAATGAAGGGGTGTGATAGAACATGTTGAAAACGCGTTAATTTCAACCCTTATCACATATTATTTAAAACCACGATGCTCCCACGTGCATCTTCGCTTCGAAGCTTGGCGCCTTATCACAGCCACCGGATGTCAATGTTTAAAACAGAGGTTATCGTCCCCCCCGTTCGCTCCCATACGCCGACCTCGCCCGATTGAGTTAGGCTTATGGGCAGATAAGGCATTGTTCCAAGCCTCAGCTCTGCATTCCCTCGAAGTTCGCACTCCATTGTCCCCAAAACCAAGGGAGTGTCTCGACTATTTAGATGGAAACTTTATCACTAAGATCAGATTGGAAATCCAGATTTTCGTCGCGAAACATCACCACGACCCTCTCTCCCTTTGTGCGCCAAGGGACCTCGACCTCGAGATTCACCATCACTTGTCCAGAAGGAAGACAATATCCCTTGAGTGCCAAAGGTTCGAGCCTTTCGTGACGCCAAGTCCTCAAGGCTTCCCCCTCGTTGTTCAGGAAGAGAACAACGTGGAACAGCCATTGTTCTTTTGAGCACTTCGCCAAGAAACGGTTCTCACCATTCCCCCTTGTTGTTCAGAGGAATACAACATTAGAACAGCCATTGTTCTTGAGCCCGTAGACAAGAGACGGTTCTCACCCCCCCCCCCCCCCCCTGTTGTTTATAGGAGAACAACGTAGAACAGCCATTGTTCTTCAAGCCGTTCGTCGAGAAACGGTTCTCATTCTCAAGGTGCAAACGTCAGGATCCTTTTATTCTCCCCCCCCCCTTCAACTGGAACTCGCCAGCGGACCGAAAATTCCTTCACGTCGTCTTCCACTGCACCACTCGTATAAAGTTACGTAAGCAAAACGTCACCTTCGAGTACTTAACCCTTTTGTCAATTCTAACCTGTTCTTTAAATGGTTTAGCGAACCATCCCATCTCTTTAACTCTATATTTGTTTTACCTTTTAAAATCCTTTAATCCTCGGATTAGCCCGAGCCCACACGACCCTTTCCATTCTCTGTTTATGTCAATATTTTCCGTCTTGTGTTTGTTGATAGTTATTATTAATAAAACTCTATTTTATTTATAATAGCAATATTATTATCCTTGAGCTCAGTTCCACTTCTTAAGCATATCGAAGATACATAATATCGGCCCGCCAGACATTAACGCACTCTCAAGATAATTAAAGGAAGTTCCCTCAAGGAATAGTTATATATAGTATATCGTCAAGAGTCCATTCTACGACACACATATGTTAAAACTTATCAAATTAAGGTCTCCGATTATAAGTAATATAATGCAAAACCATGGGAAAACAGCCAGGTGTGAGATTCAATCGATTTCTTTAAAAAAGCTTGAAAAACGTCAGTTTTGGGAAAATAAACAGTTTTTCATACCTAGCGATTTATTGCTCTCGAATCTGAGTAATATTAACCAAAACCTGGAAAAACGGCCGTTTTTAAGGTTTGATCCATTTCCTAAAAGGATTACAAAACGAGAGTTTTTTGCATTAGCACATATGTTCAAACTTATCAAATTAAGGTCTCCGATTATAAGTAATATTAAGCCAAAACATAGAAAAACGGCCAGTTTTAAGATTCGATCGATTTCTTAAAAAAAAAGCCTAAAAAACGTCAGTTTGGGGAAAATAAACAGTTTTTCAAAATTAGCAAGTTAGTGCTCTCGAATTTAAGTAATATTAACCAAAACCTGGAAAAACGGTTGTTCTTAAGGTTTGATCTATTTCCTAAAAATTATTGGCAAACGGGAGTTTTTTGCATAATGCACATATGTTCAAACTTATCAAATTAAGGTCTCAGAGTATAAGTAATATTATGCCAAAACATCCAAAAACGGCCAGTTTTGAGATTCGATCGATTTCTTAAAAAAAGCTTGAAAAAGGTCGGTTTTGGGGAAAAAAACAGTTTTTCGAACTTAGCAAGTAATTGCTCTCGAATCTGTGTAATAATAACCCAAACCTTGAAAAACGGCCATTTTTGAGGTTTGATCCATTTCCTAAAAAAGATTAAAAAACGGAAGTTTTTTGCATAATGCACAGATGTTCAAACTTATAAAATTAAGGTCCCCGATTATAAGAAATATTATGCCAAAAACATCGAAAACGGCCAGTTTGAAGATTCGATCGATTTCTTGAAAAAAGCTTGAAAAGTGTCAGTTTGGGGAAAATAAAAAGTTTTTCAAACTTAGCAAGTTATTGCCCTCGAATCTAAAAATATTAACCAAAACCTTAAAAAACGGTTGATTTTAAGGTTTGATCTATTTCCTAAAAAATATTAAGAAACGGGAGTTTTCGGGATAATGCACATATGTTAAAACTTATCAAATTAAGGTCCCTGATTGTAAGTAATATTAAGCCAAAACATGAAAAAACAGCCAGTTTTTAGATTCGATCGATTTCTTAAAAAAAGCTAAAAAAACGTCAGCTTTCGGAAAATAAATCGTTTTTTAACGTTAGCAAATTATTGCTCTCGAATTTAAGTAATATTAACCAAAACCTTAAAAATCGGCCGCTTTTAAGGTTTGATGCATTTCCTAAAAAAGATTGAAAAACGGGAGTTTTTTGAGTAATGCACATAGATTTAAACTAATCAAATTGAGGTTTCTAATTATAAGTAATATTAAGCCAAAACATGGAAAAACGGCCAATTTTCAGATTCAATCGATTTCTTAAAAAGCTTGAAAAACGCCAGTTTGATCCATTTGCTAAAAAAGATTGAAAAACGAGAGTTTTTTGATAATGCACATATGTTCGAACTTATCGAAATAAGGTCTCCAATTATAAGTAATATAAATTTAAAACGGCTAGTTTTGAGATTTGATCCTTTTACCAAAAGAGGTAGAAAAACGTCAGTTTTGGGAAAATAAACAGTTTTTTAATTTAGGTGGTTATGGCTCTCGAATCTAAGTAATATTAACCAAAAAATGCAAAAACGGCCGTTTTTAAGGTTTGATCCATTTCCTAAAAAAGATAAAAAACGGTAGTTTTTTGCATAATGAACATATGTCCAAACTTATCAAATTAAGGTCTCCAATTATAAGTAATATTAGGCCAAAACATGAACAAACAGCCAGTTTTGAGATTCGATCGATTTATTAAAAAGCTTGAAAAACGCCAGTTTGGGGAAAATGAACAGTTTTTCAAACTTAGCAAGTTATTGATCTCGAATCTAAGTAATATTAACCTAAACCTGGAAAAACGGCTGTTTTTGAGGTTTGATCCATTCTCCTAAAAAAGATTGAAAAACGGGAGTTTTTTGCATAATGCCTATATGTTCAAACTTATCAAATTAAGGTCTCCGATTATAAGTAATATGTTGCCAAAACATCCAAAAACGGCCAGTTTTGAGAATCGATCGATTTCTTAAAAATAGTTTGAAAAAGGTCAGTTTTGGGTAAATAAACAGTTTTTCAAACTTAGCAAGTTATTGCTCTTAAATTTAAGTAATATTAACCAAAACCTGAATAAACGGCCGTTTTTAACGTTTGAACCATTTCCTAAAAAAGATAGAAAAACGGGAGCTTTTTTGCATAATGCACATATATTTAAACTAATCATATTAAGATCTCCGATTACAAGTAATATTATGCTAAAACATGGAAAAACGGCCAGTTTTGAGATTCAATCGATTTCCTAAAAAAGCTTCAAAAACGGCAGTTTTGGGAAAATAAACAGTTTTTCAAACTGAATAAGTTATTGCTCTCCAATCTCAGTAATATTAACCAAAACCTGGAAAAACGGCGGTTGTTAAGGTTTGATCCATTTCCTAAAAAAGATAGAAAAACGGGAGTTTTTTGCATAATGCACATATGTTCAAACTTATTAAATTAAGGTCTCCGATTACAAGTAATATTATGCCAAAATATACAAAAATGGCTAGTTTTGAGATTCGATCGATTTCTTAAAAAAGCTTGAAAAACGTCGGTTTGGGGAAAATAAACAGTTTTTCAAACTTAGCAAGTTATTGCTCTCGAATCTAAGTAATATTAACCAAAACCTGGAAAAATGGCCATTTTTAAGGTTTGATCGATTTCCTGAAAAAGATTAAAAAACGGTAGTTTTTTAGATAATGCACATATGTTCAAACTTATCAAATTAAGGTCTCCGATTATAAGTAATATTAAGCAAAAACACAGAAAAACAGCTAGTTTTAAGATTCGATCGATTTCTTAAAAAAAGCTTGAAAAACTTCGGTTTAGGAAAATAAACAGTTTTTTAAACTTAGGTGGTTATTGCTCTCGAATCTAAGTAATATTAACCAAAAAGTGCAAAAACGGCCATTTTTAAGGTTTGATCCATTTCCGAAAAAAGATGAAAAACGGTAGTTTTTTGAATAATGAACATATGTCCAAATTTATCAAATTCAGGTCTCCAATTATAAGTAATATTAAGCCAAAACATGAAAAAGCAGCCTGTTTTTAGATTCAATCGATTTCTTAAAAAGGATGAAAAACGCCTATTTTCGGAAAATAGACAGTTTTTCAAACTTAGCAAGTTATTGCTCTCAAATCTAAGTAATATTAACCAAAACATGCAAAAACAGCCGTTTTTAAGGATTGATCCATTTCCTAAAAAAGATTAAAAAACGGTAGTTTTTTGCATTTCGCACATATGTTAAAACTTATTAAATTCAGGTCTCCGATTATAAGTAATATTATTTTAAAACAAGGAAAACGGCCAGTTTTGAGATTCGATCGATTTCTTAAAAAAAGCTTAAAAAAAAGTCAGTTTTGGGGAAATAAACAGTTTTTCAATTTAAACAAAGTACTGCTATCGATTCTAAGGTAATATTAACGAAAACCTTAAAAAACGGCCTTTTTTAAAGCTTAATCCATTTCCTAATAAAGATTGAAAAACTGAAGTTTTTGTCTTAATGCACATATGTTCAAACTTATTAAATTAAGGTCTCCGATTATAAGTGAAATGAAGCTAAAACATGGAAAAAGGGCCAGTTTGGAGATTCGATCGATTTCTTAAAAAAAGCTTGAAAAACGTCAGTTTTGGGAAAATAAACAATTTCTCAAACTTAGCAAGTTATTGCTCTCCAATCTAAGTAATATTAAACAAAACCTGGAAAAAGGCCGTTTTCAAGGTTTGATCCATTTCCTAAAAAAGAATGAAAAATGGTAGTTTTTTGCATAATGTACATATATTCAAAGTTATCAAATTTAGGTCTCCGATTATAGGTAATATTATTTTAAAATATGGAAAAACGGCCAGTTTTGAGATTCGATCAATTTTTTTTTAAAAAGTTCGATAAACGTAAGTTTTGGGGAAATTAACGGGTTTACAATTTCAAGGAAAGTACTGCTATCAAATCTAAGTAATATTAACGAAAACCTTAAAAAAAGCCCTTTTTTAAGGCTTGATCCATTTCCTAATAAAGATAGAAAAACGGGATTTTTTTGTATAATGACCATATTTTCAAACTTTTAAAATTAAGGTCTCCGATTATAAGTAATATTAAGCCAAAACATGGAAAAATGGCTAGATTGGAGATTAGATTCTTTAAACAAAAAAGCTTGAAAAACGTCAGTTTTGGGAAAATAAACAGTTTCTCAAACTAAGCAAGTTATTGCTCTTGAATCTAAGTAATATTAACCAAAACAAGGAAAAACGGCCGTTTTTAAGGTTTAAACCATTTCCTAAAAAAGATAGAAAAACTGGAGCTTTTTTGCATAATGCACATATGTTTAAACTAATCATATTAAGATCTCCGATTACAAGTAATATTATGCTAAAACATGGGAAAACGGCCAGTTTTGAGATTCGATCGATTTCCTAAATAGCTTGAAAAACGTCGGTTTTGGGAAAATAAACAGTTTTTTAAACTTAACAAGTTATTGCTTTCGAATCTAAGTAATATTAACCAAAACATACAAAAACGGCCGTTTTTAAGGTTTGATCCATTTCCTAAAAAAGATTGAAAAATGGTAGTTTTTTGCATAAGGCACATATGTTCAAACTTATCAAATTTAGGTCTCGATTATAAGTAATATTATTTTAAAACATGGAAAAACGGCCAGTTTTGAGCGTCGATCGAGTTCTTAAAAAAAAGCTTGAAAAACGTAAGTTTTATAGAAAATAACAGTTTTTCAATTCAAGCAAAGTACTGCTATCGAATCTAAGTAATATTAACAAAAACTTTGATAAACGTCTTTTTTTAAGGCTTGATCCATTTCCTAATAAAGATTGAGAAAAGGGAGTTTTTTGCATAATGCACATATTTTCAAACTTAAAAAATTAAGTTCTCCGATTAAAGGAAATATTATGCCAAAACCTTAAAAAACGGCCGTTTTTAAGATTTGATCGATTTCCTAAAAAAGATTGAAAAACGGGTGTTTTTTGTATAATAAACATATGTATGAAATTATTAAATTAAGGTCTCCGATTATGAGTAATATTATGCCAAAACATGGAAAAACGGCCATTTTGAAATTCGATCGATTTCTTAAAAAAAGCATAAAATACGTATAAAGAGTTCTTTAAACTAAGCAATTTATTGCTCTCGAATCTGAGTAATATTAACCAAAACGTGAAAAAACGACCGTTTTTAAGGTTTGATCGATTTCCTTAAAAAGAATGAAAAACGGGAGTTTTTTGCATAATGCACATATGTTCAAATTTATCAAATAAATATCTCCGATTATAAGTAATATTATGCCAAAACCTTGAAAAACGGCCGTTTTCAAGGTATGATCCATTTCCTAAAAAAGATTGAAAAACGGAAGTTTTTTGCATAATGCACATATGTTTAAACCCATCAAATTAAGGTCTCCGATTATAAGTAATATTATGCCAAAACATGGAAAAACTGCCAGTTTTGATATTCGATCGATTCCTTAAAAAAAACTTGAAAAACGTCGGTTTGGGGAAAATAAACAGTTTTTCAAACTCAACAAGTTATTGCTCTTGAATCTAAGTAATATTAACCAAAACATACACAAACGGCCGTTTTTAAGGTTCGATCCATTTTCTAAAAGAGATTGAAAAATGGTAGTATTTTGAATGATGAACATATGTTCGAACTTATCAAATATAGGTTTCCGATTATAAGTAATATTATTTTAAAATATAAAAAAAAGGCCAGTTTTGAGATTTCGATCAATTTCTTAAAAAAAACTTAAAAAGCGTAAGTTTGGGGAAAATTAACAGTTTTTCAAATTAAGCAAAGTACTGCTATCAAATCTAAGTAATATTAACGAAAACCTTAAAACACGCCTTTTTTTAAGGCTTGATCCATTTCCTAATAAAGATTGGAAAACGGGAGTTTTTTGCATAATGCACATAATTTCAAACTTATAAATTTAAGGTCTCCGATTATAAGTAATATTAACCAAAACAGGGAAAAATGGCTAGTTTTAAGATTTGATCCTTTTACCAAAAAAGCTTGAAAAACGTCAGTTTTGGAAAAAATAAACGGTTTTTCAAATTAAGCAGGTTATTGCTCTTCAAATCTAAGTAATATTACCAAAACCTGGAAAAACGGCCATTTTAAGGTTTGATCCATTTCTTCAAAAAGATAGAAAAACTGGAATTTTTTGCATAATGCACATATGTTTAAACTTATCATATTAAGGTCTCCGATTACAAGTAATATTATGCTGAAACATGGAAAAACGGACAGTTTTGATATTCGATCGATTCCCTAAAAAAAGATTTAAAAAAGGCGGTATTGGAAAAATAAACAATTTTTTAAACTTTGCAATTTATTGCTCTCTAATCTAAGTAATATTAACCAAAACCCTAAAAAACGACCGTTTTTAAGGTTTGATCGATTTCCTAAAAACGATTGAAAAACGGGAGTTTTTTGCATAATGCACATATGTTGAAACTTATCAAATTAAGGTCTCCGATTATAAGTAATATTAAGCCAAAACATGAAAAAACGGCCAGTTTTGAGAAGCGATCGATTTCTTTAAAAAAGCTTGAAACCGTCAATTTTGGGAAAATAAACAGTTTTAGAAACTTAGCAAGTTATTGCTTTTGAATCTAAGTAATATTAACCAAAACCTGGAAAAACGGCCGTTTTTAAGGTTTGATCCATTTTTTAAAAAGATTAAAAAACGGTAGTTTTTTGCATAATGAACATATGTCCAAACTTATCAAATTAAGGTCTCCAATTATAAGTTATATTAAGCCAAAACATGAAAAAACAGCCAGTTTTGAGATTCGATCGATTTCTTAAAAAGATTGAAAAAATCCAGTTTTCGGAAAATAAACAGTTTTTCAAACTTAGCAAGTTATTGCTCTGAAATCTAAGTAATATTAACCAAAACAGACGTTTTTTAGGATTGATCCATTTCCTGAAAAGGATTGAAAAACGGTAGTTTTTTGCATTTCGCACATATGTTAAAACTTATTAAATTTAGGTCTTCGATTATAAGTTATATTATTTTAAACCTTTGAAAAACGGCCAGTTCTGAGATTCGATCGATTTCTTAGAAAAAGCTAGAAAAAGGTCAGTTTTGGGGAAATAAAGAGTTTTTCAATTTAAGTAAAGTACTGCTATCGAGTCTAGGTAATATTAACGAAACCCTTAAAAAACGGCCTTTTTTACAGCTTAAGCCATTTCCTAATAAAGATTGAAAAACTGAAGTTTTTGTCTTAATGCACATATGTTCAAACTTATCAAATTATGGTCTGCGATTATAAGTGAAATTAAGCCAAAACATGGAAAAACGGCCAGTTTGGAGATTCGATCGATTTCTTAAAAAAAGTTTGAAAAACGTCAGTTTTGAAAAAAAAAACAGTTTCTCAAACTTAGCAAGTTATTGCTCTCGAATCTAAGTAATATTAACCAAAAA
Organism: Ceratothoa steindachneri; assembly: GCA_963969495.1. Lineage (NCBI taxonomy): Eukaryota > Metazoa > Arthropoda > Malacostraca > Isopoda > Cymothoidae > Ceratothoa > Ceratothoa steindachneri. The sequence continues at coordinate 71,746,153 of OZ018331.1, read as the reverse complement.
CCGAAAAAAACGGCCGTTTTTAAAGTTTGATCCATTTCTAAAAAAGATGAAAAACGGGAGTTTTTTGCCTAATGTACATATGTTCAAACTTATCAAATTAAGATCTCCGATTATAAGTAATATTAAGCCACAACATGAAAAAACAGCCAGTTTTGAGATTCGATCGATTTCTTAAAAAGATTGAAAAAATCCAGTTTTCGGAAAATAAACAGTTTTTCAAACTTAGCAAGTTATTGCTCTGAAATCTAAGTAATATTAACCAAAACAGATGTTTTTTAGGATTGATCCATTTCCTGAAAAGGATTGAAAAACGGTAGTTTTTTGCATTTCGCACATATGTTAAAACTTATTAAATTTAGGTCTCCGATTATAAGTAATATTATTTTAAACCTTTGAAAAACGGCCAGTTCTGAGATTCGATCGATTTCTTAGAAAAAGCTAGAAAAAGGTCAGTTTTGGGGAAATAAAGAGTTTTTCAATTTAAGTAAAGTACTACTATCGAGTCTAGGTAATATTAACAGAAACCTTAAAAAACGGCCTTTTTTACAGCTTAAGCCATTTCCTAATAAAGATTGAAAAACTGAAGTTTTTGTCTTAATGCACATATGTTCAAACTTATCAAATTATGGTCTGCGATTATAAGTGAAATTAAGCCAAAACATGGAAAAACGGCCAGTTTGGAGATTCGATCGATTTCTTAAAAAAAGTTTGAAAAACGTCAGTTTTGAAAAAAAAAACAGTTTCTCAAACTTAGCAAGTTATTGCTCTCGAATCTAAGTAATATTACCCAAAAACTGAAAAAAACGGCCGTTTTTAAAGTTTGATCCATTTCCTAAAAAAGATGAAAAACGGGAGTTTTTTGCCTAATGTAGATATGTTCAAACTTACCAAATTAAAATCTCCGATTATAAGTAATATTAAGCCACAACATGAAAAAACAGCTAGTTTTGAGATTTAATCGATATCTTCAAAAAAGACTAAAAAACGTCAGTTTTGGGACAATAAACAGTTTTTCAAACTTAGCAAGTTATTGCTCTCGAATCTATGTAATATTAACCAAAATCTTCAAAAACGCCTGTTTTTAAAGTTTGATCCATTTCCTAAAAACGATTGAAAAACCTGAGTTTTTTGCATAATGCACATATGTTTAAACTTATCAAATTAAGATCTCCGATTATAAGTAATATTAGGCCAAAACATGCAAAAACGGTTAGTTTTGAGATTCAATCGATTTTTTAAAAAAAGCTCTAAAAACGTGATTTTAGGGAAAATAAACAGTTTTTCAAACTAAGAGAGGTTTTACTCTCGAATCTAAGTAATAATAACCAAAACCTTGAAAAACGAGTGTTCTTAAGGTTTGATCCATTTCCTGTAAACGATTGAAAAACCTGGGTTTTCGCATAATGCACATATCATCAAAGTGATCAAATTTAGGTCTCCGATTATAAGTAATATTATTTTAAAACATTAAAAAATTGCCAGTATTGAGATTTAATCGATTTCTCTAAAAAAGCTTTAAAAACATCAGTTTGGGGAAAATAAACAGTTTTGTAAACTTTGCAAGTTATTGCTCTCGAATCTAGGTAATATTAACCACAACCTTAAAAAACGGCCGTTTTTAAGATTTGATCGATTTCCTAAAAAAGATTGAAAAACGGGTGTTTTTTGTATAATAAACATATGTATGAATTTATTAAATTAAGGTCTCCGATTATGAGTAATATTATGCCAAAACATGGAAAAACGGCCATTTTGAAATTCGATCGATTTCTTAAAAAAGGCTTAAAAAACGTCGGTTTGGGGAAAATAAAGAGTTCTTTAAACTAAGCAATTTATTGCTCTCGAATCTGAGTAATATTAACCAAAACGTGAAAAAACGACCGTTTTTAAGGTTTGATCGATTTCCTTAAAAAGAATGAAAAACGGGAGTTTTTTGCATAATGCACATATGTTTTTTTTATCAAATAAATATCTCCGATTATAAGTAATATTATGCCAAAACCTTGAAAAACGGCCGTTTTCAAGGTATGATCCATTTCCTAAAAAAGATTGAAAAACGGAAGTTTTTTGCATAATGCACATATGTTTAAACCCATCAAATTAAGGTCTCCGATTATGAGTAATATTATGCCAAAACATGGAAAAACTGCCAGTTTTGATATTCGATCGATTTCTTAAAAAAAACTTGAAAAACGTCGGTTTGGGGAAAATAAACAGTTTTTCAAACTCAACAAGTTATTGCTCTTGAATCTAAGTAATATTAACCAAAACATACACAAACGGCCGTTTTTAAGGTTCGATCCATTTTCTAAAAGAGATTGAAAAATGGTAGTATTTTGAATAATGAACATATGTTCGAACTTATCAAATATAGGTTTCCGATTATAAGTAATATTATTTTAAAATATAAAAAAGGCCAGTTTTGAGATTTCGATCAATTTCTTAAAAAAAACTTGAAAAGCGTAAGTTTGGGGAAAATTAACAGTTTTTCAAATTAAGCAAAGTACTGCTATCAAATCTAAGTAATATTAACGAAAACCTTAAAACACGCCTTTTTTTAAGGCTTGATCCATTTCCTAATAAAGATTGGAAAACGGGAGTTTTTTGCATAATGCACATATTTTCAAACTTATAAATTTAAGGTCTCCGATTATAAGTAATATTAACCAAAACAGGGAAAAATGGCTAGTTTTAAGATTTGATCCTTTTACCAAAAAAGCTTGAAAAACGTCAGTTTTGGAAAAAATAAACGGTTTTTCAAATTAAGCAAGTTATTGCTCTTCAAATCTAAGTAATATTACCAAAACCTGGAAAAACGGCCATTTTAAGGTTTGATCCATTTCTTCAAAAAGATAGAAAAACTGGAATTTTTTGCATAATGCACATATGTTTAAACTTATCATATTAAGGTCTCTGATTACAAGTAATATTATGCTGAAACATGGAAAAACGGACAGTTTTGATATTCGATCGATTCCCTAAAAAAAGATTTAAAAAAGGCGGTTTTGGAAAAATAAACAATTTTTTAAACTTTGCAATTTATTGCTCTCTAATCTAAGTAATATTAACCAATACCCTAAAAAACGACCGTTTTTAAGGTTTGATCGATTTCCTTAAAAAGAATGAAAAACGGGAGTTTTTCGCATAATGCACATATGTTCAAATTTATCAAATAAATATCTCCGATTATAAGTAATATTATGCCAAAACCTTGAAAAACGGCCGTTTTCAAGGTATGATCCATTTCCTAAAAAAGATTGAAAAACGGAAGTTTTTTGCATAATGCACATATGTTTAAACCCATCAAATTAAGGTCTCCGATTATGAGTAATATTATGCCAAAACATGGAAAAACTGCCAGTTTTGATATTCGATCGATTTCTTAAAAAAAACTTGAAAAACGTCGGTTTGGGTAAAACAAACAGTTTTTCAAACTCAACAAGTTATTGCTCTTGAATCTAAGTAATATTAACCAAAACATACACAAACGGCCGTTTTTAAGGTTCGATCCATTTTCTAAAAGAGATTGAAAAATGGTAGTATTTTGAATGATGAACATATGTTCGAACTTATCAAATATAGGTTTCCGATTATAAGTAATATTATTTTAAAATATAAAAAAAAGGCCAGTTTTGAGATTTCGATCAAATTCTTAAAAAAAACTTAAAAAGCGTAAGTTTGGGGAAAATTAACAGTTTTTCAAATTAAGCAAAGTACTGCTATCAAATCTAAGTAATATTAACGAAAACCTTAAAACACGCCTTTTTTTAAGGCTTGATCCATTTCCTAATAAAGATTGGAAAACGGGAGTTTTTTGCATAATGCACATATTTTCAAACTTATAAATTTAAGGTCTCCGATTATAAGTAATATTAACCAAAACAGGGAAAAATGGCTAGTTTTAAGATTTGATCCTTTTACCAAAAAAGCTTGAAAAACGTCAGTTTTGGGAAAAATAAACGGTTTTTCAAATTAAGCAAGTTATTGCTCTTCAAATCTAAGTAATATTACCAAAACCTGGAAAAACGGCCATTTTAAGGTTTGATCCATTTCTTCAAAAAGATAGAAAAACTGGAATTTTTTGCATAATGCACATATGTTTAAACTTATCATATTAAGGTCTCCGATTACAAGTAATATTATGCTGAAACATGGAAAAACGGACAGTTTTGATATTCGATCGATTCCCTAAAAAAAGATTTAAAAAAGGCGGTTTTGGAAAAATAAACAATTTTTTAAACTTTGCAATTTATTGCTCTCTAATCTAAGTAATATTAACCAAAACCCTAAAAAACGACCGTTTTTAAGGTTTGATCGATTTCCTAAAAACGATTGAAAAACGGGAGTTTTTTGCATAATGCACATATGTTGAAACTTATCAAATTAAGGTCTCCGATTATAAGTAATATTAAGCCAAAACATGAAAAAACGGCCAGTTTTGAGAAGCGATCGATTTCTTTAAAAAAGCTTGAAACCGTCAATTTTGGGAAAATAAACAGTTTTTTAAACTTAGCAAGTTATTGCTTTTGAATCTAAGTAATATTAACCAAAACCTGGAAAAACGGCCGTTTTTAAGGTTTGATCCATATTTTAAAAAAGATTAAAAAACGGTAGTTTTTTGCATAATGAACATATGTCCAAACTTATCAAATAAAGGTCTCCAATTATAAGTTATATTAAGCCAAAACATGAAAAAACAGCCAGTTTTGAGATTCGATCGATTTCTTAAAAAGATTGAAAAAATCCAGTTTTCGGAAAATAAACAGTTTTTCAGACTTAGCAAGTTATTGCTCTGAAATCTAAGTAATATTAACCAAAACAGACGTTTTTTAGGATTGATCCATTTCCTGAAAAGGATTGAAAAACGGTAGTTTTTTGCATTTCGCACATATGTTAAAACTTATTAAATTTAGGTCTTCGATTATAAGTTATATTATTTTAAACCTTTGAAAAACGGCCAGTTCTGAGATTCAATCGATTTCTTAGAAAAAGCTAGAAAAAGGTCAGTTTTGGGGAAATAAAGAGTTTTTCAATTTAAGTAAAGTACTGCTATCGAGTCTAGGTAATATTAACGAAACCCTTAAAAAACGGCCTTTTTTACAGCTTAAGCCATTTCCTAATAAAGATTGAAAAACTGAAGTTTTTGTCTTAATGCACATATGTTCAAACTTATCAAATTATGGTCTGCGATTATAAGTGAAATTAAGCCAAAACATGGAAAAACGGCCAGTTTGGAGATTCGATCGATTTCTTAAAAAAAGTTTGAAAAACGTCAGTTTTGAAAAAAAAAACAGTTTCTCAAACTTAGCAAGTTATTGCTCTCGAATCTAAGTAATATTACCCAAAAACTGAAAAAAACGGCCGTTTTTAAAGTTTGATCCATTTCCTAAAAAAGATGAAAAACGGGAGTTTTTTGCCTAATGTAGATATGTTCAAACTTACCAAATTAAAATCTCCGATTATAAGTAATATTAAGCCACAACATGAAAAAACAGCTAGTTTTGAGATTTAATCGATATTTTCAAAAAAGACTAAAAAACGTCGGTTTTGGGACAATAAACAGTTTTTCAAACTTAGCAAGTTATTGCTCTCGAATCTATGTAATATTAACCAAAATCTTCAAAAACGCCTGTTTTTAAAGTTTGATCCATTTCCTAAAAACGATTGAAAAACCTGAGTTTTTTGCATAATGCACATATGTTTAAACTTATCAAATTAAGATCTCCGATTATAAGTAATATTAGGCCAAAACATGCAAAAACGGTTAGTTTTGAGATTCAATCGATTTTTTAAAAAAAGCTCTAAAAACGTGATTTTAGGGAAAATAAACAGTTTTTCAAACTAAGAGAGGTTTTACTCTCGAATCTAAGTAATAATAACCAAAACCTTGAAAAACGAGTGTTCTTAAGGTTTGATCCATTTCCTGTAAACGATTGAAAAACCTGAGTTTTTCGCATAATGCACATATCATCAAAGTGATCAAATTTAGGTCTCCGATTATAAGTAATATTATTTTAAAACATTAAAAAATTGCCAGTATTGAGATTTAATCGATTTCTCTAAAAAAGCTTTAAAAACATCAGTTTGGGGAAAATAAACAGTTTTGTAAACTTTGCAAGTTATTGCTCTCGAATCTAGGTAATATTAACCAAAACCTTAAAAAACGGCCGTTTTTAAGATTTGATCGATTTCCTAAAAAAGATTGAAAAACGGGTGTTTTTTGTATAATAAACATATGTATGAATTTATTAAATTAAGGTCTCCGATTATGAGTAATATTATGCCAAAACATGAAAAAACGGCCATTTTGAAATTCGATCGATTTCTTAAAAAAGGCTTAAAAAACGTCGGTTTTGGGAAAATAAAGAGTTCTTTAAACTAAGCAATTTATTGCTCTCGAATCTGAGTAATATTAACCAAAACGTGAAAACCGACCGTTTTTAAGGTTTGATCGATTTCCTTAAAAAGAATGAAAAACGGGAGTTTTTTGCATAATGCACATATGTTTTTTTTATCAAATAAATATCTCCGATTATAAGTAATATTATGCCAAAACCTTGAAAAACGGCCGTTTTCAAGGTATGATCCATTTCCTAAAAAAGATTGAAAAACGGAAGTTTTTTGCATAATGCACATATGTTTAAACCCATCAAATTAAGGTCTCCGATTATGAGTAATATTATGCCAAAACATGGAAAAACTGCCAGTTTTGATATTCGATCGATTTCTTAAAAAAAACTTGAAAAACGTCGGTTTGGGGAAAATAAACAGTTTTTCAAACTCAACAAGTTATTGCTCTTGAATCTAAGTAATATTAACCAAAACATACACAAACGGCCGTTTTTAAGGTTCGATCCATTTTCTAAAAGAGATTGAAAAATGGTAGTATTTTGAATAATGAACATATGTTCGAACTTATCAAATATAGGTTTCCGATTATAAGTAATATTATTTTAAAATATAAAAAAAAGGCCAGTTTTGAGATTTCGATCAATTTCTTAAAAAAAACTTGAAAAGCGTAAGTTTGGGGAAAATTAACAGTTTTTCAAATTGAGCAAAGTACTGCTATCAAATCTAAGTAATATTAACGAAAACCTTAAAACACGCCTTTTTTTAAGGCTTGATCCATTTCCTAATAAAGATTGGAAAACGGGAGTTTTTTGCATAATGCACATATTTTCAAACTTATAAATTTAAGGTCTCCGATTATAAGTAATATTAACCAAAACAGGGAAAAATGGCTAGTTTTAAGATTTGATCCTTTTACCAAAAAAGCTTGAAAAACGTCAGTTTTGGAAAAAATAAACGGTTTTTCAAATTAAGCAAGTTATTGCTCTTCAAATCTAAGTAATATTACTAAAACCTGGAAAAACGGCCATTTTAAGGTTTGATCCATTTCTTCAAAAAGATAGAAAAACTGGAATTTTTTGCATAATGCACATATGTTTAAACTTATCATATTAAGGTCTCCGATTACAAGTAATATTATGCTGAAACATGGAAAAACGGACAGTTTTGATATTCGATCGATTCCCTAAAAAAAGATTTAAAAAAGGCGGTTTTGGAAAAATAAACAATTTTTTAATCTTTGCAATTTATTGCTCTCTAATCTAAGTAATATTAACCAAAACCCTAAAAAACGACCGTTTTTAAGGTTTGATCGATTTCCTTAAAAAGAATGAAAAACGGGAGTTTTTCGCAAAATGCACATATGTTCAAATTTATCAAATAAATATCTCCGATTATAAGTAATATTATGCCAAAACCTTGAAAAACGGCCGTTTTCAAGGTATGATCCATTTCCTAAAAAAGATTGAAAAACGGAAGTTTTTTGCATAATGCACATATGTTGAAACTTATCAAATTAAGGTCTCCGATTATAAGTAATATTAAGCCAAAACATGAAAAAACGGCCAGTTTTGAGAAGCGATCGATTTCTTTAAAAAAGCTTGAAACCGTCAATTTTGGGAAAATAAACAGTTTTTTAAACTTAGCAAGTTATTGCTTTTGAATCTAAGTAATATTAACCAAAACCTGGAAAAACGGCCGTTTTTAAGGTTTGATCCATTTTTTAAAAAAGATTAAAAAACGGTAGTTTTTTGCATAATGAACATATGTTCAAACTTATCAAATAAAGGTCTCCAATTATAAGTTATATTAAGCCAAAACATGCAAAAACAGCCAGTTTTGAGATTCGATCGATTTCTTAAAAAGATTGAAAAAATCCAGTTTTCGGAAAATAAACAGTTTTTCAAACTTAGCAAGTTATTGCTCTGAAATCTAAGTAATATTAACCAAAACAGACGTTTTTTAGGATTGATCCATTTCCTGAAAAGGATTGAAAAACGGTAGTTTTTTGCATTTCGCACATATGTTAAAACTTATTAAATTTAGGTCTTCGATTATAAGTTATATTATTTTAAACCTTTGAAAAACGGCCAGTTCTGAGATTCGATCGATTTCTTAGAAAAAGCTAGAAAAAGGTCAGTTTTGGGGAAATAAAGAGTTTTTCAATTTAAGTAAAGTACTGCTATCGAGTCTAGGTAATATTAACGAAACCCTTAAAAAAACGGCCTTTTTTACAGCTTAAGCCATTTCCTAATAAAGATTGAAAAACTGAAGTTTTTGTCTTAATGCACATATGTTCAAACTTATCAAATTATGGTCTGCGATTATAAGTGAAATTAAGCCAAAACATGGAAAAACGGCCAGTTTGGAGATTCGATCGATTTCTTAAAAAAAGTTTGAAAAACGTCAGTTTTGAAAAAAAAAACAGTTTCTCAAACTTAGCAAGTTATTGCTCTCGAATCTAAGTAATATTAACCAAAAACCGAAAAAAACGGCTGTTTTTAAAGTTTGATCCATTTCCTAAAAAAGATGAAAAACGGGAGTTTTTTGCCTAATGTAGATATGTTCAAACTTATCAAATTAAAATCTCCGATTATTAGTAATATTAAGCCACAACATGAAAAAACAGCTAGTTTTGAGATTTAATCGATATTTTCAAAAAAGACTAAAAAACGTCAGTTTTGGGACAATAAACAGTTTTTCAAACTTAGCAAGTTATTGCTCTCGAATCTATGTAATATTAACCAAAATCTTCAAAAACGCCTGTTTTTAAAGTTTGATCCATTTCCTAAAAACGATTGAAAAACCTGAGTTTTTTGCATAATGCACATATGTTTAAACTTATCAAATTAAGATCTCCGATTATAAGTAATATTAGGCCAAAACATGCAAAAACGGTTAGTTTTGAGATTCAATCGATTTTTTAAAAAAAGCTCTAAAAACGTGATTTTAGGGAAAATAAACAGTTTTTCAAACTAAGAGAGGTTTTACTCTCGAATCTAAGTAATAATAACCAAAACCTTGAAAAACGAGTGTTCTTAAGGTTTGATCCATTTCCTGTAAACGATTGAAAAACCTGAGTTTTTCGCATAATGCACATATCTTCAAAGTGATCAAATTTAGGTCTCCGATTATAAGTAATATTATTTTAAAACATTAAAAAATTGCCAGTATTGAGATTTAATCGATTTCTCTAAAAAAGCTTTAAAAACATCAGTTTGGGGAAAATAAACAGTTTTGTAAACTTTGCAAGTTATTGCTCTCGAATCTAGGTAATATTAACCAAAACCTTAAAAAACGGCCGTTTTTAAGATTTGATCGATTTCCTAAAAAAGATTGAAAAACGGGTGTTTTTTGTATAATAAACATATGTATGAAATTATTAAATTAAGGTCTCCGATTATGAGTAATATTATGCCAAAACATGGAAAAACGGCCATTTTGAAATTCGATCGATTTCTTAAAAAAAGCTTAAAAAACGTCGGTTTTGGGAAAATAAAGAGTTCTTTAAACTAAGCAATTTATTGCTCTCGAATCTGAGTAATATTAACCAAAACGTGAAAAAACGACCGTTTTTAAGGTTTGATCGATTTCCTTAAAAAGAATGAAAAATGGGAGTTTTTTGCATAATGCACATATGTTCAAATTTATCAAATAAATATCTCCGATTATAAGTAATATTATGCCAAAACCTTGAAAAACGGCCGTTTTCAAGGTATGATCCATTTCCTAAAAAAGATTGAAAAACGGAAGTTTTTTGCATAATGCACATATGTTTAAACCCATCAAATTAAGGTCTCCGATTATGAGTAATATTATGCCAAAACATGGAAAAACTGCCAGTTTTGATATTCGATCGATTTCTTAAAAAAAACTTGAAAAACGTCGGTTTGGGGAAAATAAACAGTTTTTCAAACTCAACAAGTTATTGCTCTTGAATCTAAGTAATATTAACCAAAACATACACAAACGGCCGTTTTTAAGGTTCGATCCATTTTCTAAAAGAGATTGAAAAATGGTAGTATTTTGAATAATGAACATATGTTCGAACTTATCAAATATAGGTTTCCGATTATAAGTAATATTATTTTAAAATATAAAAAAAAGGCCAGTTTTGAGATTTCGATCAATTTCTTAAAAAAAACTTAAAAAGCGTAAGTTTGGGGAAAATTAACAGTTTTTCAAATTAAGCAAAGTACTGCTATCAAATCTAAGTAATATTAACGAAAACCTTAAAACACGCCTTTTTTTAAGGCTTGATCCATTTCCTAATAAAGATTGGAAAACGGGAGTTTTTTGCATAATGCACATATTTTCAAACTTATAAATTTAAGGTCTCCGATTATAAGTAATATTAACCAAAACAGGGAAAAATGGCTAGTTTTAAGATTTGATCCTTTTACCAAAAAAGCTTGAAAAACGTCAGTTTTGGAAAAAATAAACGGTTTTTCAAATTAAGCAAGTTATTGCTCTTCAAATCTAAGTAATATTACCAAAACCGGGAAAAACGGCCATTTTAAGGTTTGATCCATTTCTTCAAAAAGATAGAAAAACTGGAATTTTTTGCATAATGCACATATGTTTAAACTTATCATATTAAGGTCTCCGATTACAAGTAATATTATGCTGAAACATGGAAAAACGGACAGTTTTGATATTCGATCGATTCCCTAAAAAAAGATTTAAAAAAGGCGGTTTTGGAAAAATAAACAATTTTTTAAACTTTGCAATTTATTGCTCTCTAATCTAAGTAATATTAACCAAAACCCTAAAAAACGACCGTTTTTAAGGTTTGATCGATTTCCTAAAAACGATTGAAAAACGGGAGTTTTTTGCATAATGCACATATGTTGAAACTTATCAAATTAAGGTCTCCGATTATAAGTAATATTAAGCCAAAACATGAAAAAACGGCCAGTTTTGAGAAGCGATCGATTTCTTTAAAAAAGCTTGAAACCGTCAATTTTGGGAAAATAAACAGTTTTTTAAACTTAGCAAGTTATTGCTTTTGAATCTAAGTAATATTAACCAAAACCTGGAAAAACGGCCGTTTTTAAGGTTTGATCCATTTTTTAAAAAAGATTAAAAAACGGTAGTTTTTTGCATAATGAACATATGTCCAAACTTATCAAATAAAGGTCTCCAATTATAAGTTATATTAAGCCAAAACATGAAAAAACAGCCAGTTTTGAGATTCGATCGATTTCTTAAAAAGATTGAAAAAATCCAGTTTTCGGAAAATAAACAGTTTTTCAAACTTAGCAAGTTATTGCTCTGAAATCTAAGTAATATTAACCAAAACAGACGTTTTTTAGGATTGATCCATTTCCTGAAAAGGATTGAAAAACGGTAGTTTTTTGCATTTCGCACATATGTTAAAACTTATTAAATTTAGGTCTTCGATTATAAGTTATATTATTTTAAACCTTTGAAAAACGGCCAGTTCTGAGATTCAATCGATTTCTTAGAAAAAGCTAGAAAAAGGTCAGTTTTGGGGAAATAAAGAGTTTTTCAATTTAAGTAAAGTACTGCTATCGAGTCTAGGTAATATTAACGAAACCCTTAAAAAACGGCCTTTTTTACAGCTTAAGCCATTTCCTAATAAAGATTGAAAAACTGAAGTTTTTGTCTTAATGCACATATGTTCAAACTTATCAAATTATGGTCTGCGATTATAAGTGAAATTAAGCCAAAACATGGAAAAACGGCCAGTTTGGAGATTCGATCGATTTCTTAAAAAAAGTTTGAAAAACGTCAGTTTTGAAAAAAAAAACAGTTTCTCAAACTTAGCAAGTTATTGCTCTCGAATCTAAGTAATATTAACCAAAAACCGAAAAAAACGGCCGTTTAAAAAGTTTGATCCATTTCCTAAAAAAGATGAAAAACGGGAGTTTTTTGCCTAATGTAGATATGTTCAAACTTATCAAATTAAGATCTCCGATTATTAGTAATATTAAGCCACAACATGAAAAAACAGCTAGTTTTGAGATTTAATCGATATCTTCAAAAAAGACTAAAAAACGTCAGTTTTGGGACAATAAACAGTTTTTCAAACTTAGCAAGTTATTGCTCTCGAATCTATGTAATATTAACCAAAATCTTCAAAAACGCCTGTTTTTAAAGTTTGATCCATTTCCTAAAAACGATTGAAAAACCTGAGTTTTTTGCATAATGCACATATGTTTAAACTTATCAAATTAAGATCTCCGATTATAAGTAATATTAGGCCAAAACATGCAAAAACGGTTAGTTTTGAGATTCAATCGATTTTTAAAAAAAAGCTCTAAAAACGTGATTTTAGGGAAAATAAACAGTTTTTCAAACTAAGAGAGGTTTTACTCTCGAATCTAAGTAATAATAACCAAAACCTTGAAAAACGAGTGTTCTTAAGGTTTGATCCATTTCCTGTAAACGATTGAAAAACCTGAGTTTTTCGCATAATGCACATATCTTCAAAGTGATCAAATTTAGGTCTCCGATTATAAGTAATATTATTTTAAAACATTAAAAAATTGCCAGTATTGAGATTTAATCGATTTCTCTAAAAAAGCTTTAAAAACATCAGTTTGGGGAAAATAAACAGTTTTGTAAACTTTGCAAGTTATTGCTCTCGAATCTAGGTAATATTAACCAAAATTCAATAAATGAATTCAATAAATTTTTTGTCAACGTAGGTAAAAAAATCTCAGACTCCTGCAAAATAGTCGATAAATCTTTTCTTTCGTATTTTAATGAGATTAATGTACCAAATTCCTTGTTCTTTTCTCCTGTAAGCGTAGCCGTTATAAAAAAAATCATTAGTTCACTAAAAAATAAAAAATCGGGTATTAATTCAATCTCCACTAAAATTTTAAAATACATCTCCGATATAGTTGCTCCAATTTTAGCATCAATAATCAATAAATCATTTACGCAGGGTATATTCCCATGTGTATTAAAAGTTGCTCGAGTAACACCGTTACCAAAGGCCGGAGACCTCACAAACGTCAGCAATTACCGCCCTATTTCATGTCTTACAATGTTCAGTAAAATATTTGAAAAGATAGCATTCAATAAACTTTATAAATTTCTGGAATCTAATTCACTGTTGTATAAACACCAATATGGTTTTAGACGTCAGAAATCAACGATTCACGCGATAATTAACCACCTTCAATATTTATATGATAACATTGAAAAGGGCCACATTGTATTCTCAATTTTTCTCGATTTTAAAAAAGCTTTCGATTGTGTCAACCATAATATTCTACTGTCAAAATTAGCTATGTACGGAATTAGAGGCAACTGTCAAAATTGGTTCAAATCATATTTAACTGAAAGAAAGCAATTTGTCTCCGTCAATGGTCATGACTCATCCCACCTTAATATTACAACTGGGGTCCCACAAGGCTCCGTGCTAGGGCCACTGTTATTTTTAATCTATATTAATGATATTGTTAAATCATCTTCTCTGTTTAAATTTATATTATTCGCGGATGATAGTGCCTTATCAACTCCCTTGCCATATGACAAACCGAGCAACATTGCATCTACAATAAATAAAGAACTCGAAAATGTCTTCAGGTGGCTAAATGTTAATAAACTATCAATAAATGTAGATAAAACCAAATATATTCTTTTCTCTTACAAAAAATCTATTGAATTGCCCCATATTAAAATGGGCGACGGAATAATTTATGAAACTACTCATATCAAATTCCTAGGCATGTTTATTGACAAAAATCTGAGTTTTAGACAACATATTACGCATATCTCAACAAAACTATCAAAATCGATTGGAATATTATATAAATTAAATAAGTTTCTTCCTAAATCTATTCTTCACTCTTTATATATGACAATGGTGCAACCTTACTTGACATACGGCATAGAGAGTTGGTATGGAAAATATCAAAATTATCTCAATAAATTAGTCATATTACAGAAAAAAGCAATTCGAGCCATCCATCAACTTCACTCCAATGAGCACACTAATCGTTATTTTAAGGAATCCAGAATTCTAAAATTAAATGATCTCTTTGTTTTTCAAACATCCTTATTCCTTTACAAAACAATAAAGTGTTCCTATAATAGCTATATATTTAATATGTTACAAACAGCTGATAATATCCATAATCACGAAACCCGCAATAGAACAAAATTTATTTCACCCTTGTGTTCAAAATCAAAATCTCAATGTAGCTTTCTGTACAAATCTATCAAAATATGGAATGGCTTGGACGACAATATCAAATCCCAAACCAATTTAGCTCAATTCAAAAAAGCTCTTAAAAACAATATAATTTCGGCTTACTAAATTTCTATTCAGCTTTTGTTATTGTGTATTTATTTGTTGCCGTACAATGTTATACTGTGTACTACTACTTTGATTTATACATTATAAATATGTTATTATTTATATAAGACTGTTGACTATGTTAACTACATACCTCTTGAAAGAATCGCTGTAAATAAAATAGTTTTTAATTTATCTCTAAATTTCAATTATATAATTATTCGTTATTTGCAATCATTACAATGGTTAGGTTCTCAAATGAATATTAAGTTGTTTATATTTGTATAAACATGAAGGGATTTCTAGTCTTTATAATTTTATGCTTAGTCTTAAGTTTCTGCCCTAAAAGTCACTGACTTATTTTGGGCCCATAAATAATCCTGTATGTATAAGTACTTATAGTAACTTGGCATTAAGATCTAAAATGTAATATGTTTTTACTGTACATTGGATTAGTATGGAATAAATAAATAAATAAATAAATAAATAAATAAAAAACGGCCGTTTTTAGGTTTGATCCATTTCCTAGAAAAGATTGAAAAACGGGCGTTTTTTTGCATAATGCACATATGTTCAAATTAATCGAATTAAGGTCTCCGATTATAAGTAATATTAAGCGAAAACGTGGGAAATCGGCTAGTTTTAAGATTTGATTCTTTTACCAAAAAAGCCTAAAAAACGTTAGTTTTGGGAAAATAAACCGTTTTTCCAACTTAGCAAGTTATGGCTCTCGAATCCAAGTAATATTAACCATAACCTGGAAAATCGGCCGTTTTTATGGTTTGATGTATTTCCAAAAAATAATGAAAAACGTCAGTTTTGGGAAAATAAACAGTTTTATAAACTTAGCAAGTTATTGATTTCGAATCTAAGTATTCTTAACCAAAACCTGGAAAAACAGCGGTTTGTAAGGGTTGATGTATTTCCAAAAATAATTAATAACGGGAGTTTTTTGCATAATGCAAATATGTTTAAACTTATCAAATTAAGGTCTCTGATTATAAGTAATATTATGCGAAAACATTGGAAAAACAGCCAGTTTTGCGATTCGATCGCTCTTTTAATAAAAGCTTAAAAAACGTCAGTGTTGGGAAAATAAAAGTTTTTCAAACAGAGCGAGTTATTTCTCTAGAATCTAAGTAATAATAACCAAAACCTGAAAAAAACGGCCGTTTTTAAGGTTTGATCCATTTCCAAAAAAAGATTGAAAAACGGGAGTTTTTTTGCATAATGCACATATGTTCAAACTTCTCAAATTAAGGTCTCCGATTATAAGTAATATTATGCTAAAACATGGACAAACGGTCAGTTTAGAGATTCGATCACTTTTTAACAATTGAAAAACGTGAGTTTTAGGAAAATAAACAGTTTTTCAAACTAAGCATGTTATTGCTATCGAATCTAAGTAATATTTCCCAAAACCTGGAAAAACGGCAATTTTTAAGGTTTGATCCATTTCTTTAAAAAGATTGAAAAACGGGACTTTTTTGCATAATGCACATATGTTTAAACTTATTAAATTAAGCTCTCCGATTATTATTAATATAAAGCCAAAACATGGAACAACGGTCAGTTTTGAGATTCGATCGCTCTCTTTAAAAAAGCTTGAAAAACGTCATTTTTTGAAAAATAAACAGTTTTTTAAACTTAGCAAGTTATTGCTTTCGAATCTAAGTATTCTTAACCAAAACCTGGAAAACCACCGTTTGTAAGGTTTGATGTATTTCCAAAAAATAATTAAAAACGGTAGTTTTTTGCATAATGCAAATATGTTCAAACCTAACAAATTAAGGTCTCTGATTATAAGTAATATTATGCGAAAAAATGGAAAAACGGCCAGATTCTAGATTCAATCGCTCTTTTAAAAAAAGCCTAAAAAACGTCGGTGTTGGGAAAATAACCAGTTTTTTAAACGTAGCAAGTTATTGCTTTCGAATCTAAGTAATATTAACCAAAACCTGGAAAAACGGGCCTTTTCAAGGTTTGATCCATTTCCTAAAAAAGATTGAAAAACGGCAGTTTTTTGGCATAATGCACATATGTTCAAACTTATTAAATTAAGGTCTCCGATTATAAGTAATATAATGCCAAAACATAAAAGAACGACCAGTTTTAAGAAGCGATCGATTTCTTAAAAAAAGCTTGAAAAACGTCAGTTTTAATAAAAAAAACAGTTTTTGAAAATTAACAAGGTATTGCTCTCGAATCTAAGTAATATTAACAAAAACCTTGAAAAATTGCCGTTTTTATAATTTGATCCATTTCGTAAAAGAGTTTAAAAACGGGAGTATTTTGCAAAATGTACATATGTTCAAACTTATCAAATTAAGGTCTCCTATTATTAGTAATATTATACCAAAACATGAAAAAACGGCCAGTTTTGAGAAGCGATCGATTTCTTAAAAAAAAGCTTGAAACCGTCAATTTTGGGAAAATAAACAGTTTTTCAAACTTAGCAAGTTATTGCTGTTGAATCTAAGTAATATTACCCTAAACCTGGAAAAACGGCCCTTTTTAAGGTTTGATCCATTTCCTAAAAAAGATGGAAAAACGGGAGTTTTTTTGCATAATGCACATATGTTCAAACTTATCAAATTAAGGTCTCCGATTATAAGTAATATAATGCTAAAACATAAAAAAACGGCCAGTTTTAAAAAGCGATCGATTTCTGAAAAAAAGCTTGAAAAACGTCAGTTTTTAATAAAAAAACCCAGTTTTTGTAAATTAAAAAGTTATTGCTCTCGAATCTAAGTAATATTAACAAAAACCTTAAAAATTGCCGTTTTTAAGGTTTGATCCATTTCCTAAGAAAGATTAAAAACGGGAGTTTTTTCAAAATGTAAAAGGGGCAAACTTATCAAATTAAGGTCTCCTATTATTAGTAATATTATGCAAAACATGAAAAAACGGCCAGTTTTGAGAAGCGATCGATTTCTTAAAAAAGGCTTGAAACCGTCAATTTTGGGAAAATAAACAGTTTTTTAAACTTATCAAGTTATTGCTTTTGAATCTAAGTAATATTAACCAAAACCTGGAAAAACGGCCGTTTTTAATGTTTGATCCATTTTTTAAAAAAGATTAAAAAACGGTAGTTTTTTGCATAATGAACATATGTCCAAACTTATCAAATAAAGGTCTCCAATTATAAGTTATATTATGCCTAAAACATGAAAAAACAGCCAGTTTTGAGATTCGATCGATTTCTTAAAAAGATTGAAAAAATCCAGTTTTCGGAAAATAAACAGTTTTTCAAACTTAGCAAGTTATTGCTCTGAAATCTAAGTAATATTAACCAAAACAGATGTTTTTTAGGATTGATCCATTTCCTGAAAAGGATTGAAAAACGGTAGTTTTTTGCATTTCGCACATATGTTAAAACTTATTAAATTTAGGTCTCCGATTATAAGTAATATTATTTTAAACCTTTGAAAAACGGCCAGTTCTGAGATTCGATCGATTTCTTAGAAAAAGCTAGAAAAAGGTCAGTTTTGGGGAAATAAAGAGTTTTTCAATTTAAGTAAAGTACTACTATCGAGTCTAGGTAATATTAACAGAAACCTTAAAAAACGGCCTTTTTTACAGCTTAAGCCATTTCCTAATAAAGATTGAAAAACTGAAGTTTTTGTCTTAATGCACATATGTTCAAACTTATCAAATTATGGTCTGCGATTATAAGTGAAATTAAGCCAAAACATGGAAAAACGGCCAGTTTGGAGATTCGATCGATTTCTTAAAAAAAGTTTGAAAAACGTCAGTTTTGAAAAAAAAAACAGTTTCTCAAACTTAGCAAGTTATTGCTCTCGAATCTAAATAATATTAACCAAAAACCGAAAAAAACGGCCGTTTTTAAAGTTTGATCCATTTCCTAAAAAAGATGAAAAACGGGAGTTTTTTGCCTAATGTAGATATGTTCAAACTTATCAAATTAAGATCTCCGATTATAAGTAATATTAAGCCACAACATGAAAAAACAGCTAGTTTTGAGATTTAATCGATATCTTCAAAAAAGACTAAAAAACGTCAGTTTTGGGACAATAAACAGTTTTTCAAACTTAGCAAGTTATTGCTCTCGAATCTATGTAATATTAACCAAAATCTTCAAAAACGCCTGTTTTTAAAGTTTGATCCATTTCCTAAAAACGATTGAAAAACCTGAGTTTTTTGCATAATGCACATATGTTTAAACTTATCAAATTAAGATCTCCGATTATAAGTAATATTAGGCCAAAACATGCAAAAACGGTTAGTTTTGAGATTCAATCGATTTTTTAAAAAAAGCTCTAAAAACGTGATTTTAGGGAAAATAAACAGTTTTTCAAACTAAGAGAGGTTTTACTCTCGAATCTAAGTAATAATAACCAAAACCTTGAAAAACGAGTGTTCTTAAGGTTTGATCCATTTCCTGTAAACGATTGAAAAACCTGAGTTTTTCGCATAATGCACATATCTTCAAAGTGATCAAATTTAGGTCTCCGATTATAAGTAATATTATTTTAAAACATTAAAAAATTGCCAGTATTGAGATTTAATCGATTTCTCTAAAAAAGCTTTAAAAACATCAGTTTGGGGAAAATAAACAGTTTTGTAAACTTTGCAAGTTATTGCTCTCGAATCTAGGTAATATTAACCAAAACCTTAAAAAACGGCCGTTTTTAAGATTTGATCGATTTCCTAAAAAAGATTGAAAAACGGGTGTTTTTTGTATAATAAACATATGTATGAAATTATTAAATTAAGGTCTCCGATTATGAGTAATATTATGCCAAAACATGGAAAAACGGCCATTTTGAAATTCGATCGATTTCTTAAAAAAAGCTTAAAAAACGTCGGTTTTGGGAAAATAAAGAGTTCTTTAAACTAAGCAATTTATTGCTCTCGAATCTGAGTAATATTAACCAAAACGTGAAAAAACGACCGTTTTTAAGGTTTGATCGATTTCCTTAAAAAGAATGAAAAATGGGAGTTTTTTGCATAATGCACATATGTTCAAATTTATCAAATAAATATCTCCGATTATAAGTAATATTATGCCAAAACCTTGAAAAACGGCCGTTTTCAAGGTATGATCCATTTCCTAAAAAAGATTGAAAAACGGAAGTTTTTTGCATAATGCACATATGTTTAAACCCATCAAATTAAGGTCTCCGATTATGAGTAATATTATGCCAAAACATGGAAAAACTGCCAGTTTTGATATTCGATCGATTTCTTAAAAAAAACTTGAAAAACGTCGGTTTGGGGAAAATAAACAGTTTTTCAAACTCAACAAGTTATTGCTCTTGAATCTAAGTAATATTAACCAAAACATACACAAACCGCCGTTTTTAAGGTTCGATCCATTTTCTAAAAGAGATTGAAAAATGGTAGTATTTTGAATAATGAACATATGTTCGAACTTATCAAATATAGGTTTCCGATTATAAGTAATATTATTTTAAAATATAAAAAAAAGGCCAGTTTTGAGATTTCGATCAATTTCTTAAAAAAAACTTAAAAAGCGTAAGTTTGGGGAAAATTAACAGTTTTTCAAATTAAGCAAAGTACTGCTATCAAATCTAAGTAATATTAACGAAAACCTTAAAACACGCCTTTTTTTAAGGCTTGATCCATTTCCTAATAAAGATTGGAAAACGGGAGTTTTTTGCATAATGCACATATTTTCAAACTTATAAATTTAAGGTCTCCGATTATAAGTAATATTAACCAAAACAGGGAAAAATGGCTAGTTTTAAGATTTGATCCTTTTACCAAAAAAGCTTGAAAAACGTCAGTTTTGGAAAAAATAAACGGTTTTTCAAATTAAGCAAGTTATTGCTCTTCAAATCTAAGTAATATTACCAAAACCTGGAAAAACGGCCATTTTAAGGTTTGATCCATTTCTTCAAAAAGATAGAAAAACTGGAATTTTTTGCATAATGCACATATGTTTAAACTTATCATATTAAGGTCTCCGATTACAAGTAATATTATGCTGAAACATGGAAAAACGGACAGTTTTGATATTCGATCGATTCCCTAAAAAAAGATTTAAAAAAGGCGGTTTTGGAAAAATAAACAATTTTTTAAACTTTGCAATTTATTGCTCTCTAATCTAAGTAATATTAACCAAAACCCTAAAAAACGACCGTTTTTAAGGTTTGATCGATTTCCTAAAAACGATTGAAAAACGGGAGTTTTTTGCATAATGCACATATGTTGAAACTTATCAAATTAAGGTCTCCGATTATAAGTAATATTAAGCCAAAACATGAAAAAACGGCCAGTTTTGAGAAGCGATCGATTTCTTTAAAAAAGCTTGAAACCGTCAATTTTGGGAAAATAAACAGTTTTTTAAACTTAGCAAGTTATTGCTTTTGAATCTAAGTAATATTAACCAAAACCTGGAAAAACGGCCGTTTTTAAGGTTTGATCCATTTTTTAAAAAAGATTAAAAAACGGTAGTTTTTTGCATAATGAACATATGTCCAAACTTATCAAATAAAGGTCTCCAATTATAAGTTATATTAAGCCAAAACATGAAAAAACAGCCAGTTTTGAGATTCGATCGATTTCTTAAAAAGATTGAAAAAATCCAGTTTTCGGAAAATAAACAGTTTTTCAAACTTAGCAAGTTATTGCTCTGAAATCTAAGTAATATTAACCAAAACAGACGTTTTTTAGGATTGATCCATTTCCTGAAAAGGATTGAAAAACTGTAGTTTTTTGCATTTCGCACATATGTTAAAACTTATTAAATTTAGGTCTTCGATTATAAGTTATATTATTTTAAACCTTTGAAAAACGGCCAGTTCTGAGATTCAATCGATTTCTTAGAAAAAGCTAGAAAAAGGTCAGTTTTGGGGAAATAAAGAGTTTTTCAATTTAAGTAAAGTACTGCTATCGAGTCTAGGTAATATTAACGAAACCCTTAAAAAACGGCCTTTTTTACAGCTTAAGCCATTTCCTAATAAAGATTGAAAAACTGAAGTTTTTGTCTTAATGCACATATGTTCAAACTTATCAAATTATGGTCTGCGATTATAAGTGAAATTAAGCCAAAACATGGAAAAACGGCCAGTTTGGAGATTCGATCGATTTCTTAAAAAAAGTTTGAAAAACGTCAGTTTTGAAAAAAAAAACAGTTTCTCAAACTTAGCAAGTTATTGCTCTCGAATCTAAGTAATATTAACCAAAAACCGAAAAAAACGGCCGTTTTTAAAGTTTGATCCATTTCCTAAAAAAGATGAAAAACGGGAGTTTTTTGCCTAATGTAGATATGTTCAAACTTATCAAATTAAGATCTCCGATTATAAGTAATATTAAGCCACAACATGAAAAAACAGCTAGTTTTGAGATTTAATCGATATCTTCAAAAAAGACTAAAAAACGTCAGTTTTGGGACAATAAACAGTTTTTCAAACTTAGCAAGTTATTGCTCTCGAATCTATGTAATATTAACCAAAATCTTCAAAAACGCCTGTTTTTAAAGTTTGATCCATTTCCTAAAAACGATTGAAAAACCTGAGTTTTTTGCATAATGCACATATGTTTAAACTTATCAAATTAAGATCTCCGATTATAAGTAATATTAGGCCAAAACATGCAAAAACGGTTAGTTTTGAGATTCAATCGATTTTTTAAAAAAAGCTCTAAAAACGTGATTTTAGGGAAAATAAACAGTTTTTCAAACTAAGAGAGGTTTTACTCTCGAATCTAAGTAATAATAACCAAAACCTTGAAAAACGAGTGTTCTTAAGGTTTGATCCATTTCCTGTAAACGATTGAAAAACCTGAGTTTTTCGCATAATGCACATATCTTCAAAGTGATCAAATTTAGGTCTCCGATTATAAGTAATATTATTTTAAAACATTAAAAAATTGCCAGTATTGAGATTTAATCGATTTCTCTAAAAAAGCTTTAAAAACATCAGTTTGGGGAAAATAAACAGTTTTGTAAACTTTGCAAGTTATTGCTCTCGAATCTAGGTAATATTAACCAAAACCTGAAAAAACGGCCGTTTTTAGGTTTGATCCATTTCCTAGAAAAGATTGAAAAACGGGCGTTTTTTTGCATAATGCACATATGTTCAAATTAATCGAATTAAGGTCTACGATTATAAGTAATATTAAGCGAAAACGTGGGAAATCGGCTAGTTTTAAGATTTGATTCTTTTACCAAAAAAGCCTAAAAAACGTTAGTTTTGGGAAAATAAACCGTTTTTCCAACTTAGCAAGTTATGGCTCTCGAATCCAAGTAATATTAACCATAACCTGGAAAATCGGCCGTTTTTATGGTTTGATGTATTTCCAAAAAATAATGAAAAACGTCAGTTTTGGGAAAATAAACAGTTTTATAAACTTAGCAAGTTATTGATTTCGAATCTAAGTATTCTTAACCAAAACCTGGAAAAACAGCGGTTTGTAAGGGTTGATGTATTTCCAAAAATAATTAATAACGGGAGTTTTTTGCATAATGCAAATATGTTTAAACTTATCAAATTAAGGTCTCTGATTATAAGTAATATTATGCGAAAACATTGGAAAAACAGCCAGTTTTGCGATTCGATCGCTCTTTTAATAAAAGCTTAAAAAACGTCAGTGTTGGGAAAATAAAAGTTTTTCAAACAGAGCGAGTATTTCTCTAGAATCTAAGTAATAATAACCAAAACCTGAAAAAAACGGCCGTTTTTAAGGTTTGATCCATTTCCAAAAAAAGATTGAAAAACGGGAGTTTTTTTGCATAAAGCACATATGTTCAAACTTCTCAAATTAAGGTCTCCGATTATAAGTAATATTATGCTAAAACATGGACAAACGGCCAGTTTAGAGATTCGATCACTTTTTAACAATTGAAAAACGTGAGTTTTAGGAAAATAAACAGTTTTTCAAACTAAGCATGTTATTGCTATCGAATCTAAGTAATATTTCCCAAAACATGGAAAAACGGCAATTTTTAAGGTTTGATCCATTTCTTTAAAAAGATTGAAAAACGGGACTTTTTTGCATAATGCACATATGTTTAAACTTATTAAATTAAGCTCTCCGATTATTATTAATATAAAGCCAAAACATGGAACAACGGTCAGTTTTGAGATTCGATCGCTCTCTTTAAAAAAGCTTGAAAAACGTCATTTTTTGAAAAATAAACAGTTTTTTAAACTTAGCAAGTTATTGCTTTCGAATCTAAGTATTCTTAACCAAAACCTGAAAAACCACCGTTTGTAAGGTTTGATGTATTTCCAAAAAATAATTAAAAACGGTAGTTTTTTGCATAATGCAAATATGTTCAAACCTAACAAATTAAGGTCTCTGATTATAAGTAATATTATGCGAAAAAATGGAAAAACGGCCAGATTCTAGATTCAATCGCTCTTTTAAAAAAAGCCTAAAAAACGTCAGTGTTGGGAAAATAACCAGTTTTTTAAACGTAGCAAGTTATTGCTTTCGAATCTAAGTAATATTAACCAAAACCTGGAAAAACGGGCCTTTTCAAGGTTTGATCCATTTCCTAAAAAAGATTGAAAAACGGCAGTTTTTTGGCATAATGCACATATGTTCAAACTTATTAAATTAAGGTCTCCGATTATAAGTAATATAATGCCAAAACATAAAAAAACGACCAGTTTTAAGAAGCGATCGATTTCTTAAAAAAAGCTTGAAAAACGTCAGTTTTAATAAAAAAAACAGTTTTTGAAAATTAACAAGGTATTGCTCTCGAATCTAAGTAATATTAACAAAAACCTTGAAAAATTGCCGTTTTTATAATTTGATCCATTTCGTAAAAGAGTTTAAAAACGGGAGTATTTTGCAAAATGTACATATGTTCAAACTTATCAAATTAAGGTCTCCTATTATTAGTAATATTATGCCAAAACATGAAAAAACGGCCAGTTTTGAGAAGCGATCGATTTCTTAAAAAAAAGCTTGAAACCGTCAATTTTGGGAAAATAAACAGTTTTTCAAACTTAGCAAGTTATTGCTGTTGAATCTAAGTAATATTACCCTAAACCTGGAAAAACGGCCCTTTTTAAGGTTTGATCCATTTCCTAAAAAAGATGGAAAAACGGGAGTTTTTTTGCATAATGCACATATGTTCAAACTTATCAAATTAAGGTCTCCGATTATAAGTAATATAATGCTAAAACATAAAAAAACGGCCAGTTTTAAAAAGCGATCGATTTCTGAAAAAAAGCTTGAAAAACGTCAGTTTTTAATAAAAAAACCCAGTTTTTGTAAATTAAAAAGTTATTGCTCTCGAATCTAAGTAATATTAACAAAAACCTTAAAAATTGCCGTTTTTAAGGTTTGATCCATTTCCTAAGAAAGATTAAAAACGGGAGTTTTTTCAAAATGTAAAAGAGGCAAACTTATCAAATTAAGGTCTCCTATTATTAGTAATATTATGCAAAACATGAAAAAACGGCCAGTTTTGAGAAGCGATCGATTTCTTAAAAAAGGCTTGAAACCGTCAATTTTGGGAAAATAAACAGTTTTTTAAACTTATCAAGTTATTGCTTTTGAATCTAAGTAATATTAACCAAAACCTGGAAAAACGGCCGTTTTTAATGTTTGATCCATTTTTTAAAAAAGATTAAAAAACGGTAGTTTTTTGCATAATGAACATATGTCCAAACTTATCAAATAAAGGTCTCCAATTATAAGTTATATTATGCCTAAAACATGAAAAAACAGCCAGTTTTGAGATTCGATCGATTTCTTAAAAAGATTGAAAAAATCCAGTTTTCGGAAAATAAACAGTTTTTCAAACTTAGCAAGTTATTGCTCTGAAATCTAAGTAATATTAACCAAAACAGATGTTTTTTAGGATTGATCCATTTCCTGAAAAGGATTGAAAAACGGTAGTTTTTTGCATTTCGCACATATGATAAAACTTATTAAATTTAGGTCTCCGATTATAAGTAATATTATTTTAAACCTTTGAAAAACGGCCAGTTCTGAGATTCGATCGATTTCTTAGAAAAAGCTAGAAAAAGGTCAGTTTTGGGGAAATAAAGAGTTTTTCAATTTAAGTAAAGTACTACTATCGAGTCTAGGTAATATTAACAGAAACCTTAAAAAACGGCCTTTTTTACAGCTTAAGCCATTTCCTAATAAAGATTGAAAAACTGAAGTTTTTGTCTTAATGCACATATGTTCAAACTTATCAAATTATGGTCTGCGATTATAAGTGAAATTAAGCCAAAACATGGAAAAACGGCCAGTTTGGAGATTCGATCGATTTCTTAAAAAAAGTTTGAAAAACGTCAGTTTTGAAAAAAAAAACAGTTTCTCAAACTTAGCAAGTTATTGCTCTCGAATCTAAGTAATATTAACCAAAAACCGAAAAAAACGGCCGTTTTTAAAGTTTGATCCATTTCTAAAAAAGATGAAAAACGGGAGTTTTTTGCCTAATGTACATATGTTCAAACTTATCAAATTAAGATCTCCGATTATAAGTAATATTAAGCCACAACATGAAAAAACAGCCAGTTTTGAGATTCGATCGATTTCTTAAAAAGATTGAAAAAATCCAGTTTTCGGAAAATAAACAGTTTTTCAAACTTAGCAAGTTATTGCTCTGAAATCTAAGTAATATTAACCAAAACAGATGTTTTTTAGGATTGATCCATTTCCTGAAAAGGATTGAAAAACGGTAGTTTTTTGCATTTCGCACATATGTTAAAACTTATTAAATTTAGGTCTCCGATTATAAGTAATATTATTTTAAACCTTTGAAAAACGGCCAGTTCTGAGATTCGATCGATTTCTTAGAAAAAGCTAGAAAAAGGTCAGTTTTGGGGAAATAAAGAGTTTTTCAATTTAAGTAAAGTACTACTATCGAGTCTAGGTAATATTAACAGAAACCTTAAAAAACGGCCTTTTTTACAGCTTAAGCCATTTCCTAATAAAGATTGAAAAACTGAAGTTTTTGTCTTAATGCACATATGTTCAAACTTATCAAATTATGGTCTGCGATTATAAGTGAAATTAAGCCAAAACATGGAAAAACGGCCAGTTTGGAGATTCGATCGATTTCTTAAAAAAAGTTTGAAAAACGTCAGTTTTGAAAAAAAAAACAGTTTCTCAAACTTAGCAAGTTATTGCTCTCGAATCTAAATAATATTAACCAAAAACCGAAAAAAACGGCCGTTTTTAAAGTTTGATCCATTTCCTAAAAAAGATGAAAAACGGGAGTTTTTTGCCTAATGTAGATATGTTCAAACTTATCAAATTAAGATCTCCGATTATAAGTAATATTAAGCCACAACATGAAAAAACAGCCAGTTTTGAGATTCGATCGATTTCTTAAAAAGATTGAAAAAATCCAGTTTTCGGAAAATAAACAGTTTTTCAAACTTAGCAAGTTATTGCTCTGAAATCTAAGTAATATTAACCAAAACAGATGTTTTTTAGGATTGATCCATTTCCTGAAAAGGATTGAAAAACGGTAGTATTTTGCATTTCGCACATATGTTAAAACTTATTAAATTTAGGTCTCCGATTATAAGTAATATTATTTTAAACCTTTGAAAAACGGCCAGTTCTGAGATTCGATCGATTTCTTAGAAAAAGCTAGAAAAAGGTCAGTTTTGGGGAAATAAAGAGTTTTTCAATTTAAGTAAAGTACTACATACTATCGAGTCTAGGTAATATTAACAGAAACCTTAAAAAACGGCCTTTTTTACAGCTTAAGCCATTTCCTAATAAAGATTGAAAAACTGAAGTTTTTGTCTTAATGCACATATGTTCAAACTTATCAAATTATGGTCTGCGATTATAAGTGAAATTAAGCCAAAACATGGAAAAACGGCCAGTTTGGAGATTCGATCGATTTCTTAAAAAAAGTTTGAAAAACGTCAGTTTTGAAAAAAAAACCGTTTTCTCAAACTTAGCAAGTTATTGCTCTCGAATCTAAGTAATATTAACTAAAAACCGAAAAAAACGGCCGTTTAAAAAGTTTGATCCATTTCCTAAAAAAGATGAAAAACGGGAGTTTTTTGCCTAATGTACATATGTTCAAACTTATCAAATTAAGATCTCCGATTATAAGTAATATTAAGCCACAACATGAAAAAACAGCTAGTTTTGAGATTTAATCGATATCTTTAAAAAAGACTAAAAAACGTCAGTTTTGGGACAATAAACAGTTTTTCAAACTTAGCAAGTTATTGCTCTCGAATCTATGTAATATTAACCAAAATCTTCAAAAACGCCCGTTTTTATAGTTGATCCATTTCCTAAAAACGATTGAAAAACCTGAGTTTTTTGCATAATGCACATATGTTTAAACTTATCAAATTAAGATCTCCGATTATAAGTAATATTAGGCCAAAACATGCAAAAACGGTTAGTTTTGAGATTCAATCGGTTTTTAAAAAAAGCTCTAAAAACGTGATTTTAGAGAAAATAAACAGTTTTTCAAACTAAGAGAGGTTTTACTCTCGAATCTAAGTAATAATAACCAAAACCTTGAAAAACGAGTGTTCTTAAGGTTTGATCCATTTCCTGTAAACCATTAAAAAACCTGAGTTTTTCGCATAATGCACATATCTTCAAAGTGATCAAATTTAGGTCTCCGATTATAAGTAATATTATTTTAAAACATTGAAAAATTGCCAGTATTGAGATTTGATCGATTTCTTTAAAAAAGCTTTAAAAACATCAGTTTGGGGAAAATAAACAGTTTTGTAAACTTTGCAAGTTATTGCTCTCGAATCTAGGTAATATTAACCAAAACCTGAAAAAACGGCCGTTTTTTAGGTTTGATCCATTTCCTAGAAAAGATTGAAAAACGGGAGTTTTTTTGCATAATGCACATATGTTCAAATTAATCGAATTAAGGTCTCCGATTATAAGTAATATTAAGCGAAAACGTGGGAAATCGGCTAGTTTTAAGATTTAATTCTTTTACCAAAAAAGCCTAAAAAACGTTAGTTTTTCGGAAAATAAACCGTTTTTCCAACTTAGCAAGTTATGGCTCTCGAATCCAAGTAATATTAACCATAACCTGGAAAAACGGCCGTTTTTAAGGTTTGATGTATTTCCAAAAAATAATGAAAAACGTCAGTTTTGGGAAAATAAACAGTTTAATAAACTTAGCAAGTTATTGATTTCGAATCTAAGTATTCTTAACCAAAACCTGGAAAAACAGCCGTTTGTAAGGGTTGATGTATTTCCAAAAATAATTAAAAACGGGAGTTTTTTGCATAATGCAAATATGTTTAAACTTATCAAATTAAGGTCTCTGATTATAAGTAATATTATGCGAAAACATTGGAAAAACGGCCAGTTTTGCGATTCGATCGCTCCTTTAAAAAAAGCTTAAAAAACGTCAGTGTTGGGAAAATAAAAGTTTTTCAAACAGAGCGAGTTATTTCTCTAGAATCTAAGTAATAATAACCAAAACCTGAAAAAAACGGCCGTTTTTAAGGTTTGATCCATTTCCAAAAAAAGATTGAAAAACGGGAGTTTTTTTGCATAATGCACATATGTTCAAACTTATCAAATTAAGGTCTCCGATTATAAGTAATATTATGCTAAAACATGGACAAACGGCCAGTTTAGAGATTCGATCACTTTTTAACAATTGAAAAACGTGAGTTTTAGGAAAATAAACAGTTTTTCAAACTAAGCATGTTATAGCTATCGAATCTAAGTAATATTTCCCAAAACCTGGAAAAAGGGCAATTTTTAAGGTTTGATCCATTTCTTTAAAAAGATTGAAAAACGGGACTTTTTTGCATAATGCACATATGTTCAAACTTATTAAATTAAGCTCTCCGATTATAAGTAATATAAAGCCAAAACATGGAACAACGGTCAGTTTTGAGATTCGATCGCTCTCTTTAAAAAAGCTTGAAAAACGTCATTTTTTGAAAAATAAACAGTTTTTTAAACTTAGCAAGTTATTGCTTTCGAATCTAAGTATTCTTAACCAAAACCTGGAAAACCACCTTTTGTAAGGTTGGATGTATTTCCAAAAAATAATTAAAAACGGTAGTTTTTTGCATAATGCAAATATGTTCAAACTTAACAAATTAAGGTCTCTGATTATAAGTAATATTATGCGAAAAAATGGAAAAACGGCCAGATTCTAGATTCAATCGCTCTTTTAAAAAAAGCCTAAAAAACGTCAGTGTTGGGAAGATAACCAGTTTTTTAAACGTAGCAAGTTATTGCTTTCGAATCTAAGTAATATTAACCAAAACCTGGAAAAACGGCCCTTTTCAAGGTTTGATCCATTTCCTAAAAAAGATTGAAAAACGGCAGTTTTTTGGCATAATGCACATATGTTCAAACTTATTAAATTAAGGTCTCCGATTATAAGTAATATAATGCCAAAACATAAAAAAACGACCATTTTTAAGAAGCGTTCGATTTCTTAAAAAAAGCTTGAAAAACGTCAGTTTTAATAAAAAAAACAGTTTTTGAAAATTCACAAGTTATTGCTTTCGAATCTAAGTAATACTAACAAAAACCTTGAAAACTGCCCTTTTTATAATTTGATCCATTTCGTAAAAGAGTTTAAAAACGGGAGTACTTTGCGAAATGTACATATGTTCAAACTTATCAAATTGAGGTCTCCTATTATTAGTAATATTATGCCAAAACATGAAAAAACGGCCGGTTTGAGAAGCGATCGATTTCTCAAAAAAAAAGCTTAAAACCGTCAATTTTGGGAAAATAAACAGTTTTTTAAACTTAGCAAGTTATTGCTGTTGAATCTAAGTAATATTAACCAAAACCTTGAAAAATGAGCGTTTTTAAGGTTTGCTCCATTTTCGAAAAAAAGATTGAAAAACGGGAGTTTTTTTGCATAATGCACATATGTTTAAACTTATCAAATTAAGGTCTCTGATTATAAGTAATATAATGCTAAAACATAAAAAAACGGCCAGTTTTAAAAAGCGATCGATTTCTAAAAAAAAGCTTGAAAAACGTCAGTTTTTAATAAAAAAAAACAGTTTTTGTAAATTAACAAGTTATTGCTCTCGAATCTAAGTAATATTAACAAAAACCTTAAAAATTGTTGGGAAAATAACCAGTTTTTTAAACGTAGCGAGTTATTGCTTTCAAATCTAACTAATATTAACCAAAACCTGGAAAAACGGCCCTTTTTAAGGTTTGATCCATTTCCTAAGAAAGATTAAAAACGGGAGTTTTTGCATAATGCACATATGTTCAAATTAATCGAATTAAGGTCTCCGATTATAAGTAATATTAAGCGAAAACGTGGGAAATCGGCTAGTTTTAAGATTTAATTCTTTTACCAAAAAAGCCTAAAAAACGTTAGTTTTGGGAAAATAAACCGTTTTTCCAACTTAGCAAGTTATGGCTCTCGAATCCAAGTAATATTAACCATAACCTGGAAAAACGGCCGTTTTTAAGGTTTGATGTATTTTCAAAAAATAATGAAAAACGTCAGTTTTAGGAAAATAAACAGTTTAATAAACTTAGCAAGTTATTGATTTCGAATCTAAGTATTCTTAACCAAAACCTGGAAAAACAGCCGTTTGTAAGGGTTGATGTATTTCCAAAAATAATTAAAAACGGGAGTTTTTTGCATAATGCAAATATGTTTAAACTTATCAAATTAAGGTCTCTGATTATAAGTAATATTATGCGAAAACATTGGAAAAACGGCCAGTTTTGCGATTCGATCGCTCCTTTAAAAAAAGCTTAAAAAACGTCAGTGTTGGGAAAATAAAAGTTTTTCAAACAGAGCGAGTTATTTCTCTAGAATCTAAGTAATAATAACCAAAACCTGAAAAAAACGGCCGTTTTTAAGGTTTGATCCATTTCCAAAAAAAGATTGAAAAACGGGAGTTTTTTTGCATAATGCACATATGTTCAAACTTATCAAATTAAGGTCTCCGATTATAAGTAATATTATGCTAAAACATGGACAAACGGCCAGTTTAGAGATTCGATCACTTTTTAACAATTGAAAAACGTGAGTTTTAGGAAAATAAACAGTTTTTCAAACTAAGCATGTTATAGCTATCGAATCTAAGTAATATTTCCCAAAACCTGGAAAAAGGGCAATTTTTAAGGTTTGATCCATTTCTTTAAAAAGATTAAAAAACGGGACTTTTTTGCATAATGCACATATGTTCAAACTTATTAAATTAAGCTCTCCGATTATAAGTAATATAAAGCCAAAACATAGAACAACGGTCAGTTTTGAGATTCGATCGCTCTCTTTAAAAAAACTTGAAAAACGTCATTTTTTGAAAAATAAACAGTTTTTTAAACTTAGCAAGTTATTGCTTTCGAATCTAAGTATTCTTAACCAAAACCTGGAAAACCACCTTTTGTAAGGTTGGATGTATTTCTAAAAAATAATTAAAAACGGTAGTTTTTTGCATAATGCAAATATGTTCAAACTTAACAAATTAAGGTCTCGGATTATAAGTAATATTATGCGAAAAAATGGAAAAACGGCCAGATTCTAGATTCAATCGCTCTTTTAAAAAAAGCCTAAAAAACGTCAGTGTTGGGAAAATAACCAGTTTTTTAACGTAGCAAGTTATTGCTTTCAAATCTAAGTAATATTAACCAAAACCTGGAAAAACGGCCCTTTTCAAGGTTTGATCCATTTCCTAAAAAAGATTGAAAAACGGCAGTTTTTTGGCATAATGCACAAATGTTCAAACTTTTTAAATTAAGATCTCCGATTATAAGTAATATAATGCCAAAACATAAAAAAACGACCAGTTTTAAGAAGCGATCGATTTCTTAAAAAAAGCTTGAAAAACGTCAGTTTTAATAAAAAAACAGTTTTTGAAAATTAACAAGTTATTGCTCTCGAATCTAAGTAATATTAACAAAAACCTTGAAAAATTGCCCTTTTTATAATTTGATCCATTTCGTAAAAGAGTTTAAAAACGGGAGTATTTTGCAAAATGTACATATGTTCAAACTTATCAAATTAAGGTCTCCTATTATTAGTAATATTATGCCAAAACATGAAAAAACGGCCGGTTTGAGAAGCGATCGATTTCTCAAAAAAAAGCTTAAAACCATCAATTTTGGGAAAATAAACAGTTTTTTAAACTAAGCAAGTTATTGCTGTTGAATCTAAGTAATATTAACCAAAACCTTGAAAAATGAGCGTTTTTAAGGTTTGCTCCATTTTCGAAAAAAAGATTGAAAAACGGGAGTTTTTTTGCATAATGCACATATGTTCAAACTTATCAAATAAAGGTCTCTGATTATAAGTAATATAATGCTAAAACATAAAAAAACGGCCAGTTTAAAAAAGCGATCGATTTCTAAAAAAAAGCTTGAAAAACGTCAGTTTTTAATAAAAAAAAACAGTTTTTGTAAATTAACAAGTTATTGCTCTCGAATCTAAGTAATATTAACAAAAACCTTAAAAATTGTTGGGAAAATAACCAGTTTTTTAAACGTAGCAAGTTATTGCTTTCGAATCTAACTAATATTAACCAAAACCTGGAAAAACGGCCCTTTTTAAGGTTTGATCCATTTCCTAAGAAAGATTAAAAACGGGAGTTTTTTCAAAATGTACATAGGTTCAAACTTATCAAATTAAGGTCTCCTATTATTAGTAATATTATGCCAAAACATGAAAAAACGGCCAGTTTTGAGAAGCGATCGATTTCTTAAAAAAGGCTTGAAACCGTCAATTTTGGGAAAATAAACAGTTTTTTAAACTTAGCAAGTTATTGCTTTTGAATCTAAGTAATATTAACCAAAACCTGGAAAAACAGCCGTTTTTAAGGTTTGATCAATTTTTTAAAAAAGATTGAAAAACGGGAGTTTTGGGCAAAATGCACATATGTTCAAACTTATTAAATTAAGGTCTCTGATTATAAGTAATATAATGCCAAAACATGGAAAAACAGCTAGTTTTTAGAACCGATCGATTTTTTTAAAAAAAAGCTTGAAAAATGTGGGTTTTGGTAAAATAAACAGTTTTTCAAAACTTAGCAAGTTGTTGCTTTTGAATCTAAGTAATATTAACAGAAACCTGGAAAAACGGCCGTTTATAAGGTTTGATCCATTTCCTAAAAAAGATTGAAAAACGGGAGTTTTTTGCATAATGCATATATGTTCAAACTTATTAAATTGAGTTCTTCAAATATAAGTTATAAAATGCCAAAACATGGAAAAATGGCTAGTTTTAAGAAGCGATCGATTTCTTAAAAAAAAGCTTGAAAAACGTGAGTCTAGGGAAAATAAACAGTTTTTTAAACTTTGCAAGTTATTGCTCTTGAATCTAAGTAATATTAACCAAAACTTAGAAAAAAAGGCTGTTTTTAGGTTTCATCCTTTTTCTAAAAATGATTGAAAAACGGGAGTTTTTTGGCATGATGCACATATGTTCAAACTGATCAACTTAAGATCTCCGATTATAAGTAATATAATGCCAAAACATGGAAAAACGGCCAGTTTTGAGAAGCGATCGATTTCTTAAAAAAAGCTTAGAAAACGTGAGTTTTGTGAAAATAAACAGTTTTTCAAACTAAGCAATTTATTCCTCTCGAGTCTAAGTAATATTAACCGAAAACCGGAAAAAACGGCAGTTTTTAAGGTTTGATCCATTTCCGAAAAAAAAATGAAAAAATGGAGTCTTTTTGATAATGCACATATGTTCAAACTTATCAAATTTTAGGTCTTAAATTATAAGCAATATTAAACCAAAACATGAAAAAACAGCTAGTTTTGATATTTGATCCTTTTCCTAAAAAAGCCTAAAAAACGTCAGTTTTAAGGAAATTAACAGTTTTTCAATTTTAGCAATTTATTGCGTTCGAATCTATGTAATATTAACAAAAGCCTTCAAAAATGGCTGTTATCATGGTTTTTATCCATTTCCTAAAAAAAATGGAAACCCTGGAGTTTTTTTGCACAGAGCACATATGTTCAAATTTATGAAATTAAGGTCTCCGATTATAATTAATATTACGCCAAAACGTGGAAAAACGGTCAGTTTTAAGATTTGATCGTTTTACCAAAAAAGCTTGAAAAAAGTCAGTTTTGCAAAAACAAACAGTTTTTTAAACTTAGAAAGTTATTTCTTTCGAATCTAAGTAATATTAACCAAAACCTTCAAAAACGGTCCTTTTCAAGGTTATCCATTTCCTAAAAAAGATTAAAAAACCGGAGTTTTTTGCATAATGCACATATGTTCAAACATAGCAAATTAAAGTCTCCTATTTTAAGTAATATTATGCCAAAACATAGAAAAACGGCCAGTTTTGCGAAGCGATCGATTTCGTGAAAAAAGCTTGAAAAACTTCAGTTTTGGGAAAATAAACAGTTTTTCAAACTTAGACGGTTATTGCTCTCGAATCTAAGTAATATTGAACAAAACTTAGAAAAACGGCCGTTTTTAAGGTTTGATCCATTACCTAAAAAATATTGAAAAACGTAAGTTTTTTGCATAATGCACATATGTTCAAACTTTTCAAATTAAGTTCTTCGATTATTAGAAATATTTTGAAAAAAATATGGAAAAACGGCCAGTTTTAAGAAGTGATCGATTTCTTAAAAAAAGCTGGAAAAACGTGAGTTTTGGGAAAAAAAACAGTTTTTCAAACTATACAAGTTATTGCTCTCGAATCTAAGTAATATTAACCAAAACCTTGCAAAATGGCCGTTTTTAAGGTTTGATCCATTTCCGAAAAAAAGATTGAAAAACGGGAGACTTTTGGATAATGCACATATTTTCAAACTTATCAAATTAAGCTCTCCGATTATAAGTAATATTAAACCAAAACGTGGAAAAACGGCCAGTTTTAAGATTTGATCGTTTTACCAAAAAAGCTTAAAAAAAGTCAGTTTTGCGAAAATAAACAGTTTTTCAATTTTAGCAAGTTATTGCTCTCGAATCGAAGTAATATTAACCAAAACCTTCAAAAAATTGGCGTTTTTAAGGTTTGCTCCATTTTCGAAAAAAGATTGAAAAACGGCAGTTATTTGGATAATGCACATATGTTCAAACTCTTTAAATTAAGGTCTCCGATTATAAGTAATATTAAACACAAACATGGAAAAACAGCTAGTTTTTGAGATTTGATCCTAAAAAACGTCAGTTTTGGGTAAATTTACAGTTTTTTAATTTTAGCAGGTTATTGCTATCGAATCTAAGTAATATTAACAAAAACCTTAAAAAAGGGCCGGTTTTAAGGTTTTATCCATTTTCTAAAAAAGATTGAAATACGGAAGTTTTTTGCATAATGCACATATCTTCAACCCTTTTAAAGTAAGGTCTCCTATTATTAGTAATATTAAGCCAAAACGTGCAAAAACGGCCAGTTTTAAGAAGCGATCGATTTCTTAAAAAAAGCTTTAAAAACGTCAGTTTTGAGAAAATAACCAGTTTTTAAACGTAGCAAGTTATTGCTTTCGAATCTAAGTAATATTAAACAAAACCTGGAAAAACGGCCTTATTAAAGGTTTGATCCATTTCCTAAAAATGATTGAAAAACGGGAGTTTTTTTGCATAATGCACATATGTTCAAACTTATCAAATTAAGTTCTCCGATTATAATTAATATTAGGCCAAAACGTGCAATAACGATCAGCTTTAAGAATTGATCGTTGTACCAAAAGAGCTTTAAAAAAGTCAGTTTTGCGAAAATAAACAGTTTTTCAAACTTAGCAAGTTATTGCTCTCGAATCTAAGTAATATTAACCAAAACCTGGAAAAAGGCCGTTATTTAAGGTTTGATCCATTTCGAAAAAAGATTGAAAAACGGCAGTTTTTTGGATAATGCACATATGTTCAAACTTATCAAATAAAGGTCTCCGATTATAAGTAATATTAATCCAAAACATGAAAAAACGGCCAGTTTTGAGATTCGATCGATTTCTTAAAAAAAGCTTGAAAATGACCTTTTTAGGAAAATAAACAGTTTTTAAAACTTAGCAAGTTATTGCTCTCGAATCTATGTAATATTAACCAAAAACCGGAAAAAACGGCTGTTTTTAGGGTTTGATCCATTTCCGAAAAAAGATTGAAAAACGGGAGTCATATGGATAATGCACATATGTTTAAACTTATCAAATTAAGGTCTCCAATTATAAGTAATATTAAACCAAAACATAACAAAACAGCTAGTTTTGAGATTTAGGCTTTTTCTTAAAAAAGCTTAAAAAACCTCAGTTTTGGGAAAGTTAACAGTTTTTCCATTTTAGCAAGTTATTGCTATCGAATCTAAGTAATATTAACACAAACCTTGAAAAACGGCTGTTATTAACGTTTTGATCCATTTCCTAAAAAAGATTGAAAAACGGGAGTTTTTTGCACAAGGCACATATGTTCAAACTTATCAAATTAAGGTCCTTGATTATAATTAATATTAAGCCAAAACGTGGAAAAACGGTCAGTTTTAAGATTTGATCGTTTTACCAAAAGAGCTTTAAAAAAGTCAGTTTTGGGAAAATAAAGAGTTTTTTAATCTTAGCAAGTTATTGCTCTCGAATCTAAGTAATATTAACCAAAACCTTGCAAAATGGCCGTTTTTAAGGTTTGATCCATTTCCGAAAAAAAGATTGAAAAACGGGAGACTTTTGGATAATGCACATATTTTCAAACTTATCAAATTAAGCTCTCCGATTATAAGTAATATTAAACCAAAACGTGGAAAAACGGCCAGTTTTAAGATTTGATCGTTTTACCAAAAAAGCTTAAAAAAAGTCAGTTTTGCGAAAATAAACAGTTTTTCAATTTTAGCAAGTTATTGCTCTCGAATCGAAGTAATATTAACCAAAACCTTCAAAAAATTGGCGTTTTTAAGGTTTGCTCCATTTTCGAAAAAAGATTGAAAAACGGCAGTTATTTGGATAATGCACATATGTTCAAACTCTTTAAATTAAGGTCTCCGATTATAAGTAATATTAAACACAAACATGGAAAAACAGCTAGTTTTTGAGATTTGATCCTAAAAAACGTCAGTTTTGGGTAAATTTACAGTTTTTTAATTTTAGCAGGTTATTGCTATCGAATCTAAGTAATATTAACAAAAACCTTAAAAAAGGGCCGGTTTTAAGGTTTTATCCATTTTCTAAAAAAAGATTGAAATACGGAAGTTTTTTGCATAATGCACATATCTTCAACCCTTTTAAAGTAAGGTCTCCTATTATTAGTAATATTAAGCCAAAACGTGCAAAAACGGCCAGTTTTAAGAAGCGATCGATTTCTTAAAAAAAGCTTTAAAAACGTCAGTTTTGAGAAAATAACCAGTTTTTAAACGTAGCAAGTTATTGCTTTCGAATCTAAGTAATATTAAACAAAACCTGGAAAAACGGCCTTATTAAAGGTTTGATCCATTTCCTAAAAATGATTGAAAAACGGGAGTTTTTTTGCATAATGCACATATGTTCAAACTTATCAAATTAAGTTCTCCGATTATAATTAATATTAGGCCAAAACGTGCAATAACGATCAGCTTTAAGAATTGATCGTTGTACCAAAAGAGCTTTAAAAAAGTCAGTTTTGCGAAAATAAACAGTTTTTCAAACTTAGCAAGTTATTGCTCTCGAATCTAAGTAATATTAACCAAAACCTGGAAAAAGGCCGTTATTTAAGGTTTGATCCATTTCGAAAAAAGATTGAAAAACGGCAGTTTTTTGGATAATGCACATATGTTCAAACTTATCAAATAAAGGTCTCCGATTATAAGTAATATTAATCCAAAACATGAAAAAACGGCCAGTTTTGAGATTCGATCGATTTCTTAAAAAAAGCTTGAAAATGACCTTTTTAGGAAAATAAACAGTTTTTAAAACTTAGCAAGTTATTGCTCTCGAATCTATGTAATATTAACCAAAAACCGGAAAAAACGGCTGTTTTTAGGGTTTGATCCATTTCCGAAAAAAGATTGAAAAACGGGAGTCATATGGATAATGCACATATGTTTAAACTTATCAAATTAAGGTCTCCAATTATAAGTAATATTAAACCAAAACATAACAAAACAGCTAGTTTTGAGATTTAGGCTTTTTCTTAAAAAAGCTTAAAAAACCTCAGTTTTGGGAAAGTTAACAGTTTTTCCATTTTAGCAAGTTATTGCTATCGAATCTAAGTAATATTAACACAAACCTTGAAAAACGGCTGTTATTAACGTTTTGATCCATTTCCTAAAAAAGATTGAAAAACGGGAGTTTTTTGCACAAGGCACATATGTTCAAACTTATCAAATTAAGGTCCTTGATTATAATTAATATTAAGCCAAAACGTGGAAAAACGGTCAGTTTTAAGATTTGATCGTTTTACCAAAAGAGCTTTAAAAAAGTCAGTTTTGGGAAAATAAAGAGTTTTTTAATCTTAGCAAGTTATTGCTCTCGAATCTAAGTAATATTAACTAAACACCTGAAAAAACGGCCGTTTTTAAGGTTTTATCCATTTCCTAAATAAGATTAAAAAACGGGAGTTTTTTGGATAATGCACATATGTTTAAACTTATCAAATAAAGGTCTCCGATTATAAGTAATATTAATCCAAAACATGAAAAAACGGCCAGTTTTGAGATTCGATCGATTTCTTAAAAAAAGCTTGAAAACGACAGTTTTAGGAAAATAAACGGTTTTAAAACTTAGCAAGTTATTGCTCTCGAATCTAAGTGCTTTATCCAAAAAACTACCGTTTTTAAATTTTTTTTAAGAAAATGGATCAAACCATGAAAACGGTTTTTTTTTAGGTTTTGGTTAATATACTTATATCTAAGAGCAATACCTTGCTTAGTTTTAAAGCTATTTATTTTCCATAAACTGAAGTTTTTAAAACTTTTTTATGAAATTGATCAAATCGTAAAACAGGCCGTTTTTCCATGTTCTGGCTTAATATTACTTATAATCAAAAACCTCAATTTGACAAGTTTTAACATATGTGCATTATCCAAAAAACTCCCGTTTTTCAATCTTTTTTAAGAAATGGATTAAACCTTAATCCTGCCGTTTTTTGAGATTTTTCTTAATATTACTTATATTCGAGAAAAATAAATTTCAGAGTTTGAAAATCTGTTTAATTTCCCCAAACTGACGTTTTTCAAGCTTTTTTAGGAAATCGATTAAATTTCAAAACTGGCCGTTTTTCCATGTTTTTGCTTTTAATTGTACTTATAATCGGAGACCGAAATTTAATAAGGTAGAACATATGTGCATTATCTAAAAAACTCCAGTTTTCAATCTCTTTTAGGAGAAGGATCAAACATTAAAAAACGCCGTTTTTTTAGGGCAAAAATCCAATCTTAAAACAGGAAGTTTTCCGATTTTGGCTTAATATTAATTATATTCCGAGACCTCAATTTGATAGGTTTAAACATATGTGCATTATCCCCAAAACTCAGTTCTTCAATATTTTTAGGAAATGAACCAAACCTTAACAACGGCCGTTTTTCAAGGTTTTGTTTAATATTACTTATATTCGAGAGCAATAACTTGATAAGTTTTAAAAGCTATTTATTTTCCCAAAACTGACGTTTTTTAAAATTTTTCAGGAAATTCATCCAATCTTAAAACTGGCTGTTTTTTTAATGTTTTGGCTTAATATTAATTATAATCAGAAACCTTAATTTAATAAGTTTGAGCATATGTGCATTTAACAAAAAACTCAATTATCAATCTTTTTTAGGAAATGGATCAAACCTTAAAAACGGCCGGTTTTCCAGGTTTTGGTTAATATTAATAATATTCGGGAGCATTAACTTGCTAAGTTTCAAAGGCTGTTTATTTTCCCAAAACTGACATTTTCACGCTTCTGTTAAGCAATCAATCAAATCTCCTACCTTACCGTTTTTCCATGTTTTGGCTTTAATATTACTTATATTCGGAGTCGTTAATTTGATAAGTATAAACATATGTGCATTATCCAAAAACCTCCAGTTTCTCACTTTTTCTCAGGAAAAAACTCCCGTTTTTCTTTTTTATTTAGGAAATCGATAAAACTTTAAAAACAGCCGTTTTTCCAGGTTTTGGTTATTATTACTTA
This sequence comes from Ceratothoa steindachneri, assembly GCA_963969495.1. Classification (NCBI taxonomy): domain Eukaryota; kingdom Metazoa; phylum Arthropoda; class Malacostraca; order Isopoda; family Cymothoidae; genus Ceratothoa; species Ceratothoa steindachneri. The sequence goes on along the minus strand of OZ018331.1, from coordinate 71,705,591 downwards.
TATTCAGAGCAATAACTTGCTAAGTTTGAGAAGCTATAAAATTTTAGAAAACTGACGTTTGGCAAGCTTTTTTAGGAAATCGATCTAATATCAAAAATGGCCGTTTTAACATGTTTTGGCTTTTAATAGTACTTAGAATCGGAGACCTTAATTTAATAAGTTTGAACATATGTGCATTATCCAAATAACTCCTGTTTTTCCATCTCTTATAGGAATAGAATCAAACCTTAAAAAACGCCGTTTTTCCAGGTTTTGGTTAATATTACTTAGAATTAAGAGCAAAACCTTGCAAAGTTTTAAAAGCTTTTTTATTTTCCTGGAAAAACGGCCAGTTTTAAGATTTAATCGATTTCCTAAAAAAGCTTGAAAAACGTCAGTTTGGGAAAAATAAATAGCTTTTCAAACTTAGCAAGTAATTGCTCTGAGATATAAGTAATATTAACCAAAACCTGGAAAAACGGCTGCCTTAAGGTTTGATCCATTTCCTAAAAAAGATTGAAAAACGGGTGTTTTAGGGATAATGCACATATTTCCAACCTTTTGAATTAAGGTCTCCGATTACACGTAATATTAAGCCAAAACATGGAAAAACCGCCTGTTTTAAGATTTGATCGATTTCCTATAAAAGCTTGAAAAATGTAAGTTTTAGGAAAATAAATAGCTGTTCAAACTTAGCAGGTTATTGCATTTGAATATAAGTAATATTAACCAAAACACGAAAAAACGGTTGTTTTCAAAGTTTGATCCATTTCCTCTGAAAAACGGCTAGTTTTGAGATTTTTTCGATTTTCTACAAGAGTTTGAAAAATGTCAGTTCTAAAAATATAAACAGTTTTTAAAACTTAGCAAGTTAATGCTCTCGAATATTATTAATATTAAAGAAAACCTGGAAAACCGGCTGTTTTTAAGGTTTGATCCTTTTTCTAAAAAAGATTGATTATTGAGTTTTGGGGATAATGCACATATGTTCAAACTTATCAAATTAAGGTTTCCGATTATAAGTAATATTAGGCCAAAGCATGGAAAAACGGCGTTTTACAAATTGATCAATTTCCTAAAAAAGCTTTAAAAACGTCAGTTGGGGAAAAATTAACAGCTTTTCCCCCTTAGCAAGTTATTGCTCTCAAATCTCTTTAAAATTAACCAAAACCTGGTAAAACGGCCGTTTTTAAGGTTTGATCCATTTCCTAAAAAAGAGTGAAAAACGGGTGTTTTGGGGATAATGCACATATTTTCAAACTTATTGAATTAAGGTCTCCGATTATACGTAATATTGAGCCAAAACATGGAAAAACAGCCTGTTTTAGGATTTGATCGATTTCCTAATAAAAGCTTGAAAAAGTCAGTTTTGAAAGAATAAACAGTTTATCAAACTTAAGAAGTCTTTGCTCTCGGATATAAGTAATATTAACTCAAACCTGGAAAAACAGCCGTTTTTAAGTTTTTATCCATTTCCTAAAGAGATTAAAAAACGGGAGTTTTTTTGGATAATGCACATATGTTCAAACTTATAAAATTCAGGGTTTCCGATTATAAGTAATATTAAGCCAAAACATGGAAAAACGGCCTGTTTTACGATTTGATCAATTTCCTAAAAAAGTTTGGAAAACGTCAGTTTGGGGAAAACAAATTCCTTTTTAAACTGAGCAAGTTATTGTTCCCGACTACAAGTAAAATTAACTAAAATCTGGTAAAACGGCCGTTTTTAAGGTTTGATCCATTTCATAAAAATGATTGAAAAACACGAGTTTTGGGGATAATGCACTTATGTTCAAACTTATCAAATTAAGGTCTCCGATTATAAGTAATATTAAGGCAAACCATGGATTTACGGCCTGTTTTAAGATTAAATCGATTTCCTTAAAAGGCTTGAATAACGTCAGTTTTCAGAAAATAAAAAGCTTATCAACTTGGCAAATTATTGCTCTCAATTATAAATAATATTAACCAACACCTGTAAAAACGGCCTTTTAAGGTTTGATCCATTTACTAAGAAGATTGAAAAACGGTAGTTTTTTGGTTAATGCACAAATGTTCAAACTTATCAAATTAAGGTTTCCGAATAAGTACTATTAAGCCAAAACTTGAAAAAAAACGGGCAGTATTGAGATTTGATCAATTTCCGAAAAAAGCTTGAAAAACGTCAGTTTTGGGAAAATAAACAGCCTTTTAAACTTAGCAAGTTATTTCGCTTGAATATAAGTAATATTAACCAAAACCTAGTAAAACGGCCGTTTTTTAGGTTTGATCCTTTTCCTAAAAAATATTGAAAAACGGGAGTTTTTTAAATAATATTTCAAGTTTGAAAAGCTTTTTATTTTCATGTAACCGAGGTTTTCCAAGCTATTTTTTAAGAAACGATCAAATCTCAAAACTGGCCATTTTTCCATGTTTTGGCTTAATATTACTTAATATCGAAAACCTCAATTTGATAAGTTTTATCATTTGTGCATTATCCAAAAAACTCCCGTTTTTCAATCTTTTTCAGGGAATGGATCAAACCTGAAAAACGGGCGTTTTTCCAGATTTTTAGTAATATTACTTATATTCGAAAACAATAACTTGCTAAGTTTCAAAAGCTATTCATTTTCCTGAAACTGATGTTTTACAAGCTTTTTTAGAAAATTAATCAAACCTTAAAACAGACCTTTTTTTGATAATTTTGAACATATTTGCATTATCCATAAAACTCACGTTTTTCAATATTTTTTAGGAAATGGATACCTCCTTAAAAACAACCGGTTTTCCAGGTTTAGGTTAATCTTAGTTATATTCGAGAGAATTAACCTGCTAAGTTTGAAAAGCTGTTTATTTTCCTAAAACTGAAGTTTTTCAATCTTTTTTTAGGAAATCGATCAAAAACTCAAAACTGGCCCTTTTTCCATGTTTTGGCTTAATATTAATTATATTCGAAAACCTCAATTTTATAAGTTGGAACATATGTGCATTGTGCAAAAAACTCCTGTTTTTCTCTCTTTTTTAGGAAATGGATCAAACCTTAAAAACAGTCGTTTTTCCATGTTTTTGCTTAATATTACTTATAATCGGAAACCTTAATTTGATAAGTTTGAACATATGTGCAATATGAAAAAACTCCCGTTTTTCAATCTTTTTAGGAAATGGATCAAACCTTAAAAACGGCCGGTTTTCCAGGTTTAGGTTAATATCTGTTAAATTTTCAAGCTTTTTTTTAGGAAATCAATCAAATTCCAAAACTGGCACTTTTTCCATGTTTTGGCTTAATATTACTTATAATCGTAGAACTTAATTTGATAAGTTTGAACATATGTGCATTATCCAAAAAACTCACGTTTTTCAATATTTTTAGGAAATGGATCAAACTTTAAAAACGCCCGTTTTTTAAGGTTTGGGTTAATTTACTTAGATTCGAGAGCAATAACTTGCTAAGTTTAAAAAACTGTTTATTTTTCCAAAACTGACGTTTTTCAAGCTTTTTATAAGAAATCGATCGAATCTCAAACCTGGCCGTTTTTTCATGTTTTAGCAAAATATTACTTCTAATCGGAGACCTTAATTTGATAAGTTTAAAAAGAGATGCATTATCCAAAAAAATCTTGTTTTTCAATCTTTTTTAGAAAATAGATACCTCCTTAAAAACAGCTGTTTTATTTTTCCAGAACTGACGTATTTAAGCATTTTTTTTATGAAATCGATCTAATCTCCAAACTGGCCGTTTTTCTATGTTTCAGCTTGATATTACCTCGGAATCGGAGAACTTAATTTGATAAGTTTGAACATATGTGCATTATCCAAAAAACTCACGTTTTTCAATCTTTTTTTACAAGATGAATCAAACCTTAAAAACAACCGTTTTTCAAGGTTTTGGTTGATATTACATAGATTCAAGAGCAATAACTTGCGAAGTTTAAAAAACTGTTTTATTTTTCCAAACTGACGTTTTTTAAGCTTTTATTAGGAAATCGAGCGAATCTTAAAACTAGCCGTTTTTCCATGTTTTGGCTTAATATTACTTAATTTGAAAGGGAGGAATATATGTGCATTATCCAAAAACTCCTCTTTTTCAATCTTTTTTAGGAAATGGATCAAACCTTAAAAATGGCCGTTTTCCAAGGTTTTCATTAATATTACTTAGATTCGATAGCAAAAACTTGCTAAGTTTGAAAAACTGTTTATTTTCCTAAAACTGTTGTTTTTCAAACTTTTTTAAGGAAATCGATTGAATCTCAAAACTGGCAGTTTTTTCATGTTTTGGATTAATATTACTTATAATCGGAGACCATAATTTGATAAGTTTGAACATATGTGCATTATCCAAAAAACTCCCGTTTTTCAATCTTTTTCAGGAAATAGATCAGACCTTAAAAACGGCCGTTTTTCCAGGTTTTAGTTAATATTACTTAGATTCGAGAGCACTAATGTGCTAAGTTTTAAAAACTGTTTATTTTCCGAAAACTGACATTTTTCAATCTTTTTTTAAAAAATCGATCGTTTCTCAAAACTTGCCGTTTTGTATGTTTTGGCATAATATTACTTATAATAGGAGACCTTACTTTGATAAGTTTAAACCTATTTGCATTATGCAAAACACTCCTGTTTTCCAATCTTTTTAGGAAATGGATCAAACCTTAAAAACAGGCGTTTTTTAGGGTTTTGGTAATATTACTTAGATTTGAGAGCAATGACTTGCTCTCGAATATTTTATAATATTTACCAAAACCTGGACAAAAGGATGTTTTTAAGATTTGATCCATTTTCTAAAAAAGATTGAAAAACTGAAGTTTTTTGGATATGCACATATGTATAAACTTATCGAATTAAGGTTTCCGATTATAAGTTATATTAACCCCTATAGGTATAAACAGCCTGTTTTAGGATTTGATCGATTTTCTAAAAAAGCCTGAAAATCAACAGTTTTCGGAAAATAAACAGTTTATCAAAATTCGGATATTATTGCTCTGGAATATAAGTAATATTAAAGAAAACCTGGAAAAACGGCCTTTTTAAGGTTTGATCCATTTCCTGAAAAAGATTGAAAAACGGGAGTTATTTAGATAATGCACATATGTTCATACCTATTAAATTAACGTCACAGATTATAAGTAATATAATGATAAAACATGGAACAACGGCCAGTTTTGAGATTTGATCGATTTCTCAACAAAAGCTTGAAAATGTCAGTTTTGGTAAAATAAACAGTTTTTTAAACTTAGCAAGTTATCGCTCCTCAATATTATTAATATTAACCAAAACCTGTAAAAACCCGCCGTTTTTAAGGTTTGATCCATTTCCTAAAAAAGATTGATAATTGAGTTTTTTGTTTAATGCACATATGTTCAAACTTATTAAATTAAGGTTTCTGATTATAATTAATATTAGGCCAAAATGTGAAAAAACAGCCAGTTTTAAGATTAGATGAATTTCCTAAAAAATCTTGAAAAATGTCAGTTTTGGGAAAATAAATAGCTTTTAAAACTTAGCAAGTTATTGCTCTCGAATATTAGTAATATTAAACAAAACCTTGAAAAACGGCCGTTTTTAAGGTTTGGTTCAACTCCTAAAAAAGATTGAAGAACTGGAGCTTTGGGGATAATGCACATATATTCAAACCTATCAAATTAAGGTCTCCGATTATAAGCACTATGGCGCCAAAACATGGAAAAACGGGCAGTTTTGAGATTTGATCGATTTCCTAAAAATGCTTAAAAAACGTCACTTTTGGGAAAATAAACTAGCTTTTCAAACTTAGCAAGTTATTGCTCTGAGATATAAGTAATATTAACCAAAACCTGTAAAAACGGCTGCCTTAAGTTTTGATCCATTTCCTAAAAAAGATTGAAACAAGGGTGTTTTTTTAATAATGCAGATATGTTCAAACTTATTGAATTAAGTTCTCCGATTATTAGTACTATTAAATGCCAAAACTCTGAAAAACGGCCAGTTTTGAGATTTTATCGAATTTTTAAAAAAGTTTGAAAAATTTCAGTTCTAAAAAAAAAAACAGCTTTTTAAACTTAGCAAGTTATGGCTCTCGAATACAATTAATATTAACCAAAACATGGTAAAACGGCCGTTTTTAAGGTTTGATCCATTTCCTGAAAAAGATTGAAAAACTGGAGTTTTGGGGATAATGCACATATGTTCAAACTTATCAAATTAACGTCTCTGATTATAGGCAATATTGAGTAAAAACATGGAAAAACGGCCTGGTTTAAGATTTTTTCGATTTCCTAAAAAAGCTTTAAAAACTTCAGTTTTGAGAAAATAAACAGCTTTTTAAACTTAGCAAATTATTGCTCTCAATTATAAGTAATATTAAACAAAACTTGAAAAATGGCCTTCTTAAAGTCTGATCCATTGCTTTAAAAAGATTAAAAAACGTGAGTTTTGGGAAACTAAACAGCTTTTCATACTAAGCCTAAGGCTGGAAAAATATCCTGTTTTGTGTTTTATTGATTTCCTAAAAATGCTTTAAAAACGGCAGTTTTGAGAAAATAAACTGATTATCAAACTCAGTAAGTTATTGCTCTCTATTATAAGTAATATTAACCTTACCTTTGAAAAACGGCGTTTATTAAGGTATGATCCATTTCCTTAAAAAGATTGAAAAACGGGAGTTTTTCTGAAAATTCACATATGTTATAACCTATCAAATTAATGTTTTCGATTATAAGTAATATTAAGCAAAAACCTAAGAAAAGCAGCGTTTTTTAAGGTTTGTTCGATTTCCTAAAAAGCTTGAAAACGTCAGTTATGGGAAAAAAACAGTTTTTCAACCTTAGCAATTTATTGCTCTCGATTATAAGTAATATTTTCCAAAACCTGGAAGAAGGGCGTTTTTTAAAGGTTTGATCGATTTCCTAAAGAAGCTTGAAAAACGTCAGTTTCGGGAAAATAAACAGTTTTTTAAACTTAGCAATATTTTAAGTAATATTAACCAAAACCTATAAAAACTGGGTTGTTAAAGATTTGATCTATTTTTTAAAAAAGATTGAATAACGGGAGTTTATTTGATTATGCACATATCTTCAAACTTATCAAATTAAAACATTGAAAAACGGCCTGTTTTAAGATTTGATCGATTTCCTAAAAAAGCTTTAAAAATGTCAGTTTCGTGAAAATAAACAGCTTTTCAAACTTACCAAGTTATTGCTCTCGATTATAAGTAATATTTACCATCCTGGGAAAACGGTGTTTTTTACTGTTTGATCCATTGTATTAAAAAAAAATAAAAACCGGGTGTTTTTGAAATGCACATATTTTCAAACTTATCAAGTTAAGGTTTTTGATTATAAGTAATATTGAGCCAAAACATTGAAAAACGGCCTGTTGTAAGGCTTGATCCATTTCTTAAAAAAGCTTTAAAAAATGCAGTTTGGGGAAAATAAACAGCTTTTTAAACTTAGCAAGTTATAGCTCTCGATTATAAGTAATATTAAATAAAACCTTAGAAAAACGGCCGTTATTAAGGTTTCATCGATTTGCTAAAGAAGCTGGAAAAACCGCGGTTTGAAAAAATGAACTGTTTTTCCTACTTAGTAAGTTATTTATCTCAAATATTAGTAATATTAACCTAAACATGATAAAAACGGCGTTTTTTAAGGTATGATCCATTTCTTTAAAAAGATTGAAAAACGGGATTTTTTTTTATAATGCACATATGTTCATACTCATCAAATTAAGGTTTTCGATTATAACTAATATTAATCCAAAACATCAAAAAACGGCTTTTTGTAAGGTTTGAGCGATTTCCTAAAAATCTTGAGATACGTTAGTTTTGGGAAAATAAAGTTTTTCAAACTTAGCAATTTACTGCTCTCAATTATAATTAATATTTACCAAAACCATGAAAAACGGCGTTTTTAGGGTTTGAAATATTTTCTAAAAAAGATTAAATTGCGGGAGTTTTTGATAATGCACATACCTTCAAATTTATCAATTTAAGGTTTTCGATTATATGTAATATTAAGCCAAAACCTGGAAAACGGCGTTTTTTAAGGTTTGATCGATTTCCCAAGGAGCGTGAAAAACGATAGTTATTGTTAAATAAACAGTTTTTTTGAACTTAGCAAGTTATTGCTCTCAATTATAAGTAATATTATAGAAAACCTGGAAAAACGGCTGTTTTTAAGGTTTAACCGAACGAAAAACGGGAATTTTTTTCATAAGGCAGATATGTTGAAACCAATTAAATTAAGGTTTTCGATTATAAGTAATATTAAGCCAAAATATTAAAAAACGGCCTGTTTTATGGTTTGATTGATTTTCTAAAAAGGCTTTAAAAACGTCAGTTTTGGCTGAATAGACAGCTTTTCAAACTTAGCAAGGTATTGCTCTCAATTATAAGTAATATTAAAGAAAACCTCGAAAAACGTCCGATTTAGATTTCATCGATTCATAAAAAAGCTTGAAAAACGGCAGTTTTGATAAAAAAAATAAACAGATTATTAAACTTAGTAAGTTATTGCTCTCAATTATAAGTAATATTAATCTAAACCTGAAAAAACGGTGTTTTTTAAGGTATGATCCACTTCCTTATAAAGATTAAAAAACGTGAGTTTTTTTTATAATGCCCCTATGTTCAAACTTATCAAAGTAAGGTTTTCGATTATAACTAATATTGAGCTAAAATAGTGAAAAACGGCCTGTTGTAAGGTTTGATCATTTTTCTAAAAAAGCTTGAAACACATCAGTTTTGGGAAAATAAACAGTTTATCAAACTTAGCAAGTTATTGCTCTCGATTATAAGTAATATTTACCAAAACCTGGAAAACGTCCTGTTATAAGGTTTGATCTATTTCCTAAAAAAGCTTTAAAAACGTCAGTTTGGAGAAAATAAACAGCTTTTTAAACTTAGCCATTATTGCACTTGATTTTAAGTAATACCTAAGAAAACCTGGAAAAACGGCCGTTTTTAAGGTTTGATCCTTTTTCTAAAAAAGACTGAAAAACGGGAGTTTTTTGATAATGCACATATGTTCAAACTCATCAAATTAATGTTTTCGATTGAAAAATGGCTTGTTTTAAGGTTTGATCCATTTCCTAAAAAATCTTGAAAAACGTCAGTTTTGTGGAAATAAACAGCTTTTCAAACTTACCAACTTATTGTTCTCGATTATAAGTAATTTTCAAGAATACCTGGTAAAACGGCCTTTTTTAACGTATAATCCATTTCCTAAAAAAGATTAGAAAACGGGAGTTTGTTTGATATTCACATATGTTCAAACTTATTAAATTAAGGTTTTCGATTATAAGTAATATTAAGCCAAAACATTGAAAAACGTCAGTTTTGGTAAAATAGTTTTTCAAAATTAGCAAGCTATTGCTCTCGATTATAAGCAATATTTACCAAAACCTGGAAAAACGCCGGTTTTTAAGATTTGATCAAAATCCTAAAAATGCTTGAAAAACGTCAATTTGGAAAAATAAACAGTTTTTTAAACTTAGCAACAGTTTGCTCTCGATTATAAATAATATTACCGAAAACCTGTAAAAACGGCGTTTTTTAAGGGTTGATCCATTTTATAAAAAAAGATTGAAAAAGGGGAGTTTTTTGATAAATCACATATGTTAAAACTTGTCAAATCAAGGTTTTTGATTATAATTAATATTCAGCCAAAACCTGGAAAAACGGCCTGTTTTATGGTTCGATGGATTTCCTAAAAAAGCTTAAAAAACGTCAGTTTGGGGAAAATAAACAGTTTTTCAAACTTTTTTTTGCTTATAATCCGAAACAATAGTTTGATAATTTTGGACATCTTTGAATTACTCATAAAACTTCCGTTTTTCAAGGTTTTTGTAGAAAATGGATCAAACCGTAAAAAAAAAGGCCGTTTTTACAGTTGTTCCTTTATATTACTTAAAATCGAAGGCAAAAACTTGATAAGTTTGAAATATCTGCATTATTCTCAGAACTGAGTTTTTTCAATATTTTTTTTTAGGAAATAGATCAAATTATGAAAAAGGCCGTTTTTCTATGTTTTATGATCTTTTGCTTATAATAGAAAACATTAATTTGATAAGTTTGTGAATCTGTGCAATATTCACAAAACTGTCTTTTTTCAATCATTTTTTTGTAAATGGATACAATTATAAAACAGGTCGTTTTTCCAGGTTTTATGCTCATTTGCTTATAATCCAAAACAATAATTTGATAATTTTGAGAATCTGTGAATTATTCACAGATTACCAAAACTGCCGTTTTTCAATATTTTTTTGGAAATAGATCCAATTATAAAACAAGTCGTTTTTCCAGATTTTATGCTCTTTTAGTATTAGTGAATACAATAATTTTATAATTTTTCAGATCTCTGCATTATTCAAAATACTGCCGTTTTTCAATTTTTTTTATAGAAAGGATCAAATTATAAAAAAGGTCGTTTTTCGAGTTTCATGCTCTTTTGCTTATAATCCGAAATTATAATTTGTTAATTTGTGGAATCTGTGCATTATTTATTAAACCTTCGTTTTCCAAGATTTTGTAGGAAATGGATCAAACCTTAACAATGAGCGTTTTCCACGTTTTCGTTAATATTACTTATACTCGAAAGCCATCACTTGATAAGTTTGAAATCTGTGCATTATTCCCAAAACTGCCGTTTTTCAATCTTATTTCGGAAATGGATTAAATTATAAAAAAATGCCGATTTTATTTGTTTTATGCTCTTTTACTTATAGTAGAAAACAATTGGATAAGTTTGAAAATCCTTGCATTGTTCAAAAGACTGCCGTTTTCAAGGCTTTTTAGGAAATCGAACAAACTTTTTAAACGGACCGATTTTCCAGGTTCTCGCGGAATATTGCTTATAATCGCAAAGAATAGTATGATAAGTTTAACACCTGTGCAATATTCACCAAGATGTCGTTTTAAATTAATTTTAGGAAATTGATCAAACTTTAAAAGAGGCCGTTTTTACAGATTTTTTGTTAATATTACTCATAATCTAGAACCTTAATTTGATAATTTGAAAATCTTTGCATTATTCAAAAAACTGCCGCTTTTCAATCTTTTTTAGGATATGGATCAAACATTAAAAAAGGCCGTTTGTCCAGGTTTTCGCTAATATTACTTATAATTGAAAGCAATAATTGATAAGTTTTTAAATCTGTGCATTATTCCCAAAACTGACTTTTTTAACCTTTTTTTAGGAAATGGATCAAACCTTAAAAAAGGCCGTTTTACCTGGTTTTCGTTAATATTAGTATTAATCAAAAGTAATAAATCGATAACCTTGAAGATATGTGTATTACTCGCAAAACTCCCGTTTTTCAAGCTTTTTCAGGTAATTGGTTAAATTATAAAAAAGATCGTTTTTCCAGGTTTTATGCTGTTTTACTTATATTCGAAAACTATAATTTTATGATTTTGAATTCAGTGGATTATTCCCCAAACTACTGTTTTTCAATCTTCTTCAGGCAATATATCAAATTATAAAAAAGGTCGTTTTTAGAGGTTTTATGATCTTTTGCTTATAATAGAAAACTATAATTTGATAAGTTTGTAAATCTGTGCAATATTCAAAAAACTGTCGTTTTTCAATCATTTTTTGTAAATGGATACAATTATAAAACAGGTCGTTTTTCCAGGTTTTATGCTCTTTTGCTTATAATCCAAAACAATAATTTGATAATTAAAGAATCTGTAAATTATTCCAGGTTTTCGTTAATATTACTTATAATCGAAAGCAATAACTTAATAAGTTTGAAAATCTGTGCAAGTTTTCTAAAACTGCCGTTTTTCAATCCTTTTTGGAAAATTGATCAAACCTGAAAAAAGGGCGTTTTTCCAGGTGTTCGTTAATATTACTTAAAATCGGAGGCAAAAACTTGATCAGTTTGAAATCTCTGCATTATTCCTAATACTGCCGTTTTTCAATCTTTTTTTATGGAAAGGATCAAATTATAAAAAAGGTCGTTTGCTCTTTAGCTTATAATCCGAAATTATAATTTGATAATTTGTAGGAATCTGTGCATTATTTATTAAACCTTCGTTTTTCAAGGTTTTGTAGGAAATGAATTAAACATTAACAATGAGCGTTTCTCCACGTTTTCGTTAATATTACTAATAATCGAAAGCCATCACTTGATAAGTTTGAAATCTGTGCTTTATTCCCAAAACTGCCGTTTTTCAATCTTATTTCGGAAATGGATTAAATTATAAAAAAATGCCGATTTTCAATGTTTTATGCTATTTTACTTATAGTAGAAAACAATTGGATAAGTTTAAATATCTTTGCATTGTTCAAAAGACAGCCGTTTTCAGGGCCTTTTAGGAAATCTAACAAACTTTTTAAACGTACCAATTTTCCAGGTTCTCCCTGGATATTGCTTATAATCGCAAAGAATAATTGTATATGTTTAACACCTGTGCAATATTCACCAAGCTGGCGTTTTGAATTAATTTTAGGAAATTGATCAAACTTTGAAAGAAGCCGTTTTTACAGATTTTCGGTTAATACTACCTATAATCTAGAACCCTAATTTGATAATTTGAAAATCTGTGCATTATTCAAAAAACTGCCGCTTTTCACTCTTTTTTAGGAAATGGATCAAACATTAAAATAGGCCGTTTGTCCAGGTTTTCGCTAATATTACTTATAATTGAAAGCAATAATTGATAAGTTTTTAAATCTGTGCATTATTCCCAAAACTGACTTTTTTTAACATTTTTTCAGGAAATCGATCAAACCTTAAAAAAGGCCGTTTTACCTGGTTTTTGTTAATATTAGTATTAATCGAAAGTAATAAATTGATAACCTTAAAGATATGTGTATTACTCGCAAAACTGCCGTTTTTCAAGCTTTTTCAGGAAATTGGTCAAATTATAAAAAAGGGTCGTTTTTCCAGGTTTTATGCTGTTTTACTTATATTCGAAAACTATAATTTTATGATTTTGAATTCAGTGGATTATTCCCTAAACTGCCGTTTTTCAATCTTCTTCAGGCAATATATCAAATTATAAAAAAGGTCGTTTTTTGAGGTTTTATGATATTTTGCTTATAATAGAAAACAATAATTTGATAAGTTTGTAAACTGTGCAATATTCACAAAACTGTCGTTTTTCAATCATTTTTTGTAAATGGATACAATTATAAAACAGGTCGTTTTTCCAGGTTTTATGCTCTTTTGCTTATAATCCAAAACAATAATTTGATAATTAAAGAATCTGTAAATTATTCCAGGTTTTCGTTAATATTACTTATAATCGAAAGCAATAACTTGATAAGTTTGAAAATCTGTGCAGGTTTCCTAAAACTGCCGTTTTTCAATCCTTTTTGGAAAATTGATCAAACCTGGAAAAAGGGCGTTTTTCCAGGTGTTCGTTAATATTACTTAAAATCGAATGCAAAAACTTGATCAGTTTGAAATCTCTGCATTATTCCAAAAACTGACTTTTTTGATTTTTTTTTTAGGAAATAGATCAAATTATGAAAAAGGCCGTTTTTCAATGTTTTATGATCTTTTGCTTATAATAAAAAACAATAATTTGATAAGTCTGTAAATCTGTGCAATATTCACAAAACTGTCGTTTTTCAATCATTTTTTGTAAATGGATACAATTATAAAACAGGTCGTTTTTCTAGGTTTTATGCTCATTTGCTTATAATCCAAAACAATTATTTGATAATTTTGAGAATCTGTGAATTATTCACAGATTACCAAAACTGCCGTTTTTCAATATTTTTTTGGAAATAGATCCAATTATAAAACAGGTCGTTTTTCCAGGTTTAATGCTTATTTAGTTATTAGCGAATACAATAATTTGATAATTTTCAAAATCTCTGCATTATTCCTAATACTGCCGTTTTTCAATCTTTTTTTATGGAAAGGATCAAATTATAAAAAAGGTCGTTTGCTCTTTTGCTTATAATCCGAAATTATAATTTGATAATTTGTGGAATCTGTGCATTATTTGTTAAACCTTCGTTTTTCAAGATTTTGTAGGAAATGGATCAAACCTTAACAATGAGCGTTTTTCCACGTTTTCGTTAATATTACTTATACTCGAAAGCCATCACTTGATAAGTTTGAAATCTGTGCATTATTCCCAAAACTGCCGTTTTTCAATCTTATTTCGGAAATGGATTAAATTATAAAAAATGCCGATTTTCTTTGTTTTATGCTCTTTTACTTAAAGTAGAAAACAATTGGATAAGTTTGAAAATTTTTGCATTGTTCAAAAGACTGCCGTTTTCAAGGCTTTTTAGGAAATCGAACAAACTTTTTAAACGGACCGATTTTCCAGGTTCCCACTGGATATTGCTTATAATCGCAAAGAATAATTGTATATGTTTAACACCTGTGCAATATTCACCAAAATGGCGTTTTGAATTAATTTTAGGAAATTGATCAAACTTAAAAAGAGGCACTTTTCCAGATTTTCGGTTAATATTACTCATAATCTAGAACCTTAATTTGATAAGTTTGAACCTATGTGCATTATCAAAAAAATAATTCAAAGATTTTCAAACTCAAAGTATTATAATCGATTATAAGAAATATTAACCGAAAATGGGAAAATCAGCCCTTTTAAAAATGTAATTGATTTCATATAAACAATTGAAAACTGCTTTCTTTTGAATAATGGACATATGTTGAAACTTATTAAAGTATTCTTTTCGATTATAAGCAATATCATGCGGTACCCTGTAAAATCGGCCCTTTTAAAAATTTTAATTGATTTCATAAAAAGGCTTGAAACTTATCAAATTATTGAGCATAAAACCTAGAAAAATGACATGTTTTATAATTTGATCCATTTCCAAAAAATAATTGAAAAACGGCAATTTTGCGAATAATACACAGATATTCAAACTTATCAAATTAGTCTTTGCAATTATAAATAATACCCAGCGAAAAAATGGAAAATCGGCACTTTTAAAAAGTTTCCTTGATTTCCTAAAAAGGCTTGAAAACGACACTCTTTTGAATAATGCTCAGATTTTCAAAATTATCAAATTATAGTTTTCGATTATAAGCAAAAGAGCATACAACCTTGGAAAACGACATTTTTATAATTTGAGCCATTTCCTAAAAAAGATTGAAAAGCGGCAGTCTTGGCAATAATGCACAGATATTCAATGTTTCAACTTATTACTTTTGATTATAAGTAATATTAAAGAAAACTTGAAAAAATGGCCTTTTTTTAAATTTGATCTATTGCCTAAAAAAGATTGAAAAACGGCAGTTTTGTGAATAATGAACAGATTTTCAAATTATTGTTTTCGATTATAAGTAAAACAGCATTGAACCTAGAAAAACGGCCTTTTTTGATAATTTGATCCATTTCCTAAAATATTATGGAAGAAACGTCAGTTTGGGAATAATGCACAGATTTTCAAACTTTTCAAATTATTCTTTTCGACTACATTTAATATTAACTGAAACCTGGAAAAACGGACATTTTTAAGCTTTGATCTATTTCCTAAAAAAATTGAAAAACGACAGTTTTTTCAATAATCAATAGATGTTAAAACTAATTAAATTAAGGTTTTCGATAAAAAGTAATATTAGCCGAAAACCTGAAAAGTCGACCCTTTCAAAAAGTTTGATTGATTTTGAAGACGGGTTGAAAACGGCCTTTTTTAAAGGTTCTATCCATTTCCTAAAAACATTGAAAAACTGCAGTTTAATGAATAAAGCAAATATTTCTAAACTTATCAAATTATTGTTTACGCTTATAAAGAAAAGAGCATAAAACCTGGAAAAACTACCTTTTTTATAATTTAATCCATTCCCTGAAAAAAAGATTGAAAAATGGCAGTAATGCGAATAATACACCGATTTTAAAACTTATCAAGTTATTGCTTTTGATTATAAGTAATATTAACGAAAACCTGGAAAAACTACCTTTTTTATAATTTGATCCATTTCCTATAAAAGATTGAAAAACAGCAGTTTGGGGAATAATACGAATTTTCAAACTTCTCAATTTATTGCTTCACAGATTCTGAAACTTATCAAATTATTGTGTTCTATTATAAGCAAAAGAGCACAAAACATTGAAAACGGCCTTTTTTAAGGTTTGATCCATTTTCTCAAAAAAACTTGAAAAGGGGCAATTTTTTGAGTAATGCCCAGATTTTCAAATTTCTCTAATTAATGTTTTAGATTATAAGCAATATTTGCCGAAAAACTGAAAAATCGGCCCTTTAAAAAAATTTGATTAATTTGCTATAAACCTTTGAAAACTGCATTCTTTTGAATAATGCATAGATGTTGAAACTTATTAAATTATTCTTTTCCATTATAAGTTAAGCAGCATAAAAACTGGAAAAACGGCCTTTTTTATATTTTGATCCATTTCCTGAAAAAGCTTGAAAAACGCAATTTTGGGAATAATGCTCAGATTTTCAAAGTTCTCAAATTATACTTTTCGATTATAAGCCAAAGAGAATAAAACCTTCAAAAACGGCCTTTTTTATATTTTGATCCATTTCCTGAAAAAGCTGGAAAAACGGTAGTTTTGGGAATAATGCTCAGATTTTAAAAATTATCAAATTATAGTTTTCGATTATAAGCAATAGAGCATAAAACCTCGAAAACCGACCCTTTTTTATAATTTGATCTATTCCTTAAAAAAAGATTGAAAAACGGCAGTTTTTTGAATAATGCACAGAAGTTCAAACTTATCAAATTAAGGTTTTCGATTAAAAGTAATATTAACCGAAATACTGGAAAAACGGGATTTTTAAGGTTTAATCCATTTCCTAAAAAAGTTTGAAAAAAGACAGTTTTTTGAATAATGCACAGCTGTTCAAACTTATCAAATTATTGTTTTCGATTATAAGCAATATCACGCGAAAATCTGGAAAATCGGCCCTTTTAAAATGTTTGATGGATTTCCTGAAGAGGCTTCAAAAGTCAGTCTTTTGAATAATGCAGAGATTATCAAACTTATCAAATTAGTGTTTTGGAACATAAGCAAAGAGTATAAAACCTGGAAAAATGACCTGTTTTCCTAAAAAAGCTTGAAGAACGGTAGTTTGGGGAATAATGCTCAGATTTTAAAAATTAGCAAATTATAGTTTCAGATTATAAGCAATAGAGCATAAAACCTCAAAATCCGACCTTTTTATAATTTGATCCATTCCTTAAAAAACGATTGAAAAACGACAGTTTTTTGAATAATGCACAGAAGTTCAAACTTATCAAATTAAAGTTTTCGATTAAAAGTAATATTAACCAAAATCCTGGAAAAATGGGGTTTTTAAGGATTAATCCATTTCCTAAAAAAGTTTGAAAAAAGAAGGTTTTTTGAATAATGCACAGCTGTTCAAACTTATCAAATTATTGTTTTCGATTATAAGCAATTTCACGCGAAAATCTGGAAAATCGGCCCTTTTAAAATGTTTGATGGATTTCCTGAAAAGGCTTTAAAAGTCAGTCTTTTGAATAATGCAGAGATTATCAAACTTATCAAATTAGTGTTTTGGAATATAAGCAAAGAGCATAAAACCTGGAAAAACGACCTGTTTTATAATCGGATCCAATTCCTAAAATCTTAAAAAACTCCAGTTTTATGAATAAAGGACAGATTTCCAAACTAATCAAATTATTGGTTTTGCTTATAAGGAAAAGAGCATAAAACCTGGAAAAATTACCTTTTTTATAATTTAATCCATTCCCTAAAAAAGATTGAAAAACGGAAATACACCGATTTTGAAACCTATCGAGTTATTGCTCTCGATTATAAGTAATATTAATAGAAACCTGGAAAAACGGCCTTTTTAAGGTTTGAACCATTTCCTAAAAAAGATTGAAAAATGGCATCTTTTTCAATAATTAATAGATGTTCAAACTTATCAAATTACGGTTATCGATTATAAGTAATATTAACGAAAACCCGGAAAAACGGCTTTTTTAAGGTTTGATCCATTTTCTTAAAAAAGATTGAAAAACTGCATTTTTTTTAATAATGCACAGATGTTCAATCTTATGAAATTATTGTATCGATTATAAGCAATATCACGCGAAACATGGAAAATCAACCCTTTAAAAAAGTTGATTGTTTTAATATAAAGCCTTGAAAACGGCAGTCTTTTAAATAATGAACAGATTTTCAAACTTATCAAGTTATTGCTCTCGATTATAAATAATATTAAAGAAAACCTTGAAAAACGGCCTTTTTTAAAGTTTAATCCATTTCCTAAAGTAAATTGAAAATCGGCAGTTTTTTTAATAATGCACAGATTTCCAAAATTATTCAATTATTGTTTTGGATTATAAGCAAAAGAGCATAAAACTGGGAAAAACGATGTTTTTTTAAAATTTTATTAATACTAAAAAAAAGATTGAAAACGTCATTTTGGGAATAACACGAAGATTTTCAAACTAATCAAGTTATTGCTTTCGAGTATAATTAATATTAACCGAAAACCTGGAAAAGTGGCCTTTTTAAGGTTTTATCTATTTTCAAAATGATCAGATTTTCAAAATGATTAAATTATACTTTTCGATTATAAGCAAAAGAGCATGAAACCTGGAAAAACGACCTGTTATATAATTTGATCTATTTCTAAAAAATTATTAGAAACGGCAGTTTGGGGAATATTGCATAGATTTTTAAACCTATCAACGTATTGCTTTCGATTATAAGTAATATTAAGGAAAACCTGGAAAAACGGCCATTTGTTAAGGTTTGATCTATTTTCTAAAAAACCTTGAAAAACGGCAGTTTTATGAATAATAAGCAAAAAAGCATGGACCCGGAAAAACGGTCTTTTTAAGGTTTGATCCATTTCCTAAACTTCTAATTCTGAAAATTGAAAATCTGTACATTATTAAATAAAATCCGGTTTACCAAATTTCTTAGGAAATTAATTAAACTTTAAAAAGCCGGTGTTCTAGGTATTATTCGAATAAACTCTTTGGAGCATCAGAAATTCTTTTCATTTTCTAAATTATTTTTTTTAATTTTTGGTAAAATATTGCATATAATCGGGAAAAAAACAGTTTTGGTAAGTTTCAAAATGTTTTGATTATTCAAAAAAGTGCCGTTTTCAAGCTATTTGCTCAAAAGGATCAAACTTTGAAAAGATGCTTTTTTCCAAGTTGTATCTTATTATTGCTTCTATTCCGAAACAACTTATTGAAAAGATTGAAAATCTGTGCATTATTAAATAAATACAAAAAAAATATTTGGTAATTTTCTAAATGTGTTCATTCATCATTAAAGATCCGTATTCAAGTTATTTGATGAAATGGATAAACTTCGAAAAGAGCTTTTTCCAGGTTTTCTATTAATATTGGGGTTAAATGAATCAAACTTTAAAAAGCTGGTGTTCTAGGTATTGAGAAATGATTGCGTATTATGCGAATAAACTTTTTGGAGCATCAGAAATTTTTTTAATCATTCTAAAAATTCTGTTTTTTAACCTATTGGGAAAAAATTCCTTATAATCGAAAAAATAATGTATTTGGTAAGTTTCGAAATGTCCTCATTATTCGAAATGGATCAAACTTTAAAAGGAGCCTTTTTCCAGGTTTTCTCTTATATTGCTTATATTCCAAAACACCTAATTAAAAACATTGAAAATCTGTACATTATTAAAAAAAAATTCGGTTGCATATTCTGCGATTAAACACTTTGGAGCATCAAAATTTTGTCATTTTTCTAAAAATAATGTTTTTTATTTGGGGGGGAAAATATTGCAAATAATCAGGAAAAAAATCATATTTGGTAAGTTTCAAAATATTTTCATTATTCAAAAAAGTACCGTTTTCAAGCTATTAGCTGAAATGGATCAAATTTTGAAAAGAGCCTTTTCCTAGGTTTTTTCATAATATAGCTTATATTTCGAAACACAATTGAGAAGATTAAAAATCTTTACATTATCCAAAAAAATACGGTTTATCAAATTTTTTCAGGAAATGAATTAAACTTTAAAGGGCTGCTTTTCTAGGTATTGAGAAATGATCGCATATTATGCGAATAAACACTTTGGAGAATCAGAAATTCTTTTCATTTTTCTAACAATTCTGTTTTTTAACCTTTTGGAAAAATTTCTTTTAATCGGAAAAAAATATTCGGTATGTTTCGAAATGTTTTCAGTATTCAAAAAAGTGCCATTTTTAAGCTATTTGCTGGAATGGATCAAACTTTGAAAAGGGCCATTTTCTGGATAGTCTCTTATTATTATATATTTCGAAACATCTAATTGAAAAATTGAAAATCTGTACATTATTTTAAAGCTACCGTTTATCAAACATTTTTAGGAAATAAATTAAACTTTAAAAACTGGGGTTTTAGGTATTGAATAAACTTTTTGGAGCATCAGAAATCTTTTAATTATTCAAAAAATTCTGTTTTTTAACCTTTTGGTCAAATATTGCTTATAATCGGGGAAAAAACATATTTGGTAAGTTTCAAAATGTTTTCATTATTCAAAAAGTGCCCTTTACAAGCTATTTGATGAAATGGATCAAACTTTGAAAAGTGCCTTTTTTCCAGGTTTTTTCTTATATTGCTTATATTCCGAAACACCTAATTTAAAACATTGAAAAATATGGTTTATCAAACTTTTGGGGAAATGAATAAAACTTTAAAAGGCCGGTGTTCTAGGTATTTAGAAATGATTGCATATTCTGCGATTAAACACTTTGGAGCATCACAAATTTTGTCATTTTTTTAAAAATAATTTTTTTTAACCTTTTGGGAAAATATTGCATATAATCGGAAAAAAGCATATTGGGTAAGTTTCAAAATATTTTCATTATTCAAAAAAGTACCGTTTTCAAGTTATTTGCTGAAATGGATCAAATTTTGAAAAGAGCCTTTTTCCAGGTTTTCTTTTAATATATCTTATATTTCGCAACACTTTATTGAGAAGATTGAAAATCTTTACATTATTAAAAAAATTACGGTTTATCAAAATTTTTAGAAAATGAATTAAACTTTAAAATGCCGCTTTTTCTAGGTATTGAGAAATGATCGCATATTATGCGAATAAACACTTTGGAGAATCAGAAATTCTTTTCATTTTTCTAACAATTATGTTTTTGCACATTTTGCGAAAATATTGCTTATAATCGAAAAAAAAACGTATTTGGTAAGTTTCAAAATGTTCTCATTATTCGAGACTTTTTCCCAGGTTTTCTCTTATATTGCTTATATTCCGAAGCACCTAATTGAAAACATTGAAAATCTGTACATTATTAAAAAAAATACGGTATATCAAACTTTTTTAGGAAAGGAATAAAACTTTAAAAGGCCGGTGCTCTAGGTATTGATAAATGATTGCATATTCTGCGATTAAACACTTTGGAGCATCACAAATTTTGTCATTTTTCTAAAAATAATGTTTTTTACCCTTTTGGGGAAAATATTGCATATAATCGAAAAAAACCTATTGGGTAAGTTTCAAAATGTTTTCATATTCAAATGAGTACCGCTTTCAAGTTATTTGCTGAAATGCATCAAATTTTGAAAAGAGCCTTTTTCCAGGTTTTCTCTTAATATAGCTTATATTTCGAAACACTTAATTGAGAAGATTGAAAATTTTTACATTATTAAAAAAAATACGGTTTATCAAACTTTTTAGGAAATGAATTAAACTTTAAAAGGCCGCTTTTCTAGGTATTAAGAAATGATCGCATATTATGTGAATAACAGTTTGTAGAATCAGAAATTCTTTTCATTTTTCTAACAATTCTGTTTTTGAACCTTTTGCGAAAATATTGCTTTTAATCGGAAAAAAGCATATTTGTTATGTTTCTAAATGTTGTGATTATTCAAAAAAGTGCCATATTTTGCATCAGAAATTTGCTGAAATGGATCAAACTTTGAAAAGGGCCATTTTCTGGGTTGTCTCTTATTATTTCCTATATTTCGAAACATCTAATTGAAACCATTGAAAATCTGTACATTATTATAAAGCTATGGTTTATCAAACATTTTTAGGAAATTAATCAAACTTTAAAAGGCCGGTTTCTAGGTATTGAGAAATGATTGTCTATTATGCGAATAAACTCTTTGGAGCTTCAGAAATTCTTTTCATTTTCTAAAAAAAAAAAAATAATTTTTGGTAAAATATTGCATATAATCGGGAAAAAAAAAACAGTTTTGGTAAGTTTCAAAATGTTTTCATTACTCAAAAAAGTGCCGTTTTCAAGCTATTTGACCAAATGGATCAAACTTTCAAAAGTTGCTTTTTCCAGGTTGTATCTTATTATTGCCTTTATCCGAAACAACTTAATGTAAAAATTGAAAATCTGTTCATTATTAAATAAATACAGAAGAACATATTTTCTAAGTTTCAAAATGTTTTCATTCATCAAAAATGTCCCGTATTCAAGTTATTTGATGAAATGGATAAACGTTGAAAAGAGCCTTTTTTCCAGGTTTTCTCTTAACAGTGCATATATCCCGAAAGATCTAATTGAAAAGATTGAAAATCTGTACATTATTATTAAAATATGGTTTATTAAACTTTTTAGGAAATGAATTAAACTTTAAAAAGCTGGTGTTCCACTAAAAGAGAAATGAGGGCATAACTAAGCGAATAAACACTGGAACATCAGAAAAAATTTCATTTTTCTAAAAAAAAAAATTTTTAAATTTTGTGAAAATATTGTTTATTTCCGAAAAATACATATTTGCAACTTACAAAATGTTTTCATTATTCAAAAAAGTTCCATTTTCAAGCTATTTGATGGAATGGATCAAACTTTGAAAAGAGGCTTATTTTGCGGGTTTTCTCTTAATATTGCTTATATTCCGAAACAACTAATTGAAAAGATTGAAAATCTGTGCATTATTAACAACTTACGGTTTGTCAAACTTTTTAGGAAATGAAGCAAACTTTAAAAAGCCGGTGTTCTAAGTATTGAGAAATGATCCATATTGTAAGAAAAAACTCTTTGGAGCATCAGAAATTCTTTTCATTTTTCTAAAAATTCTCTTTTTTAAACTTTTGGAAAAATATTGCTTATAATCGATGTTTCATTCAATTCGGAAAAGGTTTTGAAGGTATAACTTATATCAGCATAACCTATTTTCTAATTTCAGCGTTAAAACTGTAAATGTATGTAGTGTAAGTTTCATTTAATTTGGAGAAGTTCATGAATGTATAACTTATTTCACTATAATCTATTTTTTTCATTCAATTCGTAAAAGTTCAAATTATCTCACCATAACCTATTTTCTAATTTCAGTGTTAAACCTGCAAATATAGTGTAAGTTTCATTTGCTTCAACGTTAAAAACTTTAAATTATATTATCATAACCTGTTTTCTCTTTTCAGCGTTAAACCTGCAATTATAGTTTCATTCAATTCGGTAAAGTTATGAAGGTATAACTTATCTCACCATAACCTATTTTCTCATTTCAGCGTTAAATACTGTAAATGTTGTGTAAGTTTCATTAAATTCTCAAAAGGTCATGAAGGTATAACTTATCTCACCATAACCTTTTCTCTCATTTCAGCGTTAATCTGCAAATGTAGTGTAAGTTTGCTTCAAGTTCGAAAGGTTATGAAGGTATAACATATCTCAACATAACCTATTATTTCATTTCAGCGTTAAAACTGCAAATGTAGTGTAAGATTCATTCAATTCAGAGAAGTTCATGAATGTATAACTTATCTCATCATAATCCATTTCAGGGTAAAACCTGCAAATATAGTGCAAGTTTCATTGACTGCAGCGTTAAAAACTTCAAATTATCTCATCATAACCTATTTTATCTTTTCAGCGTTAAACCTGCAATTGTAGTTCCATTCAATTCGAAGAAGGTTATGAAGGTATAACTTATCTCACCATAACCTATTTTTTATTTCAGCGTTAAATATTCTAAATGTTGTGTAAGTTTTCTTTCAATTCTCAAGAGGTCATGAAGCTATAACTTATCTCGCCATAACCTCTTCTCTCATTCCAGCGTTAATCTGCAAATGTAGTGTAAGTTTCATTCAATTCGAAGAAGTTCATAAATGTATAATAACTTATCTCAACATAACCTATTTTCCCATTCAATTCGGAGAAGATCATAAGGCTATAACTTTTTTCACCATAACCTATTTTAGCAATTCTGCGTTAAAAACTGCACATCTACTGTAAGTTTCATTAAATTCAGAGAACGTTATAAAGGTGTAACTTATCTCACCATAAGCTATTTCCTCATTTCAGCGATAAAACTGCAAATGTAGTGTAAGTTTCATTCAATTTGCAGAAGATCATGAAGGTATAACTTATTTAACCATAACCTATTTTCTCATTTCAGCGTTAAAGCTGCAAATGTAGTGTGAGTTTCATTAAATTCAGGGAAGTCGATGAATGTAAACTCATCTCATCATAACCTATTTTCTCATTTATTTCGGAGAAGGTCATGAAAAACTGAAAATGTACTGTTATTCAATTTGCAGACGGTCATGAAGGTATAACCCATTTGACCATAACTTATTTTATCATATCAACGTTAAAAACTGCAAATGTAGTTATAGTTTATCTCACCATAACCAATTTCTCATTTGAGAGTTATAAAGTGCAAATGTAGTTAAAGTTTCATTCAATTCGAAAAAAGTCATGAAAGTATAACTTATCTCACCATAACCTATTTTGTCATTTCAGCGTTAAAACCTGACGAAGGTCATGAAGGTATAACTTATGTCACCATAACCTATTTTCTAATTTGAGGGTTAAAACCTGCATATTTAGTTTTATTCAATTCGAAGAAGGTTGTGAAGGTAGAATTTAACTCATCATAACCTATTTTCTAATTTGAGCGTTAAAACCTGACGAAGGTCATGAAGGTATAACTTATCTTATCATAACCTATTTTGTCATTTGAGGGTTAAAACCTGCATATTTAGTTTCATTTAATTCGTAAAAGATCATAAATGATATAACTTATCTCACCATAATCTATTTTCTCATTTCAGCGTTAAAACTGGAAATGTAATCTTAGTTTCATTTAACGCGGAGAAGTTCCTGAATGTATAACTTATCTCACCATAACCTATTTTCTCATTCAATTCGTAGAAGGTCATGAAGGTAAAACTTATTTCACCATAACCTATTTGCACAATTTAGCGTTAAAAACTTCAAATGTAGATTCATTGAATTCGAAGAAGTTATTGAAGGTATAAATTATATCACCATAATCTATTTTCTCATTTCAGCGTTAAACCTGCAAATGTAGTTTCATTCAATTCGGAGAAGTTCATGAAGGTATAACTTATCTCACCTAACCTATTTTTTCATTGCAGTGTTAAAAACTGCAAATGTAGGTAAAACTTATCTCAACATAACCTGTTTTTTCATTTCAGCGTTAAAAACTGCAAATGTAGGTATGACTTATCTCACCATAACCTATTCTCTCATTTCATCGTTAAAACTGAAAATATATTGTAAGTTTGATTGAATTCGTAGAAGGCCACTAGGGTCTAAATTATCTTACCATAACTTATTTTCTCATTTCAGCGTAAAAACTGCAAATTCAATTTGGAGAAGTTCTTGAATATATAACTTATCCTAGCATAACCTATTTTCTCATAACCAATTTTCTCCTTTCAGCGTTAAAAACTGCAAATGTAGTTTCCGTTTCATTCAATTCCGAAAAGGTCATGAAGGTATAATTTATCTCACCATAACCTATTTTCTCATTTCAGCGTTTAAAACTGCAAATATAGTGTAAGTTTGATTCAATTCGTAGAAGGTTATGAAGGTATAACCTAACTCAGCATAACCTATTTACTTATATCAGCGTTAAAACTGCAAATGTAGGTTTAGTTCATCTGACCATAAACTATTTTCTCATTTCAACGTTAAAAACTGCAAATGTAGATTAATTTCATTAAATTCGGAAAAGGTCATGAAAGTATAACTTCTCTCACCAAACCTATTTTCTGATTTCAGCGTTAAAAACTACAGAAGGTCATGAAGGTATAACCTATCTCACCATAACCTATTTTCCCATTTTAGGGTTAAAAACTGCATATGTAGTTTCATTCAATTCGAAGAAGGTCGTGAAGGTAGAACTTATCTCCCCATAACCTATTTTCTCATATCAGCGTTAAGAACACACCCCAACCTATATTCAGGTTCTAGCGTTAAAAAGTGCAAATGCAGTTTCCGTTTCATTCAATTCGGAAAAGGTCATGAAGGTATAACTTATCTCACCATAACCTATATATTCATCTCAGCTTAAAAACCGTAAATGTAGGTAGGATTTATCTCACCTTAACCTATTTTCTCATTTCAGCGTTAAAACTGTAAATGTAGTGTAAGTTTGGTTAATTGAAGTTAACTGCTATATAAAGAAAGAATAACAACAACACCCACCTCAGAAAAAGAATGTAATAGGCCGCTTGTCGAAGAATTCTTCCTTTCGCTAGAATAGCTTCAATGTTTGTTAGAACTACGCAACGTAATCTTCCGTTCTTCTTCCTTCTGCCAGCTGGCTCCGTCTTCACCTCTGCTTTTTGTATCGGTGCTCTCCACATAGATTAAATGAAAACACCGTGTCAAAGAGGTAAGGAGCCGGATAGGAAAAAAAGAGAGGTGGGTGTCCGTAATACTTTATAGTGAAAAATATTCCAAACACTCCCCCTCAGGAAATTAAACTGATAAACACAGTTTAACAGTTTAATATTTAATACTAATACTATTTACATTTTATATTACATAGCATATCTATGATATGCAGATAAATTTTTATCAAAGGAAAAGCAACTCCCTGGAAGATAAATTTTGTTTAGTCCCCCAGCGACCTAACCTCTCCCTTGTTTAAATATTTCTTCATCAACAATGTTTGATTTTAAATTTACAAATAGTGTGCATATATTTTAGAAGATTTAAAAGTCTTGCAAATATTAAATTTATGGGATATCTTTTTTCCTTAATACATATAAGTTTTTATTTGTTTAGAAGTTCATGTGTCTGCAGTATTTACTGTATAAAGTTTAAATGTTAACACATTTTTAAAGATTATAAATATAAAGCTATCTTGAAAAGTTTCATACATAAATAAACTAAGTTATTCTGAAAGTTAAAGTTGATCAGACTTTAACCATTTATCCATTCTTTCTTTAAATTTTACTGCAGCTTTTCTGCTAGGTCGAGAAGCTGAGACAACATTCTCACCAGCAATAATTTTATCAGGATCCGCTTCAACACCAGAAAGAGTTTCTTGACTACCTAACTGCTGCTGACCATCCCCACTATCTAATTCCAATGGATACAGATTATTTACTGAAGTAGTTACAATATTATTATCATGTTTTAAAACTTTACCCACACGAATTAAATTGTCTTCACCTGGGAGCACTTCTACTATTTTGCCAATACTCCAGTATGGGCGAGGTTTAATTTGATTTTTAATAAGTACCACAGAACCTACATATAAATATTTAAAATTTCCCTTATAACAATCTACAAGCGAGAATGAATTACTATGTTTATTTCTTAAAGAAAGAAGATAATCATTATACCATTCCTTTTGAAATCTGTTAACTATTACATCTCTTAACTCAAGAGAGTTTAATAAATTGTCTCTAATTTCTTCTGAATCAATATTGCTATCAATAAATTCTTCAGAAATAATTAATAATGGGAAAGATACTCGGCATGACATGAGATGATTAGGAGTGATTACCTTTATACTATTCTCTTTATCCCTATATGTTAAAGGACGGTTGTTTATGGCCAGTTGGATATCTGAAAGGGCTGTTATAAAATTAGATTCCTTTACAATTGATCTTCCAAAAGTTTTATATATGCATTGTTTTACAGTTTTAATGAGTCTCTCCCAACTGGCCCCAAACCAAGGAGAGCATGTTGGGATTGTCTTATGCACTAAGTTATATTTAACAAATTTTTCTTGAAAAATATCTGAAGCAATGAGATTTGATAAAAGTGATGTGCTTGAAGTAAATGACCTTGTATTATCTGAATACAAAACTTTTGGCAGACCATATCTATTATAAAACCGGACAAAAGCCATAATAAATTCTTCCATAGACATGTTGTTTACAACTTCTAAATGAATAGATCTTGAATTCATACATGTAAAAAGTAATATATATATTTTATGTTTGTTACCAGAAAAATCAGAGGCGAAGAAATGTCCAGTAAAATCTATGCCGGTATGCTCAAAGGGATTAACAAAGTTAACTCTATCTTTAGGAAGAGAAGGTGTAGCTGGGGCATGGAAATGGCTAAAATTGTATTTATGGCATAAAATACAATTTTTTAATACTTTCTTGACTGCTTGTCTAACTTTAGGGACCCAAAAACCAGTTTGTCTAAGATGATTAACAGTGGAATCCACACTCAAATGCTTGCAGGAAAGATGGGAATTTCTTATGATTAATGTTGTTAAATGATGTTGATCACTACGAATGATTGGGTTTACTGCATCATAACTTAAGAGTAAATTCTTGGACATCCTTCCTTTAGACCTAAGAATACCATTACCATCTAGGAACAGGTTAAGATTTTTAACAAGAATGGGTACATTTTTATAAGAGGTAGGAAAATTTTAAAGAAATTTAATTTCTTCTGCAAAACAAAAACTTTGCATTTGTTTAATAAGAAACACAAAGCTTAATTCTTTAATTTCTGCTACATTTATTACCAATTTTTTTTTACATTTTAACAGCTGTTAACACCTTTGAAGTTACTGAAATTAATTTGGTATATGAAGAAAATTTATTTAAGTCAATAACTTGAGTATCTTCTGCCACAGGTAGTACGACAGGAGAAGACTGTTCATCTATAGAACAACTTCCCTCCTTAAATGGAGCTGGAAGACAGCCTAACTGACCTTTAAGCCGATCTTTCACAGGTAAGGTAATCCAAATAGGACCATTAAGCCACATAGACACCTGATTGCGAAACTTGGAAATAGACACAACTCTAGTTAAATTATCAGCTATATTATGTTCAGAAGGAACATATTTAAAGGACAGGAGAATGTTTCTCTTTTCTAGCCTGTTTTGGAATATTTCCATATCCTTTAACCTATTATTTACAAAAATATTCTTTTTCATAGCTCTTCCAGTCAAGGTCCAAGCAAGAGCCACCTGACTGTCAGTGAGAAAAGTAATATTTTCAACATTGAGATTGAAATTTGAATCACTTACAATTGTATCCATTCACTTTATAGCCAAAAAAATTGCCAACAATTCTAATGATGGCAATGTTTTGTTAGGCAATGGAGTTAATTTAAATTTACTGAAGAGCAACTTAGAATTTCCATTTTGGACACAATAAACGGAAAAACCATAAGCTTGTTTTGAGGCATCAGTAAAAATAATTAAGGAGCATGGTAGATCATCGTTGGCAACTTTGCGATATACCGATATCTTTTCCTGACCAAGATACTTGTTGAATTTAGTGACATAATGCTGCCATTCAGATAAAATTTCTTCTGCAAGTTCTTGATCCCAAGAATATTTATTGGTGCATAAATTCCTTATAAAAAGTTTTGCTTCAAATAATAGAGGGGAAATAAATCCTATAGGATCAAACACAGATGATACAGAACTGACTATTTGTCTCTTGCTATTACACTTAGGATCTACATAATTTACTTTAAGATACATTTTATCCTCCTCAGGTTTAAAGACATATCCCAATACTTTGGATTCGTTAGTAGTTAAAGTTTTCTCACTTGTGACAAATTGGTTGACAACATCATTAGCATTGCTACACCACTCTCTAAGTAATAATCCTGCCCCTGACATGGTACTGGACACTGCATGTCCAATCTTAATTTGAGTATTTTTATCCCTATTGGTTAATATGAGGTTATCTACATAAAATTTATGTTGCATAATGTCTCTTACAATGACATTATTACAGTTCTGGGCATGATGATAAAAGACATAATTTAATATAAAGGGGTAACAGATCAATCCAAATATAATGGTGGAATAACGGAAATAATGAAATTTATTATTATAATACACAACAAAACTAAAACAGTTCTTGTTACTATCCTTATTTAATTTAATATTGAGAAAGGCTTTTGCAATATCTGCTAACAACACATACTCATTGGTTCTAAAGTACATCAATAAACTTAACAAGTCATTCAGCATGTCAGTACCTGCATAAACAGCTTCATTTAGTAAAGGACTGTTTTTAACTTTTTAAGATGCATTAAAGACTGGGCGAATTTTTGTATAGTTAACTAATGGATCTTTCCTTATGATGGGTCTGTGAGGTATCCATTTATGGTCATCTGGATTGGAAGGTTCCTTAAGTTCCTCTATTATACCTAATTTAAGTTGTTCCTGGAATACTTCAAAATAATTTGAATCTAAAGGACCATACTTACTGGACACCTTTCTAGCAATAATTTTGGCTAAGTTATAATTTGATGGGACTTTATCCAACACATCTCTGTGCCAAGGTATATCTATATAATAATGCCCATTTTTAAACTGTATTGAATTTTTAAAGTTTTCCACTTCCTTCTCATCATATAGGGAAGTATTTTCTTGCCTAATACCTATGGTTTCTAGGGAATACAAGTTTTCCAGATTTGTTCTGCATCTGAATTAGGAAATGCCTCAGACATAGGGGAGAAATAGTTTGATTTAGGATTTAATACAAAATTAACTGCATTATTATACTGTTTAGGTACTTAAACTTTTGTATTCACAGAAGAGGACTTTTGAAAAGACTTTATTAAAGGTCTGACCTTTCTTTTAACTTTTCTCTTTTCAGAGATGTCAGCCTGACAAGAGACATCATGGCGGACAGGACAAGAGGGATCAGCAGATGCTTTTTTATGTACATTAGACAAATTGGTCGAGTCAGCGAAATTTCCAAAGTTTTTTCCCTTTATATAGGGTGATTCTACTTGGCTAGAGACATTCAATTTATAAGAAATAGGCAAAGAAAAATCTTTTTGGTTTGGCAGATCCTTGGTATTACTAGAATGTTGAAATTTCTTATTGGAAATGGTAGCGGTCAGGGATTCAATAGATCCAATGGGTATAAACCCATTTGATACTCGAAGCATCCTAGCTCCATTCAAATTTTGTAACTCAAAAACCCTGAAATGTTGCAAAATATCATTGCCTAAAATTCCACAAATATGGATTGAATCATTATGGATTATGGTAATCTGATATATTTTTACTCAGAGGAAAATCCATAAGTTTAAGCTTGTATAAAGTTGAAAAGATACCTTTTACAGTCAGATTTAAATTTAGATTTGGTACACAGAAAAAATTTACTCGAGCTTTATCTGAACTGGGTAAGATAATGGAAGTATCAAAGGAATAACCTTGGATGGACTTATTAATGCCCAGGCTAATTATAGGCCTTTGCAATTGCTTTAGCTTTTACACCATACTTTTGAAGTTGGCTATAATCTATTATTGATAACTGAGCCCCACTATCAAGAAGAAAAGGCATTCTCTGAAAACCTGTAGGAGTTTGAAAAAACAAGGATAACACTGGATTTGCAATATCCACCTTTGATCCAACGGTTAGTCATCTGTTACTTCCTTCCTCCTTCACAGTTTTTTGCAGAAGAAAGTGACAGAAGCATGGAAGGACACATTGGGGTTACATGAGTTGAGGTATGGCAACTTTTACATGAAAAAGGTAACCTACTATTAATACCTGAACAAGCACTCTCTCTATGATTTAGGCTAAGACATCTGCTACACATCCCAAGTTCAACAGCTCTCTTGGACCTGCTTTCAAAATTGGAATACTTTTTACAATGTATTGACGAATGATTAGTCAACTGACAAAATTTACACCCAAGTGGTTTATTCTTAACATGAGTGTCAAAATGCATATAAGTTTTATTATCCTTTTTGGTGAACTCAACAGGTCGGTTAGAAACAGACCTATCACTTTTGACCACATTACCATCCCTTTTGGTCTCAAAAGATTTTACACATTCTCTAGGTTTAATCAGTTTATAAATAGATGAAGCATGTGAAAAAATAAGAGCAGCTGATGGAAAGTTATTTTGAACCTTCCTACATAATTCTTTAAGGAAGGGTGAAAACAGTTTAGCTATGACAATATTACTTAAGAGAACTGACCCTGAAGAACCTTCCTCGGTAAATTTTAGACCAAATTTTTCTAGTTCAAGAGTTTTTGCTTTAAGATACGATATGAGGTCCATGTTCATTTCAAGATTAGTACAAGGACTCCGAGTAATAATTTGGGTTAGGGTTTCATTAATCAGTAAATCCTGGTCAAAGAATTCTTCCTCTAAAATGGTCCAAGCAGCTTCAAAGTTTTCATCTGCTATGGGAAGATTCTAATTTAATGACAAAGCCCTATCTTTAAGGTATGCCTTGAGGTAAACTAACTTGACTGAGTTTTTCAAACCTTCAACACTATTAATGGCATTGAAAAAAGAAGCCTTAAATCTAAAAAACTCAAATGGGTCTTGCTCATTTTTTTCCAAAGAGGGGAATTTTGAGTTTAGGCAACTGAACTTTGAAACCTGGTATAGACTGAGAAGTGGAGATGAAGTTATTATGACTGCTACTACTGGTATTGCTGCTAGGAGAATTTAGTTCCATTAATTTAGATTCTAGAGTGCTGATACAGGATAGTATTCCATCATTGTACTCAGTATCCAGCTCTGACAATTCTTCCAGCTCAACATCTATTGCCTCTTCCCCTAGTTCTTCTAATGAAGTAATGTACAAATAATGGGCATGTTGGGCTTTCTTAAGAGCCTCAAACTTTTCTTGAATACGGGCTATTATATTTTTGAGGTATTGAGGAGTGAGGCTTTCTTCGGGTTTTTGAGGACATTCCTAGTTATTTTAGTTAGGGAAATTTTTATGAACCTCAACTCCTCCTTGGTTGGTACTTTTACAGACATATTAAATATAATAGCGCACAAAAATACGAAGATTATACACACAAAATAATAAACAAAAATTGGACAAGGGAAAGGATCTGCCAAGAACTCAAAATGGAAACTTTGCTGATGGGGAATGTTTGGTTATAGTGCAGCAATCTTAATCCTAACAAGGAAATAGGATGCTGCAATAAGTAGAATTCTTCGACTTAATTTGGTTAATTGAAGTTAACTGCTATATAAAGAAAGAATAACAACGACACCCACCTCAGAAAAAGAATGTAATAGGCCGCTTGTCGAAGAATTCTTCCTTTCGCTAGAATAGCTTCAATGTTTGTTAGAACTACGCAACGTAATCTTCCGTTCTTCTTCCTTCTGCCAGCCGGCTCCGTCTTCACCTCCGCTTTTTGTATCGGTGCTCTCCACATAGATTAAATGAAAACACCGTGTCAAAGAGGTAAGGAGCCGAATATGAAAGGAAGAAAGGTGGGTGTCCGTAATACTTTATAGTGAAAAATATTCCAAATAAGTTTCATTTAATTCGGAGAAGTCACCATAACGTATATTTTTCATTCAATTCGTAGGTCAACTTATCTCACCATAGTTAATTTTCACATTTCAGCGTTAAAACTTCAAATGTAGTGTAATTTCCATTTAATTCGGAGAAGTTCATAAAGTTATAACTCATCTCATCATAACCAATTTTCTCATTCATTTCGGAGAAGGTAATGAAAAACTGAAAATGTACTGTTATTCAATTTGCAGACGGTCATGAAGGTATAACCCATTTGACCATAACTATTTTATCATATCAACGTTAAAACCTGCAATGTAGGTATAGTTTATCTCACCATAACCAATTTTTCATTTGAGAGTTATAAAGTGCAAATGAAGTTAAAGTTTCATTCGATTTGAAAAAAGTCATGAAAGTATAACTTATCTCACCATAACCTATTTTGTCATTTCAGCGTTAAAACCTGACGAAGGTCATGAAGGTATAACTTATCTCACCATAACCTTTTTTCTCATTTGAGGGTTAAAACCTGCATATTTAGTTTTATTCAATTCGAAGAAGGTTGTGAAGGTAGAATTTAACTCATCATAACCTATTTTCTAATATGAGCGTTAAAACCTGACGAAGATCATGAAGGTATAACTTATCTTATCATAACCTATTTTGTCATTTGAGGGTTAAAACCTGCATATTTAGTTTTATTTAATTCGTAAAAGATCATAATTTATATAACTTATCTCACCATAATCTATTTTCTCATTTCAGCGTTAAAACTGGAAATGTAGTCTTAGTTTTATTTATCGCGGAGAAGTTCATGAATGTATAACTTATCTCACCCTAACCTATTTTCTCATTCAATTTGTAGAAAGTCATGAAGATATAAGTTATCTCACCCTAACCTATTTTCTCATATGAGCGTTAAAAACTGTAAATGTAGTTTCGTTCAATTCGGTGAAGGTCATGATCTCACTTAACCTATTTTCTCTTTTCAGCGTTAAAAACCGCAAATGTATGTAGGATTTATCAAACCATAATCTTTTTTCGCATTTCAACGTTAAAAACCGCAAATTTAGTCTAGGTTTCATTCAATTCGGAGAAGTTCATGAATGTATAACTTATCTCACCATAACCTATTTTCTCATTTAATTCGTAGAAGGTCATGAAGGTAAAACTTATTTCTCTATAACCTATTTGCTCAATTTAGCGTTAAAAACTTCAAATGTAGTTTCATTGAATTCGAAGAAGTTATTGAAGGTATAAATTATCTCACCATAACCTATTTTCTCATTTCAGCGTTAAACCTGCAAATGTAGTTTCATTCAATTCGGAGAAGTTCATGAAGGTATAACTTATCTCACCTAACCTATTTTTTCATTGCAGTGTTAAAAACTGCAAATGTAGGTCAAACTTATCTCAACATAACCTGTTTTTTTTTCATTTCAGCGTTAAAAACTACAAATGTAGGTATGACTTATCTCACCATTACCTATTTTCTCATTTCATCGTTAAAACTGTAAATATATTGTCAGTTTGATTGAATTCGTAGAAGGCCACGAAGGTCTAAATTATCTCACCATAACTTATTTTCTCATTTCAGCGTTAAAACTGCAAATTCAATTCGGAGAAGTTCTTGAATATATAACTTATCCTAGCATAACCTATTTTCTCATAACCAATTTTCTCTTTTAAGCGTTAAAAACTGCAAATGTAGTTTCCGTTTCATTCAATTCCGAAAAGGTCATGAAGGTATAATTTATCTCACCATAACCTATTTTCTCATTTCAGCGTTAAACCTGCAAATGTAGTTTCATTCAATTCGGAGAAGTTCATGAAGGTATAACTTATCTCACCTAACCTATTTTTTCATTGCAGTGTTAAAAACTGCAAATGTAGGTAAAACTTATCTCAACATAACCTGTTTTTTCATTCCAGCGTTAAAAACTGCAAATGTAGGTATGACTTATCTCACCATAACCTACTTTCTCATTTCATCGTTAAAACTGAAAATATATTGTAAGTTTGATTGAATTCGTAGAAGGCCACGAAGGTCTAAATTATCTCCCTATAACTTATTTTCTCATTTCAGCGTTAAAACTGCAAATTCAATTCGGAGAAGTTCTTGAATATATAACTTATCCTAGCATAACCTATTTTCTCATAACCAATTTTCTCTTTTCAGCGTTAAAAACAGTAAATGTAGTTTCCGTTTCATTGAATTCCGAAAAGGTCATGAAGGTATAATTTATCTCACCATAACCTATTTTCTTATTTCAGCGTTAAAAACTGCAAATATAGTGTAAGTTTGATTTAATTCGTAGAAGGTTATGAAAGTATAACCTAACTCAGCATAACCTATTTACTTATATCAGCGTTAAAACTGCAAATGTAGGTTTAGTTTATCTGACCATAAACTATTTTCTCATTTCAACGTTAAAAACTGCAAATGTAGATTAATTTCATTAAATTCTGAAAAGGTCATGAAAGTATAATTTCTCTCACCAAACCTGATTTCTGATTTGAGCGTTAAAAACTACAGAAGGTCATGAAGGTATAACCTATCTCACCATAACCTTTTTTCCCATTTTAGGGTTAAAAACTGCATATGTAGTTTGATTCAATTCAGAGAAGGTCGTGAAGGTAGAACTTATCTTACCATAACCTATTTTCTCATATCAGCGTTAAAAACTCACCCTAACCTATATTCAGGTTCTAGCGTTAAAAAGTGCAAATGCAGTTTCCGTTTCATTCAATTCGGAAAAGGTCATGAAGGTATAACTTATTTCACCATAACCTATATATTCATTTCAGCTTAAAAACCGCAAATGTAGGTAGGATTTATCTCACCTTAAACTATTTTCTCATTTCAGCGTTAAAACTGCAAATGTAGTGTAAGTTTCATTTAATTCGGAGAAGTCACCATAACGTATATTTTTCATTCAATTCGTAGGTCAACTTATCTCAGCATAGCCAATTTTCACATTTCAGCGTTAAAACTTCAAATGTAGTGTAATTTCCATTTAATTCGGAGAAGTTCATAAAGTTATAACTTATCTCACCATAACCTATTTTCTCATTCATTTGGGAGAAGGTCATGAAGTTATAACTTATTTCACCATAACCTATTTTCTCAATTCAGCGTTATTAACTCCAAATGTAGTGTAGGTTTCATTCAATTCGGAGAAGGTAATGAAGGTATAAATTATCTCACCATAACCTATATTCTCATTTCAGCGTTAAACTTGCAAATGTAGTTTCATTCAATTTGGAGAAGGTCATGAAGGTATAACTTATCTCACCATAACCTATTTTCTCATTGCAGCGTCAAAAACTGCAAATGTAGGTATAACTTATCTCACCATAACCTATTTTCTCATTTCATCCTTAAATACTGTATATGTAGTTTGTCTTTCATTCAATTCGCAAAAGGTCATGAAGTTATACTTATCTGACCTTAACTTATTTTCTCATTTCAGCGTTAGAAACTGCAAATGTAGTGTAAGTTTCTTGCTATATGGAGAAGGTTATAAAGGCACAACTTATCTCACCATAACCTAATTTCTTATTTCATCGTTAAAACTGCATGTATAGTGCAAGTTTGATTCAATTCGTAGAAGGTCATGAAGGTATAACTTATCTCACCATAACCTCTTTTCTCATTTCAGCTTTAAAACCGCAATTATAGTGTAAGATTGATTCAATTCATAGAAGGTCATGAAGGTATAACCTATCTCACAATAAACTATTTTCTCATTTCAGCGTTAGAAACTGCAAATATAGTGTAAGTTTCTTGCTATATGGAGAAGGTTATAAAGGCACAACTTATCTCACCATAACCTAATTTCTTATTTCATCGTTAAAACTGCATGTATAGTGCAAGTTTGATTCAATTCGTAGAAGGTCATGAAGGTATAACTTATCTCACCATAACCTCTTTTCTCATTTCAGCTTTAAAACCGCAATTATAGTGTAAGATTGATTCAATTCATAGAAGGTCATGAAGGTATAACCTATCTCACAATAAACTATTTTCTCATTTCAGCGTTAAAACTGCAAATGTAGAGTAAGTTTTATTCAATTCGGAGAAGTTCTTGAATGTATAACTTATCCTACCTTAAGTTATTGTATCATAAATAATTTTCTTATTTCAGTTAAAAACTGCAAATATAATTTTGGTTTTATTCAATTCGGAAAAGGTCATGAAGGTATAACTTATCTCACCATAACCTATATTCTCATTTCAGCGTTAAAACCTGCAATTATAGTGTAAGTTTGATTCAATTCGGAGAACGTTATGAAGGTTTAACTTATCTCAGCATAACATATTTTCTCATTTCAGATTTAAAACTGAAAATGTAGAGTAAGTTTAATTGAATTCGGAGAAGATCATGAATGTATAACTTACCCCACTATAAACTATTTTCGCATAACCAATTTTCTCATTTCAGCTTTAAAAACCGCAAATGTTGTGTAAGTTTCATTTAATTCCAGAAGGTCATGAATGTATAACTTATCTCACCATAACATAGTTTCTCATTTCAGCTTTAAAAACATCAGAAGGTCATAAAGGTATAACTTATCTCACCATAACCTATTTCCTCAGTTTAGGGTTAAAAACTGCATATGTAGTTTCATTTAATTCGGAGAAGATCGTGAAGGTAATTCTTATCTCACCATAACCTATTTTCTCATATCAGCGTTAAAAGCTCAGCCTAACCTTTTTTCGGATTTTAGCGTTGAAAACTGCAAATGTAGTTTCAGTTTCATTCAATTCGGAAAAGGTCATGAAGGTATAACTTATCTCACCATAACCTATTTTTTTTATTTCAGTTTTAAAAACAACAGAAGGTTATAAAGGTATAACCTATCTCACCATAACCTATTTTCTCAGTTCTCCGTTAAAAACTGCATATGTAGTTTCATTCAATTCAGAGAAGATCGTGAAGGTAGTTCCTATCTCACCATAACCTATTTTTTCATATCAGCGTTAAAAGCTCACCCTAACCTATTTTCGGATCTTATCCTTAAAAACTGCAAATGTAGGTCCATCTCATTTAATTCGGATAAGGTCATGAAGGTATGACTTACCTCACCATAACCTATTTTCACACTTAAGCATTAAAACTGCAAATGTAGTGTAAGTTACATATAATTTGGAGAAGTTCATGACTGAATAACCTATCTAACCTTAACCTATTTTCTCATTCACTTCTTAGAAGGTCATGAAGGTATAACTGATCTTACCATAACCTTTTTCTTATTTCAGCGTTAAAAACTGCAAATGTAGTTTCATTCGATTTTGAGAAGGTTTCAGCTTAAAAACCGCAAATGTAGATAGGATTTATTTCACAATAACCTATTTTCTCATTTCAGCGTAAAAAACTGCAAATTTAGTATAGGTTTCATTCAATTCAGAGAAGGTTATGAAGGTCAAACTTATCTCACCATAACCTATTTTCTCATTTCACTGTTAAAACTGCAAATGTAGTGTAAGTTTCATTTAATTTGGAGAAGTTCATGAATCTATTACTTATCTCACCATAACCTATTTTCTCATTCAATTTGTAGAAGTTCATTTTAGCGTTATAAACCGCAAATATAGTGTAAGTTTGATTCAATTCGTTGAAGGTTATGAAGGTATTACTTATCTCATCATAACCTATTTTCTCATTTCACCGTTAAAAACTGCTAATGAAGTTTAATACCATTCGGGCACGGTCCTGAAGGTATAACTTATCTCACCCTAACCTATTTTCTCATTTTAGCGTTATAATCTGTAAATGTAGGTATGTTTTATATCACCATAACCTAGTTTCTCATTTCAGCGTTAAAAACTGCAAATGTAGTGTAAGTTTCATTTAATTCGGAGAAGGTTATGAAGGTATAACTTATCTCATCATAAGCTATTTTCTCGTTTCAGAGTTCAAACTGTAAATATAGTGTAAGTTTCATTTAATTCGGAGAAACTCATGAATATATAACTTATCTCACCATAACCTATATTTTACATTCAATTCGTAGATTAACTTATCTCACCATAACCTATTTTCACATTACAGCGTTAAAACTTCAAATGGAGTGTAATTTTCATTTAATTTGGAGAAGTTCATAAAGGTATAACTTATCTCACCATAACCTATTTTCTCATTCAATTCGGCGAAGGTCATGAAGGTATAACTTATTTCACCATAACCTATTTTCTCATTTCAGCGTTAAACATTGCAAATGTAGTGTAAGTTTCATTCAATTCGGAGAAGGTAATTGTGATAGAACGAGTTAATTTCAACTCCTATCCCATATTATTAAAAACCACGATGCTGCCCACGTGCATCTTCGATTCGAGGCTTGGAATCTTATCTCAGCTACCGGATGCCAATGTTTAAACAAGGAGGTTATCGTCCCCCCGTTCGCCCCCATACGCCGACCTCGCCAGATCGAGTTAGGCTTATGAACAGATAAGGCATTTTTCTCCGGCCCGGCTGTGCGTTCCCTCCAAGCTTTCACTCCATTTTCCCCCACGCCAAGGAGATGTCCTGGCTATTTATATGGAAACTTTACCACTAAGATCAGATTGGAGATCCAGATTTTCGTCGCGAAACATCACCACGACCCTCTCTCCCTTTGTGCGCCAAGGGACCTCGACCTCGAGATTCACCATCACTTGTCCAGAAGGAGGACAATATTCCTTGAGTGCCAAAGGTTCGAGCCTTTCCGACGACAAGTCCCCAAGGCTTCCCCCCCCCCCTGTTGTTCAAGGAGAACAGCATTAGAACAGCCATTGTTCGTTTTGAGCCCTTCGCCAAGAAACGGTTCTCATCCCCCCCCCCTGTTGTTCAAGGAGAACAGCATTAGAACAGCCATTGTTCGTTTTGAGCCCTTCGCCAAGAAACGGTTCTCATCCCCCCCTGTTGTTCAAGGAGAACAGCATTAGAACAGCCATTGTTCGTTTTGAGCCCTTCGCCAAGAAACGGTTCTCACCCCCCCCCCCCCCCCCCGGTTGTTCAAGGGAGAACAGCATTAGAACAGCCATTGTTCGTTTTGAGCCCTTCGCCAAGAAACGGTTCTCTTCCCCTTCCTGTTGTTCAAGGGAGAACAGCATTAGAACAGCCATTGTTCGTTTTGAGCCCTTCGCCAAGAAACGGTTCTCATCCCCCCCCCTGTTGTTCAAAGGAGAACAACATTAGAACAGCCATTGTTCTTGAGCCCGTAGACAAGAGACGGTTCTCATTCCCCCCTTTGTTCAGAAGAGAACAAAGTAGAACAGCCATTGTTCTTCAAGCCGTTCGTCCAGTAACGGTTCTCCTTTCCAAGACGCCTCGTCAGGATCCTTTTATCCCCCCCCCCCCTTCGGCTGGAACTCGCCAGCGGACCGAATATTCCTTCAAGTACCTTCCACTGCACCCTAATGAAAAGTTACGTAAGCCAAACCTCACCTTTGAGTATTGATCCCTTTTGTCAATTCTATCCTGTGCTTTAAATTGTTTATCGAACCATCCCATCTCTTTAACTCCATATTTGTTTTACCTTTTTTAATCCCTTAAATCCTTGGATTAGCCCGAGTCTCCACGACCCTTTCCATTCTGTTTATGTCAATATTTTCCGTTTTTGTGTATTGTTTATAGTTATTATTAATAAAACTCTATTTTATTAATGATAGCAATATTATTATCCTTGAGCTCAGTTCCACTTCTTAAGCATATCGAAGATACATAATATCGGCCGCCAGACAGTAACGCACTCTAAAGATAATTAAGGAAGTTCCCTTAACGAATAGTGTAATATATGGTATCGTCGGGAGTCATTCTACGACATATATATATATATACTATTTAAATTTGGTATCAGGTGTGTAAGGTTTAACGCTATATCTTTGCAAACACTGGTCTCAGTCGAGTAAAGCATAGTGTTATTCGTTATAATAATAGAATATAGTAGTTCCCTTTTGTTTTAACGATTGCTATCCCCCTTTTTTTTTTAAACTTAAGAAGCTGGAGTAGCTCAAGGAACGGTTATAATAATTTGTTTGTGTTTTTTTTTTGTGATTTTAGTCAGTGGTTATTTAGAGTAAGAAACCAAGTACGAATAGGTCAGTGCCCATATTTAGGTAGGCTAATTCTATAGAGGCATAATTCTTGTTGCGAGGAATTTTAGTTGGTTGACTAGTGCGCCCCCAAGTGCAAAGATGACTCAGTTTGAAATCTTTAAAGCGCAAGGAGAATCCTTGGGACTCTCCGGAAAAGAACTAATTGAGTACATTCAAGAAGAACGTGAAAGAGAAATACAACGAGAAGAAAGAGAAAGAGAGGAACGGATAAGACAAGCTGAGCTTCAGATTGAATCAGCTCGGATTAAAGCAGAAGTTCAAAGAAAAAAGGTAGAAAAAGAAAGAGAAAGAGAGGAACGGGAAAGAGTAATCCAACGAGAAGAACGAGAAGGAAAAATACAACGAGAAGAACGAGAAAAAGAAATCCAACGAGAAGAAAGAAGGACGGACTCGCGCTCCTTCCCAGGAAAGCTGACAAAGTTTGCGAGCCCCGTAAAACCCCAAAACTTCTTTCCCCAAAACCAACAACGGGACTCCAAACCTCCCGTTAAGACTTCTCCTCCATCTCTCTTCCCGAAGCGACCAACCATATGCTTCACCTGTGGTGTAGAAAACCACATGAGCTGGAATTGCCCCCAAAATTCTAGGCTTAAAAGCGGACCAGCCCACCAAGTTCACCAGATTAATGCAACCCCGGCTCCCCCGGTGGTGCAGACCCAAGCAGAAACTTCTCCCCCTCCGTCAGGCCACCAGGTAAATTTTGTTTTTGGTAAAAGTTCATCGGGAACTTTGAAATATGAGGAGGGCAGCGTGGACAGCTGTCGAGTATCGACTCTCCACAGGGACACAGGATGTACGTGCTTCATCGTGTCCGACGAACTCCTCCCAGTGGCCTCTAACCACGAAAAATTTGCGGTGGTACATGACCAACTTGGGCGGGCGAACCGATTCCCCGTCGCTAGATGTTACCTGCAGTGTCAATATTATAATGGCTGGGCTGAAGTCATTGTAGCACCCATAAAATTCTGTTCCGTACTTATAGGACAGAGCCCCCAAGTAAGTTTCGACCCTGTGTTTCAGGCCGCCCTTCCTCAAGGCCGAGATAAGAAAGAAGCCCAGGAGCCCGTCCCCATCAGAACCCCGATACCGTCCGATTTCTCGGAGACCCCTAACCAGGACTTTAGGACGGCAAAAGAGGAATGTGAATCGCTAACACCCTTAGGTGATAAGGCCCCAGACAAGGACACGGAGACTGTCCCTGGACCCCAAGAAATAAAGAACCCCCAACGCGCCCATGGAGATACCTTCGTAGAACTGGACGAAGCATCGGCGCTTGAAGAGGACTGCCCCGCGGAGTCCCTTAAGGTAATCCAGACAGTGTGCATCCAACCTGATGCCGAGTACCCTCCTACTTTTCTACCAGGCGAGTCTTTGGAACCCTCTGACCTGGATAGTGACGCGCAGCTGACACCACGTCAGAAGAGTCAGCTAAAAGAACTAATTAAATGGAATCACCATTTACCCACCCTATTAGCTCTTTTCGAGCAACTGCGTGAAAATGGCCTCACCATTGGCCCCAGCAAATGCCAGTTTGCCCACGAAACCATCAAATATTTGGGTTTCAAAATAGGACAAAACAAGTTAGGTCCCCACGAGAAAAAGATTAAGGCAATCGCCGACATGCCCCTCCCGATTACA
Organism: Ceratothoa steindachneri; assembly: GCA_963969495.1. Taxonomy (NCBI): domain Eukaryota; kingdom Metazoa; phylum Arthropoda; class Malacostraca; order Isopoda; family Cymothoidae; genus Ceratothoa; species Ceratothoa steindachneri. Next base: position 71,662,574 of record OZ018331.1, on the reverse strand, counting down.
AAGAAGCCATTAAGATCAATCCTAGGATCAGCTTCTCCCTATCAGCGATTTTTTCCGAATTTCGCTGCAATTTCGGCCCCCCTATGCCCCCTTCAGGAAAAGAATTTCTCCGATCGTTTACGTTGGAATGATGTCGCTGTTTCCCATTTTAATCAGCTCAAAAGTAAGTTCATTTCTGCCCCCATTTTTAAGTTGCCCAACCCGGAAAAATCCTTTGGGGTTAAGACCGACGTGATCAACGAGGGCATTGGAGGTGTACTCCTTCAATACGTGGATGACAGAACGAGTCATCCAGTTGCATATGCTAGTCGTCAATTATTACCACGCGGAAAGAGATATGCCACTAGAGAAAAGATAGCTCTATCAATTATCTGGGTCATAGACAAATTCAAGCTGTACTTGATATGTAAAGAATTTCGAATAGGAACCGACCACCGTCCGTTAGCCTATATTAGGAATTTGAGACACTCAAACGGCCGCATCATGCGCTGGAGTTTACTCTTGCAAGAGTATCAGTTTAAAATAAATTAGATAAAAGGTTCCGATAACCAGGTCGCTGACGCCCTCAGTAGAAATGCGTTACCGAATAGCGTAGAATAATTGTATTCATAGGATTAGTATCTCCATGTAGGTATATACCGTCTTGTACGACTTAATTTAAGATTCTTTTGTAATATAATTAATTAATGTATATGTCTGAATTTTGTAACGCTCAATGTCTAATTTTTTGTATGTCTATATATTTGTTCTTATTAATTTACGTATAAATTATTTTGTCCCGTATGTCCTAAGTTTATATCATTTCATTGTTCCATGCCCTTTTTTTTTCTTTGATTAAGTTGTATTAAAGGTTATTTTCCCCTGTAATCTAAAGATCAAAATAATCATATGTATTGAGGTAATACTAGTTAGGTGCAGGAAGGTACGGTTGGTACAAGAAAACGAGTTCCCCACAACGGAGCTCTATCGTTGTCCCTTCTCTCTTTTTTTTTCGAAGTGACAACTTCCCCTGGAATGGAGGGGTGTGATAGAACGAGTTAATTTCAACTCCTATCCCATATTATTAAAAACCACGATGCTGCCCACGTGCATCTTCGATTCGAGGCTTGGAATCTTATCTCAGCTACCGGATGCCAATGTTTAAACAAGGAGGTTATCGTCCCCCCGTTCGCCCCCATACGCCGACCTCGCCAGATCGAGTTAGGCTTATGAACAGATAAGGCATTTTTCTCCGGCCCGGCTGTGCGTTCCCTCCAAGCTTTCACTCCATTTTCCCCCACGCCAAGGAGATGTCCTGGCTATTTATATGGAAACTTTACCACTAAGATCAGATTGGAGATCCAGATTTTCGTCGCGAAACATCACCACGACCCTCTCTCCCTTTGTGCGCCAAGGGACCTCGACCTCGAGATTCACCATCACTTGTCCAGAAGGAGGACAATATTCCTTGAGTGCCAAAGGTTCGAGCCTTTCCGACGACAAGTCCCCAAGGCTTCCCCCCCCCCCTGTTGTTCAAGGAGAACAGCATTAGAACAGCCATTGTTCGTTTTGAGCCCTTCGCCAAGAAACGGTTCTCATCCCCCCCTGTTGTTCAAGGAGAACAGCATTAGAACAGCCATTGTTCGTTTTGAGCCCTTCGCCAAGAAACGGTTCTCATCCCCCCCTGTTGTTCAAGGGAGAACAGCATTAGACCAGCCATTGTTCGTTTTGAGCCCTTCGCCAAGAAACGGTTCTCATCCCCCCCTGTTGTTCAAGGAGAACAGCATTAGAACAGCCATTGTTCGTTTTGAGCCCTTCGCCAAGAAACGGTTCTCATCCCCCCCCCCGGTTGTTCAAGGGAGAACAGCATTAGAACAGCCATTGTTCGTTTTGAGCCCTTCGCCAAGAAACGGTTCTCTTCCCCTTCCTGTTGTTCAAGGGAGAACAGCATTAGAACAGCCATTGTTCGTTTTGAGCCCTTCGCCAAGAAACGGTTCTCATCCCCCCCCCCTGTTGTTCAAAGGAGAACAACATTAGAACAGCCATTGTTCTTGAGCCCGTAGACAAGAGACGGTTCTCATTCCCCACTTTGTTCAGAAGAGAACAAAGTAGAACAGCCATTGTTCTTCAAGCCGTTCGTCCAGTAACGGTTCTCCTTTCCAAGACGCCTCGTCAGGATCCTTTTATCCCCCCCCCCTTCGGCTGGAACTCGCCAGCGGACCGAATATTCCTTCAAGTACCTTCCACTGCACCCTAATGAAAAGTTACGTAAGCCAAACCTCACCTTTGAGTATTGATCCCTTTTGTCAATTCTATCCTGTGCTTTAAATTGTTTATCGAACCATCCCATCTCTTTAACTCCATATTTGTTTTACCTTTTTTAATCCCTTAAATCCTTGGATTAGCCCGAGTCTCCACGACCCTTTCCATTCTGTTTATGTCAATATTTTCCGTTTTTGTGTATTGTTTATAGTTATTATTAATAAAACTCTATTTTATTAATGATAGCAATATTATTATCCTTGAGCTCAGTTCCACTTCTTAAGCATATCGAAGATACATAATATCGGCCGCCAGACAGTAACGCACTCTAAAGATAATTAAGGAAGTTCCCTCAACGAATAGTGTAATATATGGTATCGTCGGGAGTCATTCTACGACAGTAATAAAGGTCTAAATTATCTCACCATAAACTATATTCTCATTCAGCGTCAAACCTGCAAATGTAGTTTCATCCAATTCAGAGAAGGTCATGAAGGTATAACTTACCTCACCATAACATATTTTCTCATTGCAGCGTTAAAAACAGCAAATGTAGGTATGTTTTATCTCACCATAACCTATTTTGTCATTTCAGCGCTAAAAACTGCAAATGTACATAGATATAACTTATCTCACCATAACCTATTTTCTTATTTCAGCGACTTAATACTGCAAAGATAGTTTGTTTTTCATCCAATTCGCAAAAGGTCATGAAGTTATACTTATCTCACCATAGCATATTTTCTAATTTCAGCGTTAAAAACTGAAAATGTAGTGTAAGTTTCCTGCAATTTGGCGAAGATTATAAAGGTATAACTTATATCACTATAACCTATTTTCTCATTTCGTCGTTAAAACTAAAAATATAGTGTAAGTTTGATTCAATTCGTAGAAGGACATGAAGGTATTATTTTTCTCACCATAACCTCTTTTCTCATTTCAGCTTTAAAACCGCAAATATAGTGTAAGATTGATTCAATTCGTAGAAAGTCATGAAGGTAGAACTTATCTCACCATAAACTATTTTCTCATTTCAGCGTTAAAACTGCAAATGTAGAGTAAGTTTTATTCAATTCAGAGAAGTTCTTGAATGTATAACTTATACTACCCCAACCTATTTCTCATAACCAATTTTCTCATTTCAGCGTTAAAAATGCAAAGGTAATTTCCGTTTCATTCAATTTTCTCATTTCAGCGTTAAAAACTGCAAATATAGTGTAAGTTTGATTCAATTCTTAGAAGGTCATGAAGGTATAACTTATCTGAGTATAACCTATTTTCTCATTTCTGAGTTAAAAATGCAAATGTAGAGTAAGTTTAATTGAATTCGGAGAAGGTCATGAATGTATAACTCATCCCACCATAAACTATTTTATCATTTATGCGTTAACAACTGCAAATGTAGTGTAAGTTTCATTCAATTCTCAGAAGGTTATGAATGTATAACTTATCTCACCATAACCTAGTTTCTCATTTCAGCGTTAATAACTGAGAATGCAGGTATTACTTATCTCACCATAAGCTATTTTCTCATTTCAGCGTTAAAAACTGTAAATGTAGTTTCATTTTCTTTCAATTCGGAGAAAGTCATGAAGGTATAACTTATCTCACCATAACATGTTTTCTCATATCAGCGTTAAAGCCATGAAGGTATAACGTATCTCACTATAACATTTTTTCTCATTTCAGCGTTAAAAACCGCAAATGTAGTGTACGTTTCATTCAATTCGGGGAAGATCATAACCTATTTTCTAATTTCAGCGTTAAAAACTGCAAATGTAGTATAACTTAGCTCACCATAACCCATTTTCTTATTTCAGCGTTTAAAACTGCAAATGTAGTTTAATTTTCATTCAATTCTGATACTGTTATGAAGGTATTATTTATTTCACCATAACCTATTTTCTCATTCAATTCGTAGAAGGTCATGAAGGTATAGCTTATTAGGTAGAACGTCTGCATCAAAGCAAGCTTACGCTCCACCGATCCTAACATCACTTGGCCGACAAGTGAAATAGTATCTGGCTTGCTCTGGAGTGCATTTATTTTACGGTACTCAACTTCGTCTACCCGCTCAATTCTTTTCTTCCTTTGACCGAACTCTACCTTCTCACCTAGATCCTTCTTCATACGTACCTAATTTTGTACGGGTGATGGCTGAAGTTAAGTTAACTGCCCCTCGAGTGCCTGCTAATTATAAAACCTTCGTGCCGAAGGAGATGACATCATGCTCCCATGTTTTCGTATGTCGCGATTTAACTCGCACTTCGTTGCAACCAGTCTATGACGGATCCTTTCTCGTCATCTCCAGGAAGCCGAAATTCTTGTCTTAAAGCTTGGCACACGGCAAGATACTGTCTCTATCGACCCCCTGAAACCCGCTTAAACCGAAAATATTCATCTAGAACCTATATCACCTCATTCTCCTCCTACTATACCCCTTTATGGTACAGTAATCCCCAAAACAACCTCGGCCTCACCCTTTTTAACCACCCCTGCTACTCCAACTCCACCTTCCGTTTTTCTGCCTCCTCCTCCTTTGTTGCAGGAACCCTCGTCGGCAGAAGTGGTCAGTCAGAAGCAAATCTCTTCCCAACTGGTCACTCCGTCAGTGGAGAACAAGACTCGAGACTCCTACATCCCGCTTGAAGCCATCTCGGAAGGAAACAACAAGCGGATCACCTTCGCTCCACCGACCTTCTATCGTGCCGGTGCCTCGTCCAACGTTACTGGCACTGCCACAGCGAATCTGTGTCCCCGTACGCTCTGGGCATTCCTATAATAAAATCTTCCTGGGAAACTTAAATACATATATATTATGTATAAAATTCAAATCATTTATTTAATTTACTTAACTTTTGTCAATTAAATCATACATGGAATTTATGTATAACTTAATAATTCATTCATTTATTTTACTTAACTTTAGTCAATTCAATCATTCATTTAATTTATGTAACCTTTAATAATTCAATCATTCCGTGAAAAGAAACTGATTTCATTTAACGCACAGATACAAACAACATCTCTTAGAATTTCACGCACATACAAACACATGCATTTTACCACTTGTGAAATAACGCGAAATGACTCTCTCATTTATATTCTCGTCTCTACATCAAAATAATTTCCACATTCAACATTCATTTACAAAATTTATACGTCACACTTCATCTCGTCACGTGAAGTTATTTTCCACTCAAGTGTAACCTTGCCTAATTTAACGTAATTCAACTTATTATAATCTGTTTTTTAATTTCTAATATATATATATATATATATATATATATATATATATATATATATATATATATATATATATATATATATATATATATATATATATATACTCGTATATCAAGGTCTTTCTCATGGCGAAGAAAAACAATAAAAGAAAAACAAAACCTACCTGGGTTTCTCTAAGCCCCTCTACCCAGTCTCCGGTAACATACAAGTACGATAAACATGGTAAATTTAGGAGACAGTTATTCCTGACCTCTGCTCAAAAGGCCTACCCTCCGAGGGTGTATTTATAAACAAACAAGTAAAAAATTCAAACGGTCGATCTCGTATTTCGTTCTCCCAGCGCGACACGACGCCAAGCACGGCTGAATTAATAGCCACTTCTGTCGATTCAACATGAGATCCAGTTTCCCTAAGTTCAAAATGTCTAGGAAGAGAAATAACAGACGCCCAAAAGCTAGAGCACCCTCGGGTCTTCCCTTGCTACCCCCCTTCCCTTCCCATTACTCTGCGGGAGTAATTCTAGTATGAAACTGTTCATCAAGAGAAAAAGAGGACTTTTTCGTTTCGTCACGACATCGATAAGAACTTGCCGGGATAGAAGAATTCATCCAGCAAGTTAAGAAGGACTTTCATTTTCTTGGGCAATACCAGATTGCACCAAGCATAATCAGCACAGTTCGATTACCAAAGATCGTCAAGTGATCTTACCCTAACTGAGTTTAACACCCCAAACTAGATAGATTTCTCACCTAAAAGAGAAGTTCTACAAACGAAACCAAATCGCTAGAAAATCATACAGCCATCTTCAAGCCTTGTCTGAGAAAACCTTGTCAAGGTCATAAACGCCCGACGCATCGCCTCTTCAATCGGCGTTTTGTTTTGGTCCCTTCTCCTCCGTCGCGTCGAAATTCCGCGTGTGGTCACTCATCCACCCCTCGTTCGAAGTAACGCCTTCTATTGAGAAGCAAATAAACTACACTCACGACGCCTCTCCTGACAATATTCTAATGAAGGTATTTCGATTGGATTCTCTGGGGAAACCCGACTATCTTATGTGAGTAATCAATTCTATTTTCATGTCTCCGTGCGTTTAACGTAGATTATTTATATATCTTAAAGACGATTTTTTTTTTAAGGAAATTGTTTCTCTCAAAGCAACCAGAAACCGAGTGTCGGTAACGGGACTTAAGAACCATTTTTAAGTTGTATTTTGTACGTGTATATATTAATTTGTTTGAGTTGATTAATGTACAGTAAAGGTCTATTTTGGTTGAAGTGTTTAAATTATCCTTGAACGAGTTGCGTTGGCAGTATTTAATATATTAAAGAAAGAACTCCCCCTTATATTCATTCAAAAAAATAAAAATAAGAAAAGCGCTCTTAAAGATCGATTCTGAAGCGATCACTAGAAGTACGAACGTACGACCCACTTTATTAATCATAATAAAAAATTTAAAAAATTAATCTCGGCTAACCCACGATAAACATAGCTAAAAAGAGGCAAGTGTCCAAATTAATATTTAAACTAAACTAACATAGAGAATAACGAATATAAAAGGCTTAAATTAGGGAGGCTTAAATTATATATATATATATATATATATATATATATATATATATATATATATATATATATATATATATAGGTAAACATGTAGATTATCGGCCCGGCCTAGGAAAAATTGTTTTGTGTAAATATTATCGTTCACCCGTGTTTGAATCTTCGTTCGCGTTATCGTTCACCCGTGTTTGAATATTCATGCGCGTTTGAGTTTTGTTCGAATGCTAGTTGCCGCCATTTTTTGGGGGGAAATCTCGAAATTAAACCCACCGAAAATGCTGTTTACGTAGGCCATTTTATTTACCAAATTGCCCGAAAAAAAAAACGAAACACTTTGTTTCCCGTACTTAATTGCATTGGTTATCATTCCGAAATAGCGGAGAGGGAAGCCTATTTATTTTGCGCGCCTGCGTCGTATTCGAAATCTAACTGACGCCATCTTTCTTATCCAAAAATAAAGAACGATAAGCGCTGTTAACTTACTTTATTTCGGGGGGTACACTTCAGAAATAGCGATGAGGAAGGCGTGGAATCGTTCTTTAATTCCCGTTTTGGTCAACGGGAAGCGCTTGCAGAAGATGGCGGTTGCAAGATAGGCGTCGAATTGAGCGGTTTTTCTCCCGTATTTGGGAATTGAACCTCTCGCATCTCGCCAGACGCGTTCAATATTCTGGGGTCACCTCTAATTGCCGGCCACAGATTTCGCATTCACTTTTAGTTCGCACTAAATTATGCACTTCCAAAAAGTTGTTTAATTTATCTCTAGCAGAAACTAGGCTTAATAATTCGGCAATAGACGACGGACAAACTTGACAGTCTTCGACTGACCTTCGAACAGGTAGCACGTGTTTTATAGAGCTCTCAGTCTGTTGATCTATTTTTCAGATTTTTCTATAGTTTGTTTGTTTTTTTGTTTTTTTTCTCACCACAATCAGCGAAAGCTAAGTTGCTCTTCTTTTTTTATTTCTTATTGCTACTTAAATTCTTTCTTTGTTTGAATAAGTGATGGAGTTTGGGGATGAAAGTGAGCATGAGTGTCGGAATGTATGCATTGGTTGTGGTGTATTAGGTGAGGGGTATACATGTGTTGTATGTGGGCTGCGTGAATGCATTGTAGATTTAGAGGGGATGAGAAGGAAGGATTTAGACAGGATATGTAGGCTGGAGGGGTTAGTTGCTGAGCTCAGGAGGGAACTTAGTGTTAGGCCTAGAGCTGGGAATAGGTTAGGTGGTGAGGTAGGCCAGTTAGATGTTTCAGGTGAAGGTAGAGGGCCAGTGGAGGAGGTAGGATGTGATAGTTCTAGTGATAGTGAAGTTAGCCCCCTTAGATTAGTTAGAAATAGGCCTAGTGAGGATGGGGGACAGTGGAGAGTGGTTAGGAAACATGAAGCTAGGGAGGCTTCTCCTGTTCTTTGTGAGAATAGGGTTGCCTCTGTTGAGGTTGTTAGCCAGGGGGAAAATAGGTGTGTGAGTCAGAGGGACACAGAACCGATTAGCTTGACTAATAGATTCAGTGCCCTAAGAGAGGAAGTAACTGGAAGTGATATGACTGATGGTGGTGGGGGGAGGTAGAGTGACTGGTAGTTTGAATGAGAATAGGAGTGGGGATGGAGTTAGGTCTGTGGGGGTTAGGAATAGGAGTCTGACTGAAGTGCTTGTGATGGGTGATTCGCGAGTTAGATATTTAGATAGGAAGTTGAATGCAAGTAGATTGAATGGTTTGAGGGTGTGTTTGCCGGGTGCTGGAGTGAGAGATCTGTCTGATAGGTATGAGGAACTGGTGTCTGGCTGTGCAAGGGATGCGGTTGTGATTACACATGTAGGAGTGAATGATGTGAAGAAAGTGGGTGCATGTGAGTTACGTGAGAGGTACAAGAGGTTGATTGAAAAGGTGAAAGAAAGTAGAATGAAAGGTGTTGTGACAGGTGTGCTTCCAAGAATGGATGTTGGGGTAGAATGGATGTCTCGTGCAATTGGGCTGAATGATTATGTGAGGAGGATGTGTGAGATGGAAGGTGTCATGTTTGTGGATGTGTGGGATAGGTTTGTTGGAATGAAAGAAATGTATGCGATGGATGGACTGCATTTGAGTAGGAGGGGGGTAGATGTGTTGTGGGAGGAGTATGATCGTGTTATTAGGTCTTTGCAGGCGGGAAACTAGATACTAATAGTGGTCAGGGAATTATGAGAGGACATTATAGTACTGAAAGTAGAATGGACTTGGCAGATAACAGAAATAGGTTCCAAGGCGATAGAGGTGAGGTCATTCAAGTTTCAAGAGGTGCTTCAGGGATAGGGGGGTTAAATTGTTTCTATACAAATGCTCGTAGTCTTAGAAACAAGAAAAATGAGCTATTTAGTTATATTAGCAATGAAGATATAGATATATTATGCGTTACTGAATCATGGGTTAATGAAATAGAATTTAGTGACACTATAAGTGAATTTGATTTTCAGGGCTATAATATGTACATTAGTCAAAGGACAGGTAGGATTGGTGGAGGAATAATTATCTATATAAAAAACAACATTGTTTCAAGTTTAAATACTTCAATAAAGCAGGATGGAGTTGAGTCACTTTGGATAGATATTAGGTTCAGTAAAAATAGAATGGTGCATTTGGGAGCTTTTTACAGGCCACCTGGGCAGACTGATGATATAGATGAACTAATGATAAGGGAAATAAGTAAGGGATGTGAAACAGATGCAGTTATTATTGGGGACTTCAACTTAAACTCTGTGGACTGGGAAAATATGATAGGTAGGGATAGAACAAGTGGCAGGTTCATAGAATGCTTTGAGGATAATTTTTTGAATCAATTTGTTAACGATTCAACGAGGGGGGACAATATATTAGATTTAGTACTTTCTAACAGTGATCATTTAGTTCAAGAATTGACTGTTGGGGAAGCATTGGGAAATAGTGACCATCAGATAGTTCGTTTTAACTTGGGAATTGAGAAGGGTAAAATAACTGAGAATGCTGAAAAAGTTCCAAATTTTCATAAGGGAGATTATGTAAAACTTCGAAGCTTGCTAAATTTGGTAGACTGGGATATAGAATTCAGAGGTAAAAATGCTTATGGGATGTGGGATACTTTCAAGCATATAATAAATGTAGTCCAAGAACAATGTATCCCAATGAAGGCCATTAGGAACAAAAGTAGGAAACCATTATGGTGGAATCAGGAGATAGCTAGAAAAATTTCAGAGAAGAAAAGGGCATATAAAAAATTACAGGTAGAAAATAATATTCAAAATTTAAGTGATTATAGAATGGCTAGGAATGAGTTAAATAAGATTATAAAGAAGAACAAAAGGGTGTCAGAAATTAAATTAGCTCAGGATAGCAACAAAGATCCTAGAAAGTTCTTTAGTTACTATAAAATTAATAACAAGTGTGGCAGAGTTAAAATAGGACCTATCAAATATGAAGGGTTTGTGAGAGAAACTGATGAGGAAATAGTTGAGGTACTAAATGGTCATTTTGCATCAGTATTTACAAAAGAGAAACTAAATAGTCCTATGTATAGTACTCATAGGTCAGGAAAAGAGGTGTTTACTAACATTTGTGTGGATCGGAGGATGATAAAAGGACTAATAGGTGATTTAGATACTACCAAGGCCTCCGGCCCTGATAATATTCATTCTAGGATACTTAAAGAAGGGGTAGAAAGTATCTCAATAGCTCTGGACAAGTTATATACTAGGTCATTGGAATATGGAGAAATACCCGATGATTGGAAGAGAGCGAATGTAGTCCCCATTTTCAAGAAGGGTAGTAAAGAGGATCCAAATAACTTTAGACCGGTTAGCCTAACTCCTGTAGTCTGTAAAATTCTTGAAGAAAATAGTTAAAAAAGGGATTTGCCAACATCTAGAGAGGGAGGGGTTAATCAGCGATGCTCAGCATGGGTTTAGATCAGGTAGATCATGTTTGACTAACTTACTAGACTTTCTGGAGTTTGTAACAGATCAAGTAGATAAGGGAGAGAATGTAGATATAATTTACTTAGATTTTAGTAAAGCATTTGATAAGGTACCACACAGGAGACTAGTTCATAAATTAAAAATGATTGGGATATGTGGGGGTGTTTCAAATTGGATAGCTGAGTGGCTGAAAGACAGGAAGCAAAGGGTAGTGCTAAATGGTGTAAAGTCAGAGTGGAGGGATGTTATCAGTGGGGTTCCTCAGGGATCAGTTCTCGGTCCATTATTATTTGTCATCTATATAAACGATCTTGGGGAGGCAGTTAATAATAAAGTGTCAATTTTTGCGGATGATACCAAATTAGCAGCTGTAGTTAAAGATATTGATGATAATTTTAAAGTGCAGGGGGATTTAACTAAATTGTTATCCTGGGCACATAAGTGGCAAATGACTTTCAACCTTGATAAGTGCAAAGTTATTAACATGGGAAAAGATAATAGAGAATTTAACTATGAAATGGGTGGGCATTGGCTGAGCTCAGTAGAGGATGAGAAAGATCTAGGAGTAGTAATAGATAAGTCATTAAGGTTTTCTAAGCAGTGTATTGAAGCAAGAAATAGGGCAAATAGAGTGCTGGGTTTTATTAAGAGAAATGTCAGTTAGAAAAGTAAGGAGGTTATTCTTAAACTCTATAACTCTTATGTTAGGCCACATCTAGAGTACTGTATACAGGCATGGTCCCCACATTTTAGACACGATATTAACCTTCTTGAGTCAGTGCAACGGAGGGCAACAAAGATTATTCCTTCCCTGAGGCACCTTGAATATGAAGATAGACTGAGGGTATTAAATATGTTCTCGTTCGAAAGGAGGTGTGTGAGAGGGGATATGATTGAGCTCTTTAAAATTTTTTCCGGGATAGATAAATTGGATGTTAGCAAGTTTTTTGAGTTAGATGATGGAAATCGGACTAGAGGTCACCACTTGAAAATTAAAAAGCAAGGGTGTAGGTTGGATTTAAGAAAATATTTTTTCACCAATAGAGTGGTAGACTTCTGGAACAAATTGCCGCAGAGGGTAGTAGGTAGTCCAAATCTAAATGTATTTAAGAGTAGGTTGGATGAGTTTATGGGAAGGGAAGGTTGTGATGGTTCCTAAGTTTTGTATATATTAATATTGTTTGTATATATCTATAGCTGCATGATTTAGTTCTTGACAAGCCTTGATTGGTGATACCCTTGTTTCTGGATGCAATCCTCTGGATGTAGTTTTCCTGGGAGTTTGGGTGCCTTCAAAAAGAGGCCGCTTGACTCGGATGACCTATGATGAGCCCTTGTGGCTTTTGTCATCCGTTATATTATATTGTGGGGGACTTTGATTTTGTCTTCCCCTGGTGATGGTGCTTTTTGTGGGTGGGTTTTGACGGAGGCGGATGACCTTTGATAGGCCCTTGTGGCTTTTGTCATCCGTGTAATTATGTTATGTTATGTTATGTTATGACAATTCGATTGCATTTTGAAACTGCGGTGAAGACGTGCGATTGAGAATTTTCAAACTGCGTAAAAGGGGAATGTTTGACACCCAAACTGCTAAAAAACAAGTAGTTCCTTGAAATGATCTAGCTAATTACATTTAATTGTATAAAACAAGGTAATTAAAAGAGTAAAATGGGGAAAAATATATTGAAAAATAAAAATGACTCCGAATGGGGATAATAAAAAGCTATTAAGTATGAAAAAAAATTGAAATTAAGCATTTCTGACGTCATACCCCCCCCCCTATTATAATTTGCAAAACGATTAAAGACGCTGACATGATGTAGTTAAAGCATTCCCCTCTGGAAACGTCAGAACATTATAACAATTAGGATTATATACTGGGGGGCTGTGCCCCACAGACCCCCCCCCAATTTAATGAAACTCAGGATCATCGTAGTGTGGCCCCCCCCTTTTGCTTACCCCCACACGAGCCGTCCCCTTAAAAATGAAATCGAGCATTTCTGACGTCATACCCCCCACCCCCACCCCCTATTATAATTTGCAAAACGATTAAAGACGCTGACATGCTGTAGTTAAAGCATTCACCTCTGTAAACGTCAGAACATTATAACAATTAGGATTGTATACTGGGGGGCTGTGCCCCCCAGACCCCCCCAATTTAATGAAACTCAGGATCATCGTAGTGTGGTCCCCCCCTTGTGCTTACCCCAACACGAGCCGTCCCCTTAAATGTACTCCAAAAACGTGAAACATTTTGGAACACGTACGAAAAAACTACGGTTATATATATATATATATATATATATATATATATATATATATATATATATATATATATATATATATATATATATATATATATATATATATATATATATATATGAAAATACATAATATATGAAAAAAACTATATTACAATTGCTCAATAATCTTACGTATAGATAAACATTTTTTTAGTATATTTTTTCATATTATACTAACATTTTTGTTTCATTCAACAAAAGCTGTTTGGCAACTTCGAAATGTAAATAGATTTTTTTCTGTTAATGTCGTATTTCTCCGGCGCTACATCTACTATATATTATTTTTAGTTAAGAGTCATGTCTCCTAATAGTATGAAGTCAGAAGATTTACTTGGTGAAAAATGGGATAGGTGTTTATCGGATACACTAATAAAAATGGGTATGTATATTATTATTATGGGAGTTATTTAGGTTGCATAGACGTCCTGCTTTAGGAATGCCCGGTGTTAAACCTTACCTTGTGCTTACCTAGTTAACATAACATAATTTCACGGATGACAAAAGCCACAAAGGCCTATCAAAGGTCAATCCGCATCTGTCAAAACCCACCCACAAAATGCATCCTTAGGATTGTGTCCAATCATGCATCTACAATATACAATTTGAACCATACACAGGAATGTGTCAAAAACAAAGAACATCATCATCAAGACTCGTCAAAATCAAAATCAATTGGATAACACTTCAGTTTTGGGGCGCATGGTAGGTGGCTCTGTTTATAGGCTACAATTTTGGGCTCAATATATGTCTTATGACATCAGACGGTAGCGTCAGATGTGAACAATTATGGCGTTATATTTTTTGTATACAAGTATATACTGGGGGGCTGGCCCCCCCAGACCACCCCAATTGATTGAAACTAAAGATCATTGCAGGGTGGTCCCCCCGCAGTGATATCTCCCCCACGAGCAGTCCCCTTGAATTTACTTGGGGGGTTTTTCCGCCACAGCTTTTTACTGCTAGAAAACCCTAACCTAATGACAAACAATAGTTACTTTTATAGGTTTCTTGGTAAATATGTAGATTATTGGCGCAAACGATGGGACGTACTATTTTGTCCATATTCCAAAATGTTTCACGTTTTGGGAGTACATTTAAGTTGACGGCTCGTGTGGGGGTAAACACAATGGGGGGGACTACACTACGATGATCCTGAGTTTCATTAAATTGGGGCGGGTACCCCCCAGTATATAATCCTAATTGTTTATAGAATAATAATTCGAAAAGGATTCAAACGTGCATGAATATTCCGACATGAGTGAACGATAATATTTACACGTAAAATCTTTTTTCCCAGCCGGGCCACTAATCTACATATTTACCCGTTTCTTGATTAGTTTATGCGCCTCTAAATGATCTAAAAGTTCGGGGCGGCCCTGCAAAATAAACCTGAATTCGAATAACAACGAAGAAGCACAACTAGAGCACGAAAAAGCCATGATGAAACAAAAACATTTGCAAAACGGGTCCTATTTATAAGCTACGACATTGCCAGTAAGAAGCTGTTATCATTCGCAGCAAACAAAAAGCAATAAAAGACATCGAGAAACCTTACCTAACTTAGAAAAAAACTATAAACGAGCAGAGGCGCAGATATTTAGTAAATAATACAGACTAAAAGTTACAAATCCCCAAAACAACAAAATAATATAACGCCGTGATTGGTCACATCTGAAGCTACCGTCTGATGTCATAAGACATATATTGTAGCCTACTAACAGCGCCACCTACCGTGCGCCCCGAAACTGAAGTATTACCATCAATTGTAATATACAATAATAAAAAAACATCCACAGGAATGAGTCCAGAATACCCCCCAAAGTTAATCCTCCATCCCCATAAAATCATCTAATCTGCGTTTGAATACATTCAAGTTTGGACTGTCTACCGTCTCAGATGGCAAACTATTCCACTAATCTACCACTATTGGTGAAAAAATATTTTCTAACATCCAGTATGCACCTCTGTTTTTTAATTTTTAAGTGGTGACCCCTAGTCCTATTACTACCTTCCATCTTGAATAACTTGCTAAAATCCAACTTATCCATCCCAGAGCAGATTTTAAAAAGCTCAATCATATCTTTCCTCACACATCTCTCAAATGACAATATATTTAGTACCCTCAGTCTATCTTCATATTCAAGGTGTTTCAGGGAATATATTATTTTTGTTGCCCTCTTTTGTACTGACTTTAATATGTTGATATCATGTCTAAAATGTGGTGACCATGCTTGTATACAATACTATAAATGTGGGCTAACATACGAGTTATAGAGTTTAAGGATAGCCTCTTTACTCTTGTAGATAACATTCCTGTTAATGTATCCTAGCACCCTATTTGCTCTTATTTTTTGCCTCAATACACTGCTTTGTAAACTTCAGTGACCTATCTACTACTATGCCTAAGTCCTTCTCATCCTCAACTGAATTCAGCCAATGCCCATCCATTTCATAGCTAAATTGCCTATTATCCCTTCCCTTGTTAAGAACTTTGCATTTTTTAAGGTTATAAGTTATCTGACCCTTCTGAGCCCAAGCTAATAATTTATTTAAGTCACTCCACTTTAAAGCTACCCTCAACTTCTTTGACTACAGCTGCCAATATAGTGTCATCAGCAAAAATTGACACTATGCTATTTACAGCCTCTCCAAGATCATTTATATAAACTATGAATAATAAAGGGCCTAGAACGGATCCCTGAGGTACACCACTGATAATGTCCCTCCACTGTGACCTCACCCGATTCAGCACAACTCTTTGTTTCCTGTCTTTCAGCCATCCAGTTATCCAATTAAAAACTTTATTACATATCCCATGCATTTTTAATTTGTGAACTAGTCTCCTATGTGGAACCTTATCAAAAGCTTTGCTAAAATCTAAGTAAATTCGACTGACCTTCGAACAGGTAGCACGTGTTTCGTAGAGCTCTCAGAATATTTTGATTATTTGCTATACTTTGGTGTGTGACATAGTAAACATAAATATTAAGTTGTTTACTTCGGTGGCCATCTTGATTAGCAGGTTTTAAACTTGCATGCACAAATTCAGGTCAAATTCTTGTTGTTCGTAAGTTTTTGTTTCTATTATTGTTCTTGTTTAAGTATGGCTGACTGTTTGGATGTAGAGAGTATGCCTTTTGAAAGTATTGTGCGATGTCTGTGGTGTAGAGAGGAGAGTGAATGTGTCTGAGTGCCGTGTAAATGCTTTGACTGAGGAGGTGAGTCGATTACGTGCAGAATGCTTGAGACTGAACGATATAGTGAGAAGAGATGCAAGTGTACGTTTGAAGAGTCAGATTGGGACCAGGAGGGAGGAAGTTAGGCCTAGAACAGGGACTGGAGAGAAAGAAGTAAGTGATAACATTACATAATTTCACGGATGACAAAAGCCACAAGGGCCTATCAAAGGTCATTCGCATTCTTCAAAACACACCCACAAAAAGCACCATCACCAGGGGAAGACAAAATCAAAGTCCCCCACAATATAATATAACAGATGACAAAAGCCAAAAGGGCTCATCATAGGTCATCCAAGTCAAACGGCCTCTTTTTTAAGGCACCCAAACTCCCAGGAAAACTACATCCAGAGGATTGCATCCAGAAACAAGGGTATCACCAATCAAGGCTTGTCAAGAACTAAATCATGCAGCTCTAGATATATATGCCTGTATACAGTACTCTAGATGTGGCCTAACATAAGATTATAGAGTTTAAGAATAACCTCCTTACTTTTGTAACTGACATTTCTCTTAATGAAACCCAGCACTCTATTTGCCCTATTTCTTGCTTCAATACACTGCTTAGAAAACCTTAATGACTTATCTATTACTACTCCTAGATCTTTCTCATCCTCTACTGAGCTCAGCCAATGCCCATCCATTTCATAGTTAAATTCTCTATTATCTTTCCCCATGTTAATAACTTTGCACTTATCAAGGTTGAAAGTCATTTGTCACTTATTTGCCCAGAATAACAATTTATTTAAATCATAAAACATAACATAAGAACATAAGAAAAGAAGGAGACTGCAAAAGACCATCCATGGCCTACACTTGGTAGCTCCTGTTCCAGTCAACAGACAAAAGATTTCTTACCAGAGAAAAGTCATCAACATTGTCACCCTTTACAGGAGTTCGTCAGATCTAATCTACAATATACATAAAATACATCCAGAGGATTATGTCCATTCATGCAACCGCAAAATATAATCTCCCCACTCCTTAGAAAAATATATACATATGTACATAAAAAAAGTCAGTCCCATCTAGCAGCTTCATCCAAATATTTATCTAATCTATTCCTAAAACTACCCAGAGAGGAGGCTTCTATCACATGTCTAGTGAGCCTATTTCATTCATCTACCACACAATTTGTAAACCAATTCCTCCCAATCTCCTTCCTAAACCTATACTTATCAAGCTTAAACCCATTGCTACGTGTTCTGTCATGTTCACTAAGTATAAGAACCTTACCCAGATCCCCTTTATTATATCCTTTTACCCATTTGAAGACTTCAATCAATTCCCCTCTGACTCTTCTCCTTTCCAATGTATGTAGATTTAGTTTTCTGAGCCTTTCACCATAAGGTAAGTTCCTTAGCCCACCAATCATCTTTGTCATCCTTCTCTGCACAGACTCAAGCAAATCAATATCCTTCCTATAATATGGTGACCAAAATTGTACTGCATAGTCTAGATGAGGCCTAACTAGCGCCAGATACAGTTTTAGAATGACTTCAGCACTCTTATTGCTTACACTCCTCCTAATGAATCCCAATATCCTATTAGCTTTATTCTTAGCATTTAGGCATTGCTTTCTAGGACGAATGTCTGAACTTATCAAAATACCCAAGTCCCTCTCACAATCGGTCCTCCCTAAAATTCTTCCATTTAATTTATAACTATTCAATGGATTATTTCTACCTATACTAAGTACACTACATTTGTCTATGTTAAACTTCATTTGCCATTTCTCGGCCCAATTGGACAGAATGGTCAATTCCTCCTGCATTACAACAGCATCAGAATCAGCCCTAATGGCCCTACCTAGCTTAGTATCATCAGCAAATTTACTCAGGTCACTACTTATACCTATGTCAAGATCATTAATATAAATTAAGAATAGCAAGGGACCCAAAACAGATCCTTGCGGAACTCCACTGCTAACACACCCCCACTCAGATTTAACTCCATCTATACTAACTCTTTGCTGTCTGTCACCAAGCCATGACTGAATCCACCTAAATATACTGCCATCAATCCCATGTGCTTTAACTTTGCTCAGAAGCCGTAAGTGTGGCACTCGATCAAAAGCCTTACTAAAGTCCAAGTATAAAATATCATAGTTTTCATCATTATCTGCTGCTTCATACACTTTACTATAAAAAGACAGCAAATTAGTGAGACAGGATTTACCCTTACTAAAGCCATGCTGTGATTCTTTTATCAACTTATGCTTATCCAAGGGATCTCTAATATTCCTTGCTATAATAGATTCCATCATTTTCCCTACCACTGATGTCAAACTTACTGGTCTGTAATTAGACATATTTGTTTTATCCCCTTTCTTAAATATAGGTATCACATTGGCTTTCTTCCATGCCACTGGCACAATGCCACTCTCCAATGATTTTCTAAAGATGCATGCTAGGGGCTCACTTAACACATCTTTACATTCTTTCAAAATTCTAGGAAAGAGCTCATCAGGACCGGGTGCTTTACTACTTTTGATTTTATCAATTTCCTTTGTGATCAAGATATCCTTTAATTTCTCTTCATCATTACCCTGAAAGATCATTGACACCTCAGGTATATTTAGAGTATCTTCCTGTGTAAATACTGAGAGAAAAAAGTCATTTAGCATTCGAGCCATTGAGTCCCTATCACTCACTAATTCTCCATAAGTGGGCCTATTTTATCTCTAACCTTAGTTTTGTATAATTGATAAAAACTTTTAGGATCTTCCTTTGCCCTATTTGCCACTTTAATTTCATAATTTCTCCTTGCTACTCTAACTAACTTTTTAACATCTCTTGCTAGTTCATTATATCTGCCTTAAGTGATCCTCTCCATTTTTTATTTTTTTATAAATGCCCTTTTTAATGCCAATATAATGCTTAATTTTATCTGTCATCCATTTTGGGTCATTATTTTTAGTCCTAATCTCCTTATATGGAATGTTAATCATCTGACCTGTAATTAATTGCTCAATTATTCTTTCATACTCCTCTTCAATTGTAATCTCTACCTCCTGGTGATTATTGTCTCCACTAACTGATATCATTGAATCTATTCCTGAATTGATTTCATTGCCTGGTTTCTGTACAACTGCCTCCAGGTAAGTCCTTAGCCCATTATAATTTGCTCTTCTAAAGTCAGGAATTTTAACATTGTTCATGCTACTATCAATACCATTCCATTTCATCTTGAATCTAATTTCACAATGGTCACTATTACCCAAATTTCCTCCAATCTCAGTATCCTTAATAACTTCTTCCCTATTTGTCAGAACTAAATCCAGTATATTATTACCTCTAGTGGGTTTGTTAATAATCTGCCTCAGAAAATTATCTTGGACAACATTCAAAAATTCCTCAGCCTCCTGATCACCCACAAGAGCTTCCCAGTCTATATTTCTGTAATTAAAATCGCCCATTATACACACATGCTTACTTCTACATGCCCGTTCAATCTCCTGCCACAGAAGATTTGAAGCTTCCTTACTAAGATTTGGTGGTCTGTATAATAATCCTATGACAAGCTTGTTTTTACCTTCCTTTACATTTAGCCATAATGACTGTGTTATCATTCAATTTAATTGTACTGTTTACACAACACTGGAGATTATCTTTAATATAAATAATAACCCCTCCTCCTCTCTTCCTATTCCTATCTGTATGGAACATGTTAAAGCCCTCAATCTCAACCTCAGGTTTAAAGTGATTACCTGCCAAATCAAGCCATGACTGTTATCGCAATTATATCAAAATTCTCTTCACTCGCTAACGCTCTTAAGAGATCTATCTTATTCCTTATACTCCGACCATTTGTATAGTATATTTTAAAGGTTTTTTTTTATTCCCCTCTCCCCTAGCTATTCCTCTATCTCTGCATCCCTTCCATTTCCTACACCTGCCCTCTATTCCTGTTATTCCCTTACCTCTAACAGCTTCTAGTTTTCCACCCGTAAGGACCTAATCACACTATCCAGCTCCCCCCATAGAACCTCAACACCTGCCCGACTAAGATGGAGCCCATCCATTGCATACAACCTCCTATTCCCGTAAAACCCTCCCCAGACATCTACAAACACCAATCCTAACTCCTCACACAGTCTTTTCACAAATTCATTCAAACCAATTGCACGCGACAACCATTCTACTCCCACATCCAATCTCAGAAGCACACCAGAAACAACACCTTTTACCCTGCTTTTACTCATCCTTTCAACTAACCTTTTATACTGCTCACGTAACTCACATGTACCCACCTTCTTTACATCATTCACTCCCACATGCGTAATCACAACTGCATCCCTCTTACATCCAGAAACCAGCCTATCATACCTCTCACAAACATCACTTACACCAGCACCCGGCAGACAAACTCTCATTCCCTTCCACTTGCTATCACTCAACTTCCTATCTAAATACCTAATCTGAGAGTCACCCATCACTAGCACCTCAGTCATTCTCCTATTCTGTCTTGGCCTAACATTACCCTCCCTCCTGCTCTCAGTCACACTACCACCCATCCTGCTTTCATCCACAATCACACCAGGCAAATCACTTTCACACTCTTCCTCTCTCAGGACATTGAATCTGTTAGTCAACCTAACAGGTTCTATGTCCCTCTCATTCACACACCTAACCTGTCCTAACTTATCTATCCTATCCATTTTCACCCACCATTCATCATCACTCACAATTTCCACACTGTTCCCAGTCCTAGCCCTATCTTCCACCCTCTTAGCACTAATCTCACCCTTCAATCGCACACTTGCATCTCTTCTCACCTCAAACACCAAATCATTCAACCTCCTAACCTCCCCTTCCAGAAAACACACACAGCATTCAGTTACATTCACTCTCCTTTCAACTCCACATGCATCACACACCACATACACACTACTTTCAAACGGCATGCTCTCACCATCTATACAAACAGCCATACTCTCAGAAATTTACTAAGGAAAAAGTTAACACTCACCAAAAAAATTTCTTGCTCAGGATTGCTGCCAGTTATCTTCCCCAAAAGTATTAATCACTAAGCTGCTAGATGCGACTGACTTTTTTTATGTACATATGTATATATTTTTCTAAGGAGTGGGGAGATTATATTTTGCGGTTGCATGAATGGACATAATCCTCTGGATGCATTTATGTATATTGTAGATTAGATCTGACAAACTCCTATAAAGGGTGACAAGGTTGATGACTTTTCTCTGGTAAGAAATCTTTTGTGTGTTGACTGGAACAGGAGCTGCCAAGTGTAGGCCATGAATGGTCTTTTGCAGTCTCCTTCTTTTCTTATGTTCTTATCAGACAGATCTCTCACTCCAGCACCTGGCAAACACACCCTCAAACCATTCAATCTACTTGCATTCAACTTCCTATCTAAATATCTAACTCGCGAATCACCCATCACAAGCACTTCAGTCAGACTCCTATTCCTAACCCCCACAGACCTAACTCCATCCCCACTCCTATTCTCATTCAAACTACCAGTCACTCTACCTCCCCCCACCACCATCAGTCATATCACTTCCAGTTACTTCCTCTCTTAGGGCACTGAATCTATTAGTCAAGCTAATCGGTTCTGTGTCCCTCTGACTCACACACCTATTTTCCCCCTGGCTAACAACCTCAACAGAGGCAACCCTATTCTCACAAAGAACAGGAGAAGCCTCCCTAGCTTCACATTTCCTAACCACTCTCCACTGTCCCCCATCCTCACTAGGCCTATTTCTAACTAATCTAAGGGGGCTAACTTCACTATCCCTAGAACTATCATATCGTACCTCCTCCACCGCCCCTCTACCTTCACCTGAAACATCTAACTGGCCTACCTCACCACCTAACCTATTCCCAGCTCTAGGCCTAACACTAAGTTCCCTCCTGAGCTCAGCAACTAACCCCTCCAGCCTACATATCCTGTCTAAATCCTGCCTTCTCATCCCCTCTAAATCTACAATGCATTCACGCAGCCCACATACAACACATGTATACCCCTCATGTATACACCACAACCAATGCATACATTCCGACACTCATGCTCACTTTCATCCCCGAACTCCATCACTTATTCAAACAAAGAAAGAACTTAAGTAGTAATAAGAAAAAAAAAGAAGAGCAACTTAGCTTTCGCTGATTGTGGTGAAAAAAAAACAAACAAACTGTAGAAAAATCTGAAAAATAAATCAACAGACTGAGAGCTCTATGAAACACGTGCTATCTGTTTTAAGGTCAGTCGAAGACTTACCTTCGAACAGAATAGATAAGTTAGGACAGGTTAGGTGTGTGAATGAGAGGGACATGGAACCTGTTAGGCTAACTAACAGATTTGATGCTCTAAGAGAGGAAGAATTTGAAAGAGATTTGTCTGGTGTGGCCGTGCCTGAAAGTAGAATAGGAGGTTGAGTGAGTGAGATCAGGAGGGAGGGTAATACTAGGCCTAGAGAGAATAGGAGAATGACTGAGGTGATTGTGATGTGTGACTCGGATTAGGTATTTAGATAGGAAGTTTAGTGAAAGTAAATGGAAGGGAGTGAGAATTTGTCTGCCGGGTGCTGGTGTAAATGATGTGTGTGAGAGGTATGATAGGTTGGTGTCTGGGTGTGAGAGGGAAGCAGTTGTGATTACATATGTCAGAGTAAATGATGTAAAGAAGGTGGGTACTTGTGAGTTACGACAGTGGTATAAAAGGCTGATTGAAAGAATAGAGTGAAAGTAGAGTGAAAGGCGTTGTTTCAGGTGGGCTATCGAGAATGGATGTGGGGATGGAATGGTTGTCTCGTGCAATGGGGTTGAATGAATATGTGAAAGGTTTGTGCGAGGAGTCAGGATTGGTGTTTGTAGATGTTTGGGGTGGGTTTTATGGGAATAAGGGTTTGTATGCGATGGATGGACTCCATCTGAGCCGAGATGGGGTTGAGGTTTTGTGGCGGGAATTAGATAGTGTTATTAGGTCTTTAGAGGCGGGAAACTAGGTTTTGATAGTGGTCACAGAAATTTAATGGCACAAAGTGAGGCAGGGATAGGAAGCAAACACAGATTTGTAGAAGGTAGGCAGGCTAATGGAAGTGCTTTAGGGTTAAATTACTTGAAGGAGAGAAAGGAGATGCAGAGGAGATAGGCCCTCAGGTGCTTCAGGGATAGGTGGGCTGAGTTGGAATTTTTGTAGTCTTAGAAATAAGAGGGATAAATTATTTAGTTATATCATTCATGAAGATATAGATATAATATGTATAGTTGAATCATGGGTTAATGAAAATTTATTTAATGATAATGTCAGTGAATTTGAACTAGAAGGTTATACTATGTACATTAGTCAAAGGAGAGATAGGACTGGTGGTGGGTTGATTATTTATATCAGAAATAGCATTTCTTCAAATCTAAATAACTCTATAAAGCAATGAGAAGGTGAATCATTATGGATAGATATTAAGGTTGGTAAAAATAGGAAAATACACTTGGGAGCTTTTTATAGACCACCAGGACAGACATTGCATCGATGAGTTAATGATTAGGGAAATAAGTAAAGGATGCAAAGAAGATACAGTTATTCTTTTTGACTTTAATTTAACTTCTGTAGACTGGGAAAATATGATAGGAAGAGATAGAGCAAGTTGTAAGTTTATGGAGTGTTTTGAGGATAACTTTTTGACCAAATTTGTTAATAAGTCAACAAGGGGTGCCAATATATTAGATCTAATTCTTTCAAATGATGATCACTTAGTTCAAGGATTGAGTGTAGGGGAATTATTGGACAACAGTGATCATCAGATGTTTTGGTTTAATTTGCAAATAGTTAAGGGTAGAACAACGACAAACTCCACAAAAATTCCAAATTTTTATAGGGGAGATTACAATAAATTACGCAGCATGCTAAATTAGATTAGGTGAGATATAGAATTCCATGGAAAGAATACTTATGAGATGTGGGATATTTTTAAGACTATATTAAACATGGTTCAGGGACAGTGTATTCGGATGAAGTCTATTAGGAAGAAATGTAGGAAACCATTATGGTGGAATCAAGAAATAGCTAATAAAGTTTCAGAGAAAAAAAGGGCATACCAGAGATTACAAAGTGAGAGTAGTTTAGATAATTTAAACCATTATAGGTCAACCAGAAATGAACTAAATAAGATTATTAAGAAGACCAAAAGGACAGCAGATATTAATTTAGCTAAAAATAATAATAAAGATCCTAAAAAAATTCTTTAGCTATTATAGAATCAATAACACAGGCCTGCATTTGAAAATAAATTTCTGTTCCTGCAGTTTTCTTTAGTGATTCCTAACGAAATTGTTCTCCTAAATTGAAATATGACATTCATTTTGCTCAATCAGGTCTGGTTTTGGAGATACAGCGCACTACTGTTTTTAGAAAAGGGCCATTTTTGAAAAAATCCCTTATTTATATAAAAGTTATTTAATAAATTACAATTACTTGTAATAAAAAAAACACCCGACTCAATTTGACTTTCTTTTAATTAATTTTAAACTTACAGACTACTTATGAGCTTACCCAGGAGTGCAAAGAAACTATTTTCCAAGAAAAGAAGTCCT
Organism: Ceratothoa steindachneri; assembly: GCA_963969495.1. NCBI lineage: Eukaryota > Metazoa > Arthropoda > Malacostraca > Isopoda > Cymothoidae > Ceratothoa > Ceratothoa steindachneri. The sequence continues at coordinate 71,637,502 of OZ018331.1, read as the reverse complement.
TGATGACTTCCGCTTGTGAAGCGATGTTGGTTCGTCGCGTTTAAGACACCAGCAATAGTCAGCTAACATGTTGATGTCCCAGCATCCTTGATATCTTGTCTCCATCGTCTTTATGTCTTGGTGAAATCTTTCTCCTTGTTCCTCGCTATAATCTCCACAGTTTGCCGGAAAATAGTCAAGATGTGACTGGATAAAATGCATTTTTATCGACATGCGAGCTCCCATTTTTTCGAAGCTTTTCATAAGCTCATTTACATGTGAGATATATTCTGAGCTTCTTTTATTTCCCAGAAAACCATCGATTACTTTACTAAACGCTCGCCATGCTTCTTGTTCACTGGCTTCCATATTGGTGTAAAAATGCTTGTCCTTTAACAGAGTTCTAATTTGGGGACCATCAAATATGCCTGCATGGAGTTTGGCATCACTGATCTGTGGGAATTTTTGCAGTAGATACTTAAAAGCTTGGCTTTCTTTATTCAGTGCTTTGACAAAGTTCTTCATCAGGCCAAGCTTTATATGAAGAGGAGGCAGTAAAACATTTTTGGGAGGGACTAGAGGTTGAGCTACCACATTGTGGCAGCCAATTTGGAATGCCTCTTGAGATGGCCAGTCTTTTTGCTTATAGTGAAGACTATCCGCCCGGCTATCCCATAAGCACATGAAGCATGACTATTTTGTGTAGCCTCCTTGCATCCCAAGAAGAAGGCACACAACCTGAAAGAAAACATATTGATGCATATTGATGTACATGGTTTCTAAGAACTTCTATTTTTTGCATAGGCAATTTTCACTAAGTTTATTAGGGGTAGGGAGAAACTAATATGTGTATAATATCCTTCTGTCATTGGTATTTAGAAACAAACATTCCTTGAAATATTTAACAAGTTCAATAAAGTAAAATATATCTTACCTTGAGATCACCACATATTAACCAGTTCTGGTTAGAGTACTTGATTGTATTAATCAATACTTTCATATTTTCGTAGCTTTCTGTTAACTGAACTGAATGGCCAATAGGTACAGATGCCATTTTATTGCTAATATTTAAGAGTACTGCCTTCAAACTTCTGCTAGAAGAATCAATAAAGAGCCTCCATTCACTTGGTTGGTAAGGAACGCCAAGTGCCTCAATTAAACCTTTTACATCATTGCAATACACCAAAGAGCTGCAAGAATCACCTGCAAAGAACTTTCGAAACTCTCTATCTCTATTTCTGAACCAAAAGTATGTAGTTTCTTGAGAGAGGAGGTTGCTCTCACTAAGACGGGATGCAAGAAGTTGTGCATTCTCTTTAGAAAGACCAAGATCTCTAGTCAAGTCATTTAATTGACCTTGAGTGAGTGGTCTTTGGCAAAGTCATTGTAGACGTAGGCTGATATGTCACTGAAGTGTCAGTGTCATCCACTTCTATATCTTCTATATTGTCTTGTAGCTCAGTATTTTTAGGTGGAGAAGGAACTGGAACTCCTGGACCATGTGGTTGTGGTTTAATGGCAGAAGGAACATCAGGATAGACTACAGTGTGTTTGTTCTTCTTATTGACACCTGAAAAAAAGTTTTGCATACTTAATTTACATACTTTTAATTCACTCGACCCTCGTTTCCATATTTTTATACACATTTTTCATACCAGGTAAATTTACAATTTTTATATACAATTTAACCACAATAGCAGTCTGTAATGTGGTCCTTGCCTTCTCTCCACACCATAGGTACACCAAATGACAAACAGTTCGTTTTGCCCTCACTCCAGCGTCTTAAGGCTATGACACAGGCTTTGCAGCACATATGTGGAGCAAAGTTTTTGTCTTGATCACCTAGCTTTATTCCAAATTATGCATTGTAAAGGAACTTTACTAACGGCGTTATAGTGCATTGCTGGTCACTAAAAGTTACCTTTCCACAAACAAAACAAAATCTATCAGGACTGTTTTTACACTTTCTATTCATTTTTATGAAATATAAGGAGTTTTGCTAATGTATTTGCCTGCAAAAAAATTCACAAAGATAAATAAAGTTTTAGAAATACACTTTAAACACTGTTCATAGATGAGAAAAGTCATGGATTAAAAAACCAACACTTAGTTGGAGAGTGAGCAAGCAATACACAACCACTCGCGCTCGCGGTCAGCTAGAGACTGAGCTCTCTAACGCCATCTAGGGAGCTTGGTCTGTATCTTAAAAACTAGACCTGATTGAGCAATATGAATGCTTGATTTGGATTTAGGAGACAAATTTCATTAAGAATCACCTATGAAACCCTCAGGAACATTTTTGACGCAGACCAGTGTAATAAATCTAACAGTGCTTAAATAGGGCCTATTAAATATTAAGGGGTTTTGAAAGAATCTGATGAGGAAATAGTAGAGGTCCTTAATGATCATTTTGCTTCAGTATTCACAGAAGAGAAACCAGTTAGATTAATTGATGATGATTCTGGGTCAAAGGAAGTAGTGATAAATTCTATTAATATAGGCAGAGAAGAAATTAAAGGGCTTATAATACAGTTAAATACTAGTGAGGCATCTGGCCCTGACAACATTCATTCTAGGATACTCAAAGAAGGTGTAGAAAGTATTGCAGTAGCTCTTGAGAAGATATTTATTAGATCACTAGAGTCTGGAGAAATACCAAATGATTAGAAATTAGCAAATGTAGTGCCAATTTTTAAAAAGGGAAGCAAAGAGGACCCAAATAACTTTAGACCAGTAAGCTTAACTTCTATAGTCTGTAAAATTCTTGAGAAGATGGTTAAGAAGGGAATTTCTGATCATCTAGAGAGTAGCAGGTTAATTAATGATGCTCAGCATGGTTTTAGAAAAGGTAGATCGTGTTTAACTAATTTACTGGATTTTCAGGATTATGTAACTAAAGAATTAGATAGGGGTGAGAAAGTTGATGTGATCTACTTAGATTTCAGCAAAGCTTTTGATAAGGTTCCACATAGAAGACTAGTTCATAAATTAAAGCTGCATGGGATATGTGGGAAGGTTTTAAATTGGATAACTGAATGCCTGAAAAATAGGAAACAGAGAGTTGTACTGAATGGAGTGAGGTCAGAGTGGAGGAATGTTATTAGTGGCGTACCTCAGGGATCAGTTTTAGGCCCTTTATTATTTATAATCTATGTAAATGATCTTGGGCAAGGTGTGAATAGCAAAGTGTCAATTTTTGCTGATGACACTAAATTGGCAGCTGTAGTCAAAGAGGTTGAGGGTAGCTTTAAATTGCAGGGTGACTTAAATAAGTTGTTAGCTTGGACTCAGAAGTGGCAGATGACTTTTAACCTTAATAAATGCAAAGTTATTAACATGGGGAGAGATAATAGGGAATTTAGCTATGAGATGGATGGGTATTGGCTTAATTCAGTTGAAGATGAGAAGGACTTAGGAGCAGTAGTAGATAGGTCACTGAAATTTTCAAAGCAGTGTATTGAGGCAAAAAATAGTGCAAATAGGGTGCTAGGTTACATTAAAAGAAATGTTAGCTACAAGAGTAAGGAGGTCATCCTTAAACTATACAACTCTTATGTCAGGCCACATTTAGAGTACTGTATACAGGCATGGTCACCACATTTTAGACATGATATAAACTTATTAGAGTCAGTACAAAGGAGGGCAACAAAAATAATACCATCCCTGAAGCACCTTGAATATGGAGATAGACTGAGGGTATTAAATATGTTTTCATTTGAAAGGTGTGTGAAGGGAGATATGATTGAGCTTTTTAAAATCTTTTCTGGGATGGATATATTGGATTTCAGCAAGTTATTTGAGTTAGAAGGTAGTAATAGAACTAGAGGCCACCACTTAAAGATTAAAAAACAGAGGTGCAGACTGGATGTTAGAAAATATTTTTTCACTAACAGAGTGGTGAAATATTGGAATAGTTTGCCACCTGAGACTGTAGACAGCCCAAACTTGAATGTTTTCAACCGCAGATTGGATGATTATATGGGGATGGAGGGTTAATTTCTTCCCTGTTGGTATGTGGATATGTTTCTTGACTCATTCCTGTGGATGCAGTTTCTTTTTATTGTATATTTTGGTGGACTTTGATTTTGTTTTTGACAGACTCCTATGGAGGCTTTAAATTATATATTGTAGATGCATGGTTGGACATTCCTATAGATTGTTAAATTGTATATTGTAGATGCATGATCTGACAAAATCCTATGGATGCATTATGTGGGTGGGATTTGATGGATACGGATGACTTTTGATAGGCCCTTGTGGCTTTTGTCATCAGTGAAATTATGTTATGTTATGTTCTCTCCCTTATCTAATTGTTTAGTAACATAATCCATAAAATCCAGTAAATTTGTTAAACACAATCTACCTCTTCTAAACCCATGCTGAGCATCATTTATTAACCTACCATACTCTAGATGGTCAGAAATCCCCTTAACTATCTTCTCAAGGATTTTACAAACGATAGAAGTTGAGCTTACTGGCCTAAAGTTATTTGGGTCCTCTTTACTTCCCTTTTTAAAAATTGGCACTACATTCGATAATTTATGATCATTAGGTATTTCTCCAAACTCTAGTGATCTAGTATATATCTTCTCAAGAGCTACTGCAATACTATCTACACCTTCTTTGAGTAACCCAAAATGAATGTTCTCTTGGCCAGATGACTTACTAGTATTTAACTCCAATATAAGCCCTTTAATTATTTTCCTGTTCACATTAATGGTATTCAACACTACTTCCCTTGACTTACAATTATCATCAATTAATCTATCTTGATTCTCTTGTGTAAATTCTGAAGAAAATGATCATTAAGAACCTCTACTATTTCCTCATCAAATTCTTTCAAAACCCCTTCATATCTAATAGGCCATATTTTATCACTGTTAGATTTGTTATTAATTTTATAATAGCTAAATAATTTGGTAACGCTTCAGTTTCGGGGAGCACGATAGATGGCGCTGTTTATAGGCTACAATATATGTCTTATGATGTCAGACGGTAGTGTCAGATGTGAATAATTATGGCGCTATATTTTTTTGTATATGAGTATATACTGGTGGCTGCGCCCCCCAGACCCCCCCAATTGATTGAAACTCAGGATCATCGCAGGGTGGTTCCCCCCGCAGTGATATCTCCCCCACGAGCAGTCCCCTTGAATTTACTGGGGTTTTTTTTCGCCAACAGCTTTTTACTGGTAGAAAAACCTAACCTAAGGACAAACAATACTTACTTTTATAGGTTTCTTGATTAGTTTATGCGCCTCTAAATGATCTAAAAGTTTTTCACGGTCCTGCAAAATAAACCTGAATTCGAATAACAATGAAGAAGTACAACTAGAGCACGAAAACACCATAACGAAACAAAAACATTTGCAAAACGGGTCCTATTTATAAGCTACGACGTTGCCAGTAAAAAGCTGTTATCGTTCGCAGCAAACAAAAAATACAAAAACAAAACAAAAAACAATAAAAGACATCAAGAAACCTTACCTAACTTAGAAAAAACTATAAACGAGCAGAGGCGCAGATATTTAGTAAATAATACAGACTAAAAGTTACAAATCCCCAAAACAACAAAAAAAATATAACGCCATGATTGGTCACATCTGAAGCTACTGTCTGACATCATAAGAGATATATTGTAGCCCAAAATTGTAGCCTACTAACAGCGCCACCTACCATGCGCCCCGAATCTGTATTTCCAATAATTTTCTTGGATTTTTATTATTATTTTGAGCTAAAATAATTTCTGCCACCCTTTTGCCCTTCTTAATAATCTTCTTTAGCTCATTTCTAGTCGATCTATAATGATTTAAATTCTCAAAAGTACTTTCTCTCTGTAATCTCCAGTATGCCCTTTTCTTCTCAGAAATTTTCCTAGCTATCTCATGATTCCACCACAACAGCTTCCTACATTTCTTCCTAATAGCCTTCATTGTAATGCACTGCCCTGGACTAGGTTTAGTATAGTCTTAAAAGTGTCCCACATCTCATAAGTATTTTTCCCCTGAATTCTATATACCACCTAATCTGATTTAGCAAGTTTCGTAATTTATCGTAATCTACCCTATAAAAATTTGGAGTTTTTGTGGAGTTGGTTGATGTTCGACCTTTCACTATTCCCAAATTAAAATGAAGCATCTGATGATCACTATTTCCCAATGCTTTCCCGACATCAATTCCCGAACCAAGTGATCATCATTTGAACATAACATAACATAATTTCACGGATGACAAAAGCCACAAGGTCCTATCAAAGGTCATCCACATCCGTCAAAACCCACACACAAAAAGCACCATCTCCAGGGGAAGACAAAATCAAAGTCCCCCACAATATAATATAACAGATGACAAAAGCCACAAGGGCCCATCATAGGTCATCCAAGTCAAACGACCTTTTTTAAGGCACCCAAACTCCCAAGAAAACTAGATCCAGAGGATTGCATTCAGAAACAAGGGTATCACCAATCAAGGTTTATCAAGAACTAAATCATGCAGCTATAGATATATACAAACAATATATATACAAAACTTAGGAACCATCACAACCTTCCCTCCCCATAAACTCATCCAACCTACTCTTAAATACATTTAAATTTGGACTACCTACTACCCTCCTCGGCAATTTGTTCCAGAAGTCTACCACTCTATTGGTGAAGAATTATCTTCTTAAATCCAACCTACCTCCTTGCTTTTTAATTTTCAAGTGGTGACCTCTAGTCCAATTTCCATCATCTAACTCAAAAAACTTGCTAACATCCAATTTATCAATCCCAGAAAAAATTTTAAAGAGCTAAATCATATACCCTCTCACACACCTCCTTTTGAATGAGAACATATTTAATACCCTCAGTCTATCTATATATTCAAGGTGCCTCATGGAAGGAATAATCTTTGTTTCCCTCCGTTGCACTGACTCAAGAAGGTTAATATCGTGTCTAAAATGTGGGGACCATGCCTGTATACAGTACTCTAGATGTGGCCTAACATAAGAGTTATAGAGTTTAAGTATAACCTCCTTACTTTTGTAACTGACATTTCTCTTAATAAAACCCAGCACTCTATTTGCCTTATTTCTTGCTTCAATACACTGCTTAGAAAACCTTAATGACTTATCTATTACTAATCCTAGGTCTTTCTCATCCTCTACTGAGCTCAGCCAATACCCATCCATTATTTCATAGTTAAATTCTCTATTATCTTTTCCCATGTTAATAACTTTGCACTTATCAAGGTTGAAAGTCATTTGCCACTTATGTGCCCAGGATAACAATTTATTTAAATCTCCCTGCACTTTAAAATTATCATCAATATCTTTAACTACAGCTGCTAATTTGGCATCATCCGCAAGAAAGAACCAGATCTAATATATTGGCACCCCTTGTTGGCTTATTAACAAATTGAGTCAAAAAATTATCCTCAAAGCATTCTATAAACTTACAATTTGCTCTATCCCTTCCTATCATATTTTCTCAGTCCACAGAATTTAAATTAAAGTCACCAAGAATAACTGTATCTACTTCACATCCTTTCCTTATTTCCTTAATCATTAGCTCATCAATACAGTCAGTCTGTCTGGGTGGTCTGTAAAAGGCTCTCAAGTGTATTATCCTATTTTTACTGACCCTAATATCTATCCACAGTAACTCAACTTCTTCTTGCTTTATAGAATTATTTAGATTTGAAGAAATGCTATTCCTGATATAAATAATCAACCCATCACCCATCCTATCTCTCCTTTGACTAATGTACATATCATAACCCTGTAATTCAAATTCACTCATGTTGTCATTAATTTTATTTTCATTAACCCATGATTCTATTACACATATATCTATATCTTCATCAATAATATAACTAAATAACTCAGCTTTCTTATTTCTAAGAGTATGAGCATTGGTATAAAGACAACTGATCCCTCCTATCCCTGAAGCACCTCTTTTAGAATGTATACCTACCACTCTTATCTCCTCTGCATCTCTTTCCTTTCCCTGCCCCACCCTGTAATCTTATATTTCCCTGACTACTATCATTAACTAGTTTCCTGCCTGCAAAGACCCAACAACACTATCTAACTCCTGCCACAACACGTCAATGCCAGCCTAGCTTAGATGGAGTCCATCCAATGTATACAATGCCTTATTCCCATAAACCCATTCCAAACATCTACAAACACTAATCCCGACTCCTCACACAGGCCTTTCACATACTCATTCAGTCCAATTGCATGAGACACCCATTCCATTCCCCACATCCAATGTCGGAAGCACATCTGAAACAACGCCTTTCACTCTACTTTCACTCATCCTTTCAACAAACCTTTCGTACCTCTCATAACTCACATGAACCCACCTTCTTTACATCATTTACTCCCACTTTATAATGACATGATCTATTATTGTGGTTTACTATAGTCTTGTTGTGGATTCTTCAATACTAGGTGGCCTCTTAAGGTCCTGTAGAAATAACCAGTTAGTCCACGCCCATCACTTACTCTATCAAGATAACAACCTACTTAAGAAAAAACTATAGACACAACTCTAGTCTACTGTTTCCTATCATAGCCTAAATTGCATTATTCTATTTACTAACCCCTACTAATAAATTATTGTATCAATTACTACCACGTCATCCTCAGTAAGTGTTCTAAATAGTTGTTATAACCTAACTGATAATAGATATACCACACATATGTGTAATCACAACTGCATCCCTCTCATACCCAGACACCAGACTATCATACCTCTCAGACACATCATTTACACCAGCACCTGGCAAACAAACTCTCACTCCGTTCCATTTGCTTGCACTCAACTTCCTATCCAAATATCTAATCTGAGTGTAGAAGTCTTAAATACTGCATACATAAGTGTATGCAGAAACACTCCAACACAAAGCTGCGCGCCTTCTCATATCCCTAAATGCACCTTTCACCTCAAATTCTTTGTTGCCCCCCTTTTTTCGCACCGCCGTAAAATCTGAGATGACTCAAAGCCATGAATGACATATCGTCAGCCCAAAGATGGAAAAAAAAGGTATTTCGCGCGACTATACAGATTTTACAAGAATTTGATTCTCTCGATTCTGCTCATGAGAGAAATTAAAGGAAGACTTCTCCCTGGAATTAGGCAGAAGCCCTTGGACCTACTTTGAGTTTGTGTGAAACTCGATCCACATAAGAAACTGTTCGCCCGCTGCAAGGAGGAACTTCTCGGGAGAATTGGTTGTTGCTGTCACGGTACTTGTAGGTGCCAAACTTCTCACCCCACTTCCCTTCATAGTCTGAGGTTACACAGGACCTTCCTTTGCGGATTACCCACTCCAGGAGCTGAATAATCGGACAGGTACTCCAAGGAAGAAGTCTGATTTGAGTCACTGTGTGTCTCACCTTTGTGATCCGGCAAAGGATCAGCATATCACCGGCCTAGGATTACCCTCTCATTCGTAACTTCGGACGGCCAGACCAGGTGCGATCATCATCACCAGAAGATCTTCACCACCTCCCCCTTCAAAAATACTTATGAACTCAAAGGTATCGTTAATTGAATTATTTCCTCCCCTAACTTCACCAGTCTATTTGTGAACTAGAATTCTCATCCCGAGCCCATACCCTCGAATATTAGAAGTGCTTACTTAATTCAGTGTTTAATTCAATAATAATATTCCCTTCAATTTGTCTGGTTTCATTAAGATACAAACATCCCAGTGAGTAATCTGCAAGTAATCCCCATGACATTTTGTAGACTTATTTATTCAGTGCAAGATTAATCCTATTATACTTATATATGCTGTTGCTTATTTCAAATTCATGTACATTAAAGATTATTTTTGTATATGTGTGTTTAACTAATTTGGACGACCCTTTGGCAATTATTAAGCAATCCATTCTGCTTAAATCTCAATATTCCACCGACCCACCCATGGTTGGCTTTTACTGAGTGTAGAACACACTCAGGAGATCATCATCTTAGTTTTGATCAAAAGGTATGCACTGGAGTTATTCTTATTCATTGGAAGTGCCTAAGGTAGGTCTATTGTATATGCTTCACCTCTGTGCGGTAATAAAATATATGTCCAGGAAGTGAGACTGGAATTATCCACTCACTAAACCTCAACACTGAGAGTCACCCATCACAAGCACCTCAGTCATTCTCCTAGTCTCCCTAGGCCTAGCATTACCCTCCTTCCTGTTCTCATTGAAACTACCACTTATTTCACTTTCTGCCACAACCACATCAGACAAATCAATTTTGACCTCTTCCTCTCTCAGGGAATCAAATCTGCTAGTCAACCTAACAGGTTCCATGTTCCTCTTAGTCACAGACCTAACCTGTCCTAACCTATCTATTCTATCCATCTTCACCCACCATTCATCTTCACTTACATCAGTCACTTCTTTCTCTCCAGTCCCTAGTCTAGGCCTTTCTTCCACTCTGCTGGTCCCAGCCACATTCTTCATGTGTGCACTCACTTAATCTCTTGCACTCATCACGCAACTGACTCACCTCCTCTACCAAAGCCACATTTGCACTAGTCACATAACAAACCAGGCATTCAGATATATTTTGCTCTTCTTTCAACACCACAAAAATCACAAACTACATACACACAGCTTACATCAAAAGGCTTACTCACATCATCCAAAGCAACAGCCATACTGAGAAACTTTTCAAAATATAATTAAAAATTCCTTTAGTATTATGTCTAATACTCAAAGTTAACTATATTCCCGAACTCAAATATATTACACCGAAAAGTCAAAAACAAAAAAAATGTCACTGAATAGAGAGCTCTCCGAGAACACATCCGATGGAAATACAAGTCAAAATCCCAATTGTAGCATTCCTTCAAAATTTTTGGATGTATTCTATCTGGTCCCATAGCGGGCCGAAAGCAACACTAAACCTGCGTTCCAACCTTATCCTAGGATTTATGGACCTTGAGAACCTCGAGGAACAATTGATACAATTTGATATACAGTCCTTTACTTTACAAAAAAAAAGTACAGTTATAAATACAGTTTATATTTACAAACAAAATAAATAAACAACAGTGCACGTTCAAAATAAATACGCTTTACAAATTAATCTCCTCCAACCGAAAACAAAATAAGACAGGCTATACAACAAGGTCGACACGACAAATCAAAACAACACCTGAACAAGAAGCATATGAATATCACTTGAAGGCTGGGGTGGTGGTGAAAGTAGTTGGCGTCCAATAAGAAGGGCAAAGGCTTGTCAGCCAATGCAGGTAATGCCCTCCGTTTCAGATCTGGTCTGGCTGGATCACTTGCCTCGAGGATTTCTCTCACAATCCGCTGAAGCTTCACTCTTTGAAGATACGGGATGCAATACTAAAAAGAGCCAGAGAAATTTTGGTATAGCGTTTTCCAAGGAAAATCTGGTGATGGACTTTGCTATCTATCGTTAAAATTAATTTTGAGCCTATTAGTACTTTAACAAGGAAACAATCTTACCTAGGGTAATATCCCAATGCGCTGGACAAACAATTATTTATATAGATATATTTTAACTATCTAAATATTTAGAAAAATTATATCTCTGAAAAGAGAGTACAATCAGTTATTATTATTCATAATAAAAAAAATCAGATGGCAAATTATACCCACATACTCACACAGGGGTAGGGAAAGATATATATAAAGGGGAGTGCGAGAATGGTCCTACAGACACCCCACCCCCCCTCCCCCACAATTCCACAATCCTTTTCACCTCATTTGTCCTCTCATTCACTGGGACATACCTCAGTTGCTCCCGCATATTCCGATTTGTGTGCTTATAATTCATCTGTCCCCTTCCATTTGCCCAGCCTCCATTTGCCCATCCAATCTGCTGGCCCAGGAAGCTCGACATCACCCCAGCTGACGCAGCCCTCAGGGCATCCTGATAACTGACAAACTGCTGGGGTGGAGAAAAGCTCCTGCGCTTCTTACCCCCAACATTCATATTATACCATCCATCCTCATCCAAATTACTCTCTTCATCAAATTGCCCATCTTTCAGAAGCTCCAACACATACTCCCACATCAAACATTCCCCCGTCAGCCTCATTCTCTCCTTTCTCTTCGCATTCAGCCATTCACTTATCTTTCATGGTGTGGTGGAGCGAATGTGTGTGAAGGGCCATTCTCCCACCCTTTTTCCAAATACCCTCTCCTCCCTCTGTAAGAATGTGTGTGTGTGAGTGGAAATGGGTTTTTAAAAATATTTTTATATATATTATTTATTAGGGATTTCAAGTTTGTCTAAAATATTGTTTTTTTCTCCCCTAGCTATTTAAATTTGATATTGTAATTTGCCAGGCCACTCTAATAAAAGTTTCATATATTGCAAACAAACAAACTATTCACAATTTGTAATTGTTTCGAAGGGCCACTCTATTAAATTTCAAATAGATAAACATTGCCTGCCTTTTGTAAAGTGGGTGGCGTTCTAGATTTGGAAAATACAAAGTTGAGATATTGTAAGTCCCATTTGTAAGGAGGAGGGCTTCTATATAGCCTCTTAACATTATTTCAAGCTCAGAGGCGCCATCTTGTTAATAAGTCCTAGGCATTTTTCCCTGCTTGAGTGGCGGCTGGCAGGATGTCCCTGCCTTTGTACCACGTGAAGCCTTTCCTTTTGTTGTTTTATTTATTGACTGTTGTAGTTGCATATTTTTGGGGGGTGGGTTGTTCAATTTTGTATAGAATTGTTTTTTAGGATTGATTCATAAGATACGATTGGTTATATATAAATAAGTAACGAGATCTCAAATTTAATCACCGTCTCTATTGTAAATATTATTGTATTTTTTTTCATAAGTAAAGGACTGTTTATACAATCCATTTCATTCTCCTTCGATTTCTCATGTCCGAATTAGTGTAGGAAATGGGTTGGAACGATTGGAATTAGAGCACAGATTTTCAGCCCGCTACAGCAGGACCATATCAAGGTACTTTCTCATTAATTGCTTACATTCATCCACACCATCATTACCATACCTCTTTCTCGCCATACTCTCAAGTCTATGCACATACATATTCACACTTCCCCATGCGACCCTTCTCAAATTCATTTGCCCCTTTTTATACTTCACACTCTCTTTCATTCATTTCACCTGCCCAATCAATCTCCTTACTACCTCATACCTCGGTTCCCCCACACTCATTATCAGTCAGAAAAATTCTAACACTTTTCCATCCAAACACTCCCCTAAAACATTCATCCAGTGCCCCTTATTCTCCAGGTACTTTAGCTTGCAATAGCCTTCAAACTCCCCAATGAACTCTCCCACACTCTTACTACCATATAATTTAAATTTGTCAATTTTCAGGACTTCCCTATTCAAAATACCTTTCCCCACTCTCACTTGAACTGCTCTCACTCTCACTCATGCCAATCATGCATTCACTCTTCTTCATCCAAATAGTGTGTGTCCACACTCATCTCTTTTCTTCCTATCCTTACCATTCAAACCATTCTTCCTTCCCTTCTTACCTGCCACTCCTTCCCATTCACCTTTCCTACCTCTCACAATCATCCTGTCTTCTCTAGACTCGCACACCTCCCATTGATCCCATTAGTCTTATCACCTTTGGTCAGAGCAGGGGTCGAGGGTCCTGGGGCCGGTTCTGACCCCTTCACCATGTCATAGAGGTCCTGCATTCTTCTTTCAACATTCCTTTGCCTCTCATCCATCTCCACCTTTATCCGATCAGTCTTTTCATTCATAGCCACTATATCACCTTTCAATCCCTCAATCACTGTCCTCAATATTGTACATTCCTCCTCCTGCTTCAACTCCAGCCTCAGTCGCACACTCTCATCCTAGAGACCCTGCTCCACAGAAGCCATCCTCCCAGGTTAGTAAGAAAGGAAAAAACAATCAACTATGTCCAATTCGATGACGGACTGCAATCCAATCCTGTCATGCTCCCGGTTTTGAGATCTCTCGTTCCTATTCGGGTGCCAAATGTAGCGGCCACCAAACCTACACTCTAACCCCAATCTATCCAACCCGCTTCCTACACTAAGTCGGACATGAGAAATTGAGGGAGAAATAATGAAACATTGTATATTCAGTCCTTTATTTACACAAATATGGCTAAATATAATTACAATCTTGGGTATATATATAATATAAACAATCCTATCACCAAACAAAATTTTATATACCAAATAAACACACTGGAAGCAAACAAAAAGAGGCCTTTTGCTTACGTGGTACTACAGTTTTTATATTTTTAGGTCCCTCAGGGCAAAAGTCCTGCCGACAGTTACTCTTGTGACTGAAATTGGGTGCTTGCGTCTTAAGGGCCTGGTGCCTCTGAGCTTAATATAATCTAATAATGCGAACAGGTTGTTGTATTGAGGCTATAAAAAACCTTCTGTCCAACCAATTATTAGCTAGTTAAGGATGTATGGTGATTTCAATTATATTACTTCCAAATCTTATAATGCCAGCCACTCTTTACAAAAGGAAGTAATATTTACCAAATTTAATAGAGTGGCTTTTCGCAAAATTTACTTAAAACAAAGTAATATCTGGAAAGAGAATTTTTAAAAAAATAGAACATGATATCCAGAATTTTTATATATATATATATATATATATATATATATATATATATATATATATATATATATATATCCCCATTCACACACACATTCTTACAGAGGGAGGGAGATGTTCACTAGAAAGGGGGTGGGAGAATGACCCTACAAACACTCACATTCGCTCCACCACAGCGTTATCAACTGTGTTTTAAAATCTAGCTTGGGCTAGTTCTCCCCGTAAGGGGCGCGGCGATTTGCCATCCTGGCCGCCGTTCTGACGGGATCCAGCGCTCCGTCCGGCCCCAGCTTAGCCTCTCTTCCTTCCTTCAGATAGCCCGATTTCTCCCCTACCTCGTCGCTTTTCATACAACCTCTCCCACAACTTTCTCTGCTCAGCCTCTAATTTCACAGGGTAGATGCTGACCTTCTTCTCAAGCCAACCACCCCGGTTCGGGGCTGGGGGGAGAGGGGATGGGTTGGGGTTTTTTTAACAACCTATTTCATCCCCACCCATACCTTCCTCACATCCCCTTTCCTCTCCTCTTCACATTCTATCAATTTTACGTCGTGTCCAAAGTGGAGCCGCCATGCCGATGGACTGCCAGGCCACCAGGCGGGAGGGGTGGTCCCGAATGGCGGCGCTTGGCTCTGCCGGGCTTGTAAGCACCTCTCGCAGTGAGGGCAACTGCGAGAGGTGATGAGCTATTGCGTCCCGTATTAAAAAGAGGGTCACCATGCCCATGTATGACAAAAAAACCCAACCCCCAACTTCCCCAAGAAAATCAACGGAGCCGCCCTCGGGCAGCTCCACCAAGAAAATGGAGGTCACCCCCCCCCCCTTGTGCTTGCGCAGTGGACCCTCCATACTTCTTTAACCGGAGAGGAGGCTTACTCCTCTCCTACGCCTACGGGTGTAGGGGACTCCCCCTCACCCCCTTCTCTGGAGGTGCTTTCGGGCACCTCCTTATCTCCAGCGGCAGTCCCTCCTTTGCTTTCTAAGGGGCCTGCTAAGAAAGCCAGCAGGCAGCCCATTGCCGACCGCCCCTCATGCAAGCGGCTCGGTAGGGCAAACCCCCTTAGGGGGGAGAGGGAAGCCAGGCCCCTTCAGTCGCTTCCCTCAAAAGACCTGCTGGCAAGAATTCTAAAACTTGCTGGGGTCAAGGCCTGTACCTCCCCACAAAAGACTGGCGACACTGCCAAGGGGACCTGCGATGTCCTGGGAGGGGATGGCCAACTGGAGGCCCCTCCTGTGATAGAAATGGTCCTTGAGGAGACCCAGCCTCAGACGGTAGGGCCTTCCATGAAGGGGAATTCGGGCTCGGCGGCAAGCACCGAATCTGCTCCTATGCAGGGTCCTCCTCAAATGGCTGACGGCTCCGAGGCAGTACAAGGAGGGGAGGGATCTCCTCCGACAGGTGCCCCTACGACTACCAGGACCTTTTCCATTTCGGAGAGGGACCTGGCTGAGGCCTGTCCATCTGGCCTAGGGGCTTCTGCCGGCGGAGGTGAGAAGCGGGTTCATTCCCCGCCCTCCTCTCCAAAAAATAAAAAGACGAAGAAGACTCGGGGCTCCTCTCCATCCGCGGGGGCTGCGGGGATGGATGGGTCTGCTGCCACTTTGGTAGGCGACCAAGCCAAGATCGGCACATCCGGCCCCTCTACCCCCTCGTGTGCGGAGCCCCTGACCAAGACTAACACCAAGAGTGCACAGGGCGGAGCCTCAAAGACATCGGGGCCCCTGATTCAGAGGTTACCTGGCGTTTTTGAGCCCGCTGGCTTCAAACGCTTCCCCGTTATTCACTCCACTGATGGCACCATGTTGTCCAAGGGCAACATGATCCATCAGAGGAGAGGATTAGCTAGTGCAATTGGTAGAGAGCCGAAGGTGACCCGTTTCTCGGACGGGAGCCTTCTGGCGAATCCTGCTGAGGCGGCCAAGATAAGTGCTCTTCGAACACTTCATGGCACCCCGGTGAGTGTGACGCCGCACTCCACCATGAACTTTGTGAAAGGAGTAGTTTATGTGAGGGAACTCGTTGACTACTCCATTGAGGACATCACCCTAGAGCTGGCCGACCATGGGGCGGTCAAGGTCGAGCGTGTGATGAGAAAACAGGGAGGGGCTTCGAGACCCACCCCTACACTCTTCATCACGTTCCACTGTGACAAGCTCCCTGAGTCGGTGCGTGCCGGTTGGTACTGCTACCGTGTGAAGGCATTCGTGCCACTGCCGCGGCGGTGCTATTACTGTCACCGCTTCGGCCATACGAATCGCTCATGTAGACGTGCAAAGTCGTGGTCACCCGAAGTCTGTGTAAATTGCTCCAAGGTCGCACACGCTAAGTCCAAATCTTGTGTGGCCAAGTGTGTCAATTGGGGAGAGCCGCACCCTGCTTCTTCGAAGCAATGTGGTGCATATCTCCTCGAGAAAGAAATCCTGGCCGTTCAGGCTCAGGATAGACTCTCATTCCTCGAGGCTAAGGACTTGGTCCTGGCGCGCCTGGCTCTGCCTGGGACGTCATATGCCTCAGTAGTTAGAAAGGCACCCTCTGCTCCTGGCCCATCCAGGCCAACGAGCACGGTTGTTTCCGCGCCCATTCGGAGCCCTTCTGCGGGCTCTACCCAACCCGGGCGCTCCCCTGGTAAAGCTGGCGGCAAAAAGGGTTCATACCCAGCCCCAGCTCAAACCAGGGCTCCCCCCTGTTCCCCAGCGTGACCGTTTCCCGCAAGGGAAACGGCCACGCGCCTCCACCGAGTCGTTAGACTCACAGGAGGCAACACCCCAGAAGATGGTCGCTAGGCCATCTTCAGGGGTTCCCAAAGCTGTCCCCCGAAAGGAGGACAGCAACAAAGGAGTTTCGGCTCCTTCGCCCACTCCCCGAGGTGGAGCGAGTGGCTCGGAGACAGTGGTTCCTCGAAAAGAGGGCTCCCCCCGCCTCCGAAGCCGCAGCGCCCGCCTAAGGTTTCGAGGCGGAGGGAGGAAAAGACTCGCATGGCGAGCCCAACCTCCCCCAATAAGTCCTTGAAGGCGACAGCGCCTCCAGCGCTTTGTCCGGCCAACAGCGCCCGGGGTTCTGTCCCCGGGAAGCGTACGGCCATTCCCGTGAGGGTCTTCAGTTCGAGGAGGGCCCCCGCGTCTCCTCCGAGCTAGGCCTGGAGAGCATATTCCTTCAATGGAATTGCCGTGGACTCCGGGCCAACTGGGAGGAGCTGCGGAGGCTCGTCTCGTCCCGTTCCCCGTTAGCTCTCTTTTTGCAGGAGACCATGCTAGGTGCGTGCCCCCTGCCTGCCCTCCCGGGGTATAAGGGTCTTGCGACCCCACCACCGCGGGATGGCCGGGCTGGGGGATGCGCGGTTTACACCCGGCATGATGTCTCCGTTCTTCCTTTCTCTTTAGATACCTCCTTTCAGGCAGTGGCTGTGCAGCTGCACCTGGATAGGAGGTATACTCTGATTTCTGCGTACATTCCACCGTCAGCTGACTTCGACGCGGGGGACTTCCGCCGCATCGTGGCACGGTTGCCGAGGCCCTATCTCTTGCTTGGAGATCTGAACGGCAGGCATCCTCTCTGGGGAGATTACTCCATAAATCCCAGGGGACAAGTTCTTGCCGATCTGATCGAAGAGCTTGAGATGGGTGTCCTAAACGTGGATGAGTTTACGCATCACTGTCCGAGAACCGCTTCATTTTCTTGCCTTGACCTATCTTTGTGCTCTTCGGATGCACAGCCTGATTTTGATTGGGGGGTGGTCGATGACCTCCATGGTAGGGATCACTTTCCCATTCAAATATCATTTTCAGGGCAACTGCCGCCTGAGAGACCACCTCGGTGGTGCTTGGCGCGGGCGCGGTGGCCTGCATTTCAGGAAATGACTGAATTCTCTATCTCAGTCGAGGAGTTTAGGTCGGTAGATGAGGCCGTTGAGTTCTTCTCCGGCAACCTCATCGCCGTGGGCCTGACTACTATTCCTAGGACGTCTGGCCGTTTTGCACGCCGACCACTCCCATGGTGGTCGGCCGAGTGTGAGACGGCTCTCAAACAGAAGCGTTATGCCTACATGCGCTATAAGCGCCGCCCGAACGATTTCACCGTCGCTGAATTTCGTCGGGCTAGGGCTAGGTTCCGGTATATTTCGAAGCACGCCCGCCGCTCTTCTTGGCGGGCATACGTGTCTTCACTTAACGGGAAGACCCCCTTTAGCTGAGGTGTGGAAGCGAGTCAAAAGGATTCGGGGCAAGTTCTTGCAGGACCCCCCTCCCGTTCTCCAGGAGAATGGGACCGCAATCTCGGACCCCGCGTCCGTGGCGGAATCCTTAGCGACCGCTTTTTCCACATTCTCTAGCCGTGATGCTGCTCCGCCAGCATTCAATGCACGTCGTGATGTCGCGGAAGGCCGCCGGCTGGACTTTACCTCCAGAGGCGGAGAACCCTTCAACGACAAGTTTACTGTAAGCGAGTTGCGTTCCGCTCTCGCTTCGTGCGCGCACACCGCCCATGGTCCGGACGATGTCCCGTACGCCATGCTTCGACACCTGGGTGAGCGAGGCATGGCCTTTCTGTTAGATTTGTTCAACAGGATCTGGGTGGAAGGTCTCCTCCCAGACTCCTGGCGAATCGCTACTGTGCTCGCCTTTCGCAAGCCAGGGAGAGATCACTCTACTCCGACCGGTTTCCGCCCAATATCTCTAACCTCTTGCGTGTGCAAGTTGATGGAGAAATTGGTAAATGTTAGATTAGCCTATTTCCTGGACAGCGGAGGCCATCTGTCTTCTGCACAGTGCGGCTTCCGCAAGTTCCACTCCACGTCGGATGCTCTGCTCCGACTGGTAAATGCCGTCTGCGAGGCTTTCCTTCGTAAACACCACTACGCCACGGTGTTTTTTGATCTGGAGAAGGCCTATGATACCGCATGGCGATACGGTATCATGGAGACTCTCCACACGATGGGGGCGAGGGGACGCCTCCCAATGTTTATATCTGAATTTTTGCGAGATCGTCGATTCCGCGTACGGGTGGGGGGAGCCCTCTCTGGCCCAAAGGAGCAGGAAGAGGGTGTCCCGCAGGGAAGTGTCCTCAGTGTCACACTCTTTGCCCTGAGCATCAACGGCATCACCTCGGTGCTGCCGGAAGATGTTCTCGCTACGCTCTACGTGGACGACCTTTCGATCTCTTTTGGCGCGGCCCAGATGCCAACTCTGGAGCGCACAGGTTTCGGTTTTCTTTGCCTAAGACTAAGGTGGTGCACTTCTGCCGCCATCCACGGCTTCACCCCGACCCAGATTTGTTTCTTAGTGGAGTGCGCCTGGATGTGGTTGAGTCGCACCGTTTCCTTGGTCTTGTATTCGACCGACGCCTCACCTGGGAGGCTCATATTTGCAGCCTTAGGGTCTCTTGTACCCGCGCCATGGACATTCTCCGTTCCGTGACGTTCAGCGCTTGGGGCGTGTATAGGGCTACTGCCTTATTTTTTTATCGATCCTTTGTTTGTTCGAAGCTCGACTACGGATGCGAGTTTTATGCATCCGCAGCCGAGCGTTTATTGTGGAAGGTGGATTCGATCCACCACACCGGCCTTCGCCTTGCGACCGGTGCCTTCGGCACTTCCCCCATTGAGAGCCTGTTGGTCGATGCTGGGGAGATGCCACTCGCTCTGCGCCGCGTGCAGTGCATCACCCGCCTGTACGCGCGAGCCCGGCGCCTCCCTCAGTCACCAACAGCTCTCACTGCTTCCGCAGCTGATCTCGATGGTGCCTATGCCGCCGAGAGACGCCAGTCATACCCTAAGCCGTTTGGGTTTACGGCCAGGAAACTCCTTCGAGAGGTAGATATAGCTCTCGGGCCGGTGGCGCCCCTTGTTCTGCCCAGGACGCCACCCTTGAGGGTACCACATTTGGCTATTTGTCGCCACGCCTCTGCTCCCAAAGCTTGTACCACGCCGGGAGTATTGCGTTCGACCTTTTTGGAGCACACATCGTGTCACGCTGGAACCGTGCCAGTGTATACGGATGGCTCCAAGTGCCAAGAGGGGGTCGGCTTCCACGCCGTATCCCCTCTGTTTGAAGTCAGCGGGGCTCTACCAGGCGCTGCGTCTGTCTTCACGGCCGAGCTGGTGGCAATACACCACTCGGTACGGGAGATTACGCGACGTGCCCGGTTTGGAGACCGGATTGTGATCTATAGCGACTCACAAAGCGCCCTGAATGGTCTCGGGGCATTGGAATCTCCGCATCCCTTGGTTCGCGATATCCATGACGCCACGGTTTTGGCGAGCCGGGTGGATGTCGAGATTATCTTCTGCTGGGTTCCTGGACATGTAGGAATTGCGGGGAATGAGGGCGCCAAAGAGTCCGCGAGGATTCTGCGACCGGACCAGCGTTTCGATCTTCCTCACACCGACCACATGGTAGGAATACGGGCAGCTCTTCGGACTGCTTGGCCAAGAAGATGGGAGACGGTCGAAGGGAACTTAAAGTTGCGTGCCATTGCGCCGCGACTGTTCCCATGGACCTATCCCCCAATGCCGCGCCGGCTTCAGGTTGCTTTCTGTCGTCTCCGAATCAGACACACTCGTGTAACGCATCGCTATTTGATGGAGCGCTCGCCTGCGCCCTATTGCAACGACTGCGTCGTCCCCCAAACTGTTCGGCACATTCTTGTCCAATGTCCCAGTCTGGGAGATCTTCACGCACGATACCTGTCCCAGTACCGGGATTGGCGGGGTCGCTACCGCCTGTCCCTTGTGCTCGGGACAGATTCGTGCACATTGTCTTGTTGACTTTTGTGGGGAGGCCGGGCTTCTCCCCTTTATTTAAGGTTCCTTTTTTTGTTATTGTTTTGTTTGTAGGTTGCACTCTCCTGCACCGGGGTGAGGGGGACCTCCCCCCGCTGCCGGAGATTGCTTCGATTGTTAAGTTTTTCCAATTTATATCATTGTTAAGTTTTCATATTTTTACTTTAAAGTAGCCTAGTTCTAGGCTGTCGTGTTTTTCGGCGACTTATGCCCAAGTGGGTAGTTGCCAGATGGGCTCCATAAAAAAAAAAATTGGGCTAGTTCTGGGGGGTAAGTTACTGCATCTAGTGCAATCCCTCCGTTTGATCAATATATCTATATGCCTCATTTATCTTGGTCATCATGTACAATATTTTCTCTAAGAAAGTGTTGTTCTAATGAATTTAACCATGGTTGTACCATATGGTAATTAACCAAACTGAGAGGATCACTTCCTAACTAAATATTAATTTAAAAATGAATGAAATATGATAAAACAAGATTTTAAAGTTTTGATAAAAAAATAAAATACTTTATTTAATTCAAATTTCGACTTTTATATTTAGAGTTGATATATTAAAAAGTGCCTTTCGTTTCACTATTCACTTTTTCAATTGAAAGTTGATTTGAATTCATTTCTTTTTCTTTTTTTTTAAAATAAAATTAACTTGTATTTACTTTATATAAGTTAATATATTGATTTGTTCTGCTTTGAGAAGTGAATTTTATTACTTAAATTTTAAGGAAAGTTTTTATAGTTTTGCCTAAAATAAAATAATAAAAAAAATCTTTAACATTACTTTTATGAAAGACTGGAAGATTCTGAAGATGTCACACATGTAGAGTGGTTTGACAGCAGTGTAGTTCTTGAAAATGTTGAAGGTCCTGAAGATATCAGACTTCTAGAATGGTTTGGCAGTAGTGTAGTTCTTGAAGATCAATGTTGAAGAAATGGAGCTTTCCGCTAAAGGATCAGGCAATTAAAAAAAATGATAAAGCCTCTTCTTAGGCCACCAAGAAGAATGATTTGTCTCGTCCTTGTCACCCAAATTCTTCTTTTCCGTTGTCTTATTCAACTGGAGGAGGCACAAGGCTTGGAATGTCATCTGAAATGACTGGTGAGGAAGATTATGGCTGGTAATGTCATCTTATAGATTGGAGGAGGCATGAAGCTTGGAATGTCATCTGATACGACTGGTGAGGAAGATTACGGCTAGTAACATTGTCTTATATGACTGGAGGAGGCATGAAGCTTGGAACATCGTCTGATATGACTGGTGAGGAAGATTATGGCTGGTGACATCGTCTTATATGGCTAGAGGAGGTACGATGCTTGATGGAGGAGGAGATTGCCAGTCACTTGAAGATATGAATTGGTTATGTCAAATTACATGGGACAGAAGGACGTAATGAGACAATTTCAAGGTGGTGGATTTATATCTAAGCATCTCTTCTCTCTCACAAAAAGTTTTAGAATTTCTTACATGCTTATTTCAATGGGTGTGGTTACATAAAATATTAAACATAGAGTAGGAGGGGATTTATAATAATGGTCCAGTTATATTTGATTTAGTTACTAAGTTTTTGAGATTTTTCCATACAATTGTGCCAATGGTTATATAGAGCATTTGAACACACTGGGATGGTTTTTACAATAACTATCGAGTTAACTTTTTCATAGGGTTAATGGGGGGGAAATTTCTTACAACTGAGCCAATGTGAATATAATTCAAGATGATTAGAGGTGGAGCCAGATAGCGTTTACCTAATAATGTCTTTTGCAAAAAAAAAACAGTGAAACCACAGGAAATTAGTTGGCGGGATTAAAGAATCTTGATACTTAAGAGGGAATATTGCTTGTTGTTGCCATAGGGGTTAGCTGAAGCAGGGAAGCTAGGTCAGCCAGAATGGGGTTGGGAAAATGTAATGCCTGGGTCAGATATTGCATGTTTAGCTTTGGAAGATAATGTACATTGCAAATTTCTGAGCTCGTATTTCATGCCTATCCGATAATCTTTTAGTTATTATTATTATAACTAGTGTTATTATTATTAGTGTAACAGTAAAGTTGGAGTTTGATCATATGTAAGGATGTAATCCTAACATGAGTGTCACTTAGTAAGACTCAGTATCAAGTTGAAATATTGTCAATTTATGAACCTTTCTACCATTGGAATATCATTTCTAGAGCACTTTTACAATCTTACAAAAAAGTATTACAGGCCTCTCTTATTCAAAATTACCAAATTTGTAATTTGCATCTAATCATTAATTTTAGTATAGGGAATGATTTAAATATGAACAAGCTTTTCTTTCCAGGTGGAGGACTCACCCTTGGGATTGTCACTTCAGCAATATTATTCAAACGTAAGTGATAGTAGTGTAATTGTGTATGGTTAGTAATTGATTTGCTTATGTGGTCACTTGTCACAGAGTTTTATATTTAGCACTGAGATAGAAGGAAACAATATACCTGTTGATACTATCATCATCTTCCTGTTGACCTTCATTATTCGCACCCATTTTTAAGTGTCCCAATGTGTGTAACAATATAAAAAATAACTTTATGGAAGATAATGCATTTGTATAAGAGAAAAGGGGAGTAGGCAAGGTGTATAGAAAATTTTGAAAAATTGTGATTAGGTATGTAAAAAGGTTAATAGGGAATAAGTGAGGTGGATCAGGTATTTGTATTAAGACAGCAGGAATATCTATGGCTATCTATCTTCCACATTCTTCAACCTTGATTTACAGATATCTTACAAACTTTTTGCAGATGTCCTTATTTGCTTTAACTTTAAAAAAAGATAGTTGCTCTTTCTCATGTTTATTGCAAGATGGATAATGATGGTCATATATGGCTGTATGGCTAGAATTTATTTGATAGTGAGTTTATGGACTTAGACCTTGATGGCAGTCACCAGATGGCACCTCCTCAATTTTAAATATATACAGTAACCTTGTTGGGGGCCAATGTGGGAAACGCCCCTTAGTTCAAGTCTGCTTCTAGTAAGACCCTCTCAGGACAACACAGATCCCTGAAGACTTGAGAGAAGTTGAATGGTCCTATGAGAGATAGACCTGTGCCCACTTTGGGGAAGGATCCTGCTAAAGTTGACCCATCTGGCTTGCAGCCCCCTCTGAAGGAGGATAACTTCAGTCAACCCAAATTTGTACAAACTGCTCAAAGGCCTTACATGATAAATCCATATTGTGTAAGGCCAAGTTTGTGAATTGTGGTAACACACCTACTTCCTTTGAGCAATATGACTCATATCTTTTCAACTAAGTTCTAGCTGTTGAGACTGCCGACCAAATCTCTTTCATGAGGTCAAGAAATTGCCAGGGGGCCACTCTGTTTGAGCTGATGACAATGCAGGCTCACACTTCACCCTGGCTAAAGCCAGCTCTCCCCCACATGACCCCTTCAGCCACATGCTTCCACAGAGTTGTTAGATTCACAAGAGAAAAGCCTGTGAAGATGCTTTCAGGCTGTCATTAGTGGCTTCTAAGTCTGCCCTCTGAAAGGAAGGCACCAACAAAGGATCTTCAGCTCCCCTACCCTTGTCCAAGTTGAATGCAGTGCCTTGGAGAGTTTTGACCCTCCAAAGGATGAGGGGGCCTCAGCCCCAAAACTGCCTTCCATGCCAAAGGTTTTGAGGAAGAAAGGAAGGCTTATATGACAATCCAAGCGATTTCTGATATTGAAGGCAACACTATCTTCACCCCCTTTAACTATTTGCCCTCAAGATATCATTGCATGCATGCCCCCTGCCTACCTTGCCATGGTATAAGAGTTTCCATCATAACAGGATTTGGTAGGTAGATTAGCAATTGACACCTGACATGGTGTCTGTTAAAGGTCCGATCACACCATTCAGAGTCCTCTCTTCCTCCATGCTGTTAACCCTTGAATTGTATAGTCGACTGTGATGTCACACATGAGCTTGTGTGTGATTGGCTGACCATAAACAAAAGACAATCACACAAGAATACAGCAACACTTCAAGTGTCCATTCTCCTTTGCTTTAAATACCTATTTTTCAGGAAGGCATGCTAGGTGCATGCCCCCAGTCTACCCTCCCTGGATATAAGGCTTTTGTAACCCCACCACCATGGGATGGGGGTTGGGCAGGAAGGAGGAGGTGCAATTTACACCTGGTATGGTCTATTATTCTTGTTGCTTTATCACTTTCCCCCCAAAAAATTATATTTACTTATTTTTTCAAAATTGTTGTGTTGCTTTGATAGATATCCTATATCTATGCATGACTTATATGTTACTAAGTTTGGCCATTATATTTTACATGAGTACTAGAGTGTTGAAAATTTGGGTGGAATCCCACCCATTGGGAGGGAAATATCAGAATCTTAAATAGTGTATGGAGATAAAGTGGAAGTTTGGTTGATATTTTTTACCATCCCTACCCTAAAGCACTGTGAGCTGGTTAGTACAAATAAATATCATCCCCAATCTACTATTTCTTCTTATGATTGAATTGTAATTCCCCCCCCTTATAGGATTGAAAAAAGGCTATGATGCAAAAATGAACTTTATTTATTAAAACACTGATCATAAATTTGCTTGTAATAAATAGATTCCCCAAATGATAAGAAAAAGAAGTACTCATCATTGATTTCCATGATATGCTTCCCAACAATTGCAGCTTTTGTTTAGACAAAGATACATATATCAGTCTAAACACTTGATGTATCCTTTATGATCAGTTTTATCGTTGCTGTAACATTGTCTGCAACATCCATAGTTGTTAGTAGTAAAAGGCTTCGGAATTGTCCAGAAAGTGGAGGCTCTCTCTTCCTGGAAGAAAAATTTCCAATTTTTCTGATGGCAACTACTTTTTGAAAATCTTTGTTGGTTTTTGATATCTTATTTTCTTTGTTTCAAGCCATTTTTTCATTGTTTGCAACACTTGATGTATCCTTTATGATTGGTTTTATCTTTGCTGTAACATTGTCTGCAATGTCCATGGTTGTTAGTAGTAAAAGGCTTCTGAATTGTCCAGAAAGTGGAGGCTCTCTCTTCTTGGAAGAAAAATTCCCAATTAGTCCAATGGGAACTACTTTTTGAAAATCTTTGTTGTTTTTTGATATCTTATTTTCTTTGTTTCAAGCCATTTTTTCATTTCCAGTAAACAATGAAGGAATTCACGATCCCCATGTCTATGTAGTCCCAGGATGGTCTACAATAGTACTTTCCTGGACTTTTTCAGTCAAACCCATAGACTGTGGTTTTCTGATTCAGCAGATTGGTTCCTCTCATAAACCTATTGTAGCATTGTACCATTGCTGGAACCTTAATTTCCATTGACCAGTTTGGCCTTTCTGTCAGCATTTGGTGGAAACAATATTCGTCACAGCACCAAAATCAATTGTAGATAGCATCATGATGGGCTTTGTATCAAGCCATTTCACCAAGGACATTCCATCACAGTAACGTGCATCAATATCTCCTTTCTCCATTTCCTTATCCAACCTTGGATTTTGGGGGAAGTCCCTTGCGATTCTGTCTCACCATTCCACAAGAATAAATATGATGCTCTTTCATTAGTATATAATCTAATCCTGGTGAGGTATAAAAGTTGTCAAAGAACACCCTGTAACCTGAATTTGACAATGATTTTGTTAACTTCTGTGTTAGCTGTTTCCTTCCCAACATATATGTCAAATTCAAAGAGATAACCCATTTTTGCATCATTGCGGCACCAATGTTTGAATCCCCTCTTGATAGGCTTATGTTTCATGATATTATGGAAGGTAGTATTAAAATGTTTGATAAGTGGATGAACCTTCCATGCCCTGTCATAGTTAGAGTCCTGTCGATCTGAGGCTTTTGTATTATCTGCAAAGGGCAAGGCTCTTCTAATAGCGTACAATCTGTCTCTTATCATCATTTCAGTCATTGGTTCTACATGCAAATCACTTTCATTGGAAAAATAATCATGCAGCTCTGGTAAAACATGGTAAGTCATCATGATGTTGACACCAAGGAAGGCCCGCATTTCTTCCTTACCAATATTGAAAGGCTTTCCATTATGTTCCATGTAGAAAATGCTTCGTGGGACCAAAATTTTACAGATAAGGTCATCAAGGTTGCATACATCTTGGAATACCTCCAAAGGTGTAGGCATATCATCATACTGGAGTAAAGTTTACCCCATTCATTATCTGATGGTAATAAATCCACCAGCAGTACAGATGGGAATGTTTTTGTCCTTTTATGTCATTGGTTTTTGCCTCAAAACTGCCTTGGTTTGCATTCTTTTCTGGAACAAGAGGAACTATTATTTGAACAAGTGTAGCCTCCTGACCTTGTTCGGGAGCAGCATCTGCAAGGAATTCTTCATCTTTGTCATCCAAATGAAAGAGGGCAGCTTCATCGCTATCATCAACATCCTACAACATGTGTTGTGGGAGGAGTATGATCGTGTTATTAGGTCTTTGCGGGTGGGAAACTAGATACTAATAGTGGTCAGGGAATTATGAGAGGGCATTATAGTACTGAAAGTAGAATAGACTTGGCAGATAACAGAAATAGGTTCCAAGGGGATAGAGGTGAGGTCATTCAGGTTGGAAGAGGTGCTTCAGGGATAGGGGGGTTAAATTGTTTCTATACAAATGCTCGTAGTCTTAGAAACAAGAAGGATGAGCTATTTAGTTATATTAGCAATGAGGATATAGATATATTATGTGTTACTGAATCATGGGTTAATGAAATAGAATTTAGTGACACTATAAGTGAATTTGATTTACAGGGCTATAATATGTACATTAGTCAAAGGACAGGTAGGATTGGTGGAGGAATAATGATCTATATAAAAAACAACATTGTTTCAAGTTTAAATACTTCAATAAAGCAGGATGGAGTTGAGTCACTTTGGATAGATATTAGGTTCAGTAAAAATAGAATGGTGCATTTGGGAGCTTTTTACAGACCACCTGGGCAGACTGATGATATAGATGAACTAATGATAAGGAAAATAAGTAAGGGATGTGAAACAGATGCAGTTATTATTGGGGACTTCAACTTAAACTCTGTGGACTGGGAAAATATGATAGGCAGGGATAGAACAAGTGGCAGGTTCATAGAATGCTTTGAGGATAATTTTTTGAATCAATTTGTTAATGAGCCAATGAGGGGGAACAATATATTAGATTTAGTACTTTCTAACAGTGATATTTAGTTCAATTCGAATTGACTGTTGGGGAAGCATTGGGAAATAGTGACTATCAGATAGTTCGTTTTAACTTGGGAATTCAGAAGGGTAAAATAATTAAGAATGCTGTAAAAGTCCCAAATTTTTATAAGGAAGATTATGTAAAACTTCGAAGCTTGCTAAATTTGGTAGACTGGGATGTAGAATTCAGAGGTAAAAATGCTTATTGGATGTGGGATACTTTCAAGCATATAATAAATGTAGTCCAAGAACAATGTATCACAATGAAGGCCATTAGGAACAAAAGTAGGTAACCATTATAGTGGAATCAGGAGATAGTTAGAAAAATTTCAGAGAAGAAAAGGGGCATACAAAAAATTACAGGTAGAAAATAATATTCAAAATTTAAGTGATTATAGAATGGCTAGGAATGAGTTAAATAAGATTATAAAGAAGAACAAAAGGGTGTCAGAAATTAAATTAGCTCAGGATAGCAACAAAGATCCTAGAAAGTTCTTTAGTTACTATAAAATTAATAACAAGTCTGGCAGAGTTAAAATAGGACCTATCAAATATGAAGGGGTTGTGAGAGAAACTGATGAGGAAATAGTTGAGGTACTAAATGGTCATTTTGCATCAGTATTTACAAAGGAGAAACTAAATAGTCATGTATAGTACTCATGGGTCAGGAAAAGAGGTGTTTACTACCATTAGCGTGGATTGGAGGAGAATAAAAGGACTAATAGGTGAGTTAGATGCTACCAAGGCCTCCGGCCCTGATAATATTTATTCTAGGATACTTAAAGAAGGGATAGAAAGTATCTCAATAGCTCTGGGGAAGTTGTATACTAGGTCACTGGAATATGAAGAAATACCTGATGATTGGAAGAGAGTGAATGTAGTCCCCATTTTCAAGAAGGGTAGTAAAGAAGATCCAAATAACTTTAGACCGGTTAGCCTAACTCCTGTAGTCTGTAAAATTCTTGAGAAAATAATTAAAAAGGGGATTTGCCAACATCTAGAGAGGAAGGGGTTAATCAGCGATGCTCAACATGGGTTTAGCTCTGGTAGATCATGTTTGATTAATTTACTAGACTTTCTGGAGTTCGTAGCAAATCAAATAGATAAGGGAGAGAATGTAGATGTAATTTACTTGGATTTTAGTAAAGCATTTGATAAGGTACCACATAGGAGACTAGTTCATAAATTAATAATGATTAGGATATGTGGAGGTGTTTCAAATTGGATAGCTGAGTGGCTGAAGGATAGTGCTAGGGTAGTGCTAAATGGTGTAAAGTCAGAGTGGAGGGATGTTATCAGTGGGGTTCCTCAGGGATCAGTTCTCGGTCCATTATTATTTATCATCTATATAAATGATCTTTGGGAGGCATTAAATAATAAAGTGTCAATTTTTGCAGATGATACCAAATTAGCAGCTGTAGTTAAAGATATTTAATGATAATTTTAAAGTGCAGGGGGATTTAAATAAATTGTTGTCCTGGGCACATAAGTGGCAAATGACTTTCAACCTTGATAAGTGCAAAGTTATTTACATGGGAAAAGATAATAGAGAATTTAACTATGAAATGGATGGGCATTGGCCGAGCTCGGTAGAGGATGAGAAAGATCTAGGAGTAGTAATAGATAAGTCATTAAGGTTTTCTAAGCAGTGTATTGAAGCAAGAAATAGGGCAAATAGTGCTGTGTTTCATTAAGAGAAATGTCAGTTACAAAAGTAAGGAGGTTATTCTTAAACTCTATAATCTTATGTTAGGTCACACCCAGAGTACTGTATAAAGACATGGTCCCCACATTTTAGACACGATATCAACTTTCTCGAGTCAGTGCAATGGAGGGCAACAAAGATTATTCCTTCCCTGAGGCACTTTGAATATATAGATAGACTGAGGGTATTAAGTATGTTCTCGTTCAAAAGGTGTGTGAGAGGGGATATGATTGAGCTGTTTAAAATTTTTCTGGGATAGATAAATTGGATGTTAGCAAGTTTTTTGAGTTAGATGATAGAAATTGGACTAGAGGTCACCACTTGAAAATTAAAAAACAAGCGTGTAGGTTGGATTTAAGAAAATATTGCTTCACCAATAGAGTGGTGGGCTTCTGGAACAAATTGCCGCGGAGGGTAGTAGGTAGTCCAAATTTAAATGTATTTAAGAGTAGGTTGGATGAGTTTATGGGGAGGGAAGATTGTGATGGTTCCTAAGTTTTGTATATATCTATAGCTGCATGATTAGTTCTTGACAAGCCTTGATTGGTGATGTACCCTTGTTTCTGGACGCAATCCTCTGGATGTAGTTTTCTTGGGAGTTTGGGTGCCTTAAAAAAAGAGGCCGTTTGACTCAGATGACCTATGCTGGGCCCTTGTGGCTTCTGTCATCTGTTATATTGTAGCGGGCCAAAAATCTAGACTAACCCCCAATCGATCCAACCCGCTTCCTACACTAATCTGGACGTGAGAAATTGAAGGAGAATGAAACAGATTGTATATACAGTCCCTTTACTTACAAATAAATGTACAAAATATCTACAATAGAGAGGGGCGATTATATTGGAGATCTCGTTTCTATTCACAAAAAATACAAATAAATCCTATATATATGAAATCAGAAAAAATAAATAAGTCCCACTTATAAATATTATTAATCGATCCTAAGAACAATAAAAAATCAAACAACCCAAATAAAATTTGGGTTACTACAGTCAATGAACAACAAAAGATGGCCTCACGTGTTATAACAAAATCTTTGTATTCAAGACTAGCGCCTCTGAGCTTGGACTAAGATAAGTAACCTTTTTACAGTTGCGTGGCTCTAATAAGCCCTCCTTCGTTAAAGCTAAACTATTTTATACTCAACCAAATAGAACGGAACATGGCCTGGAACCCTTGTCCTATACTAGTAGCCTTTGGTATTAATAATAATCAATAGTTATAGTCAGCTTCTATTACAGGGGTAATTTACAAGTGCTTGCTTTTTATCTTTCCAAATTATGGCGCTTGGAAAGAAAAAAAACATCTTATAATAACATGCTAATCAATAAAAAAAACAAACAAAAAAACCCCATTCCCATTCACACACACATTCTGACAGAGGGAGGGAGAGGGTATTGAGAAAAGGGGTGGGAGAATGGCCCCTTATACACACACATTCGCTCCACCACACCCTTCCTTCCTTAAGCCATTCAACCAGTCACTCACAAAACCCTTTCAATCACTCTTCACGGTACCACTTGTGCTCAATCGCCTCCTTCTGCACCCATTCACACTCTTCTACTGGTCCCTGGCTACGCATAGCAATCAGTCGGGGTTGTTCATCAGTCATCCTGTCAGTCTCATCGTCACTATTGATCATCCCATCAACCATACTCTTAGCCCTCATTACCAGTTCTCCCATCTCACAACAGAATTCCTTCATACTCTTCCATTCAGAACCTTCATTCCCCCATTCATCAGCTCCTCACTCACAGCTCTCATCCAAATCAAGGTACATTCTTGCGAAACAGACAGGTCACTCACATTCCCTGTATTCTCGACAGGCATACCAGAAACCTGGAAAATCAGCCACTTCATCATTCACTACATCAAACTCACCCCTACTGTTACCATTCGTAAAACCCGAAAAATCAGCCACAATAGGTTCATTCTGCCCAAACACACTATCATTCATACTGTTCCCAAAACCAGAAAAATCAGGCACTCACTCAGGCAATCACTCAGGCAATCACTCACTCATCTACTTATACCAGCCAAATCACTCACCTGTTTACGCAAAAACTCGACCTCCCTTTCAAGATCCCCCATAGCAGAAAGACTCTGCTCAGACTTACTTTCATTCGTACTTGCATTCTTCCTTTCACTCTTCTTTGTACGCTTTTTACTGCTCGAGACCCAGCCAAGCTCTTTCCCAGACAGATCTATACTACCACATTCCTTCTCATCATCATGCACTTTACCCTTCTCTTTGCACAATTCATACACCGGATGGCTCATCAGGTAGTCAGGAGGTTCTCTCCATCTCTTTAACTGACTCTAATGAGCCCGTACTCTCTGTCATACCGTCATTCAAACTCTCCACAACATACGTCACCCCATTTTCCCAAACTCTCACAACTTTATAAGGTCCATCAAACTTCTCACTCATCTTTGACACATTCAACCTACCCTTCACTTCTTTCACCTTCAATACTTTCGCACCTAATTCAAATGAACGGAACTTTTCATGTGCCTCACGCCATACACTCTGCTCACTTTCACTCAAACGAAACCTATCTTTCACTCGCCTTTCAAAATTCATCACAAACTGACATGGGGACATTCCAGTTGCACTATGCACAGTCAAATTATACGCCCACAACACTTTCCCCAGACATACATCCCAGTCATTCACTGTCGTACTCATCATTCTCAACATCTCACACAAGGTTCTTATAGTACGTTCAGCCAACCCATTTGAAGACGGTACATACGTAGTTGTTCTCACATGCTCCACACCATTCTCTCTCAACAATTGCTCAAACACTTCTCCTACAAATTCAGGCCCATTATCACTCAGACATCTTCTAGGCTTCCATACACACATAGGAAAAAACAACTGCTCAACCACACACGCAACAGTTACGCTCCTTTTATCTCTCACATGCGCTGCATACACAAACTTACTTTTATGATGAACCATCACAACCATACCAACATTCCCAGCACTCGTCTGTGGCAAAGGCACACAATCAATCACTACCAATTCAAACGGTTCTTTTGCATCAACTTTCAACATCGGTGGTTTCACTTGCACACCTTGCACCTTTCGCTTCTGACACCTTTCACACGTAGTTGCAACATCATTCACAACAGTTCTCAGAAACGGATGGAACACACGCTCCTTCATACACTCCCACAGCTTAAACTTACCCATATGCCCATAATTATCATGCACAACCTTCACCAGACCAATCATACCAACCAAGGACATCACAGGTTCATACATATCATCACCACCCTTCACATGCCTCACAAAATATACAACATCCATACAAACAACAAAATCCTTAGCATACCTTTTAAAATCACTTAAACACTCTGGCCATTCATTCAAATCAACACGCATCATTACATACCTCTTCAACTCACTAACAAAAGGACACATCTCTTGCATCTCTAGAATATCATCATCACTTAAAATCTCATTCTCATCATCCATGACCAACTCAATCATGCCACAAAATTTGACAACATTCTTCGCACACTCATTCAACTTCATCACCTCACATACACCTTTCATAAGACAATCCTTATCAGCATCCAAAGACAAATCATTCAATCTCATAAAGTCTACACCAAGCAAGAAACAATACAGCATTTGCTCATCTTTCAGAATCACAAAGTCATGCTTCACATTCACACCATTACCCAAACTCACTTTCAGACCAACCTGTTCCCATGCCACTATCATGCCATTCCCTAATCCACTTATCCGTAACTTCACAGGTTTATGCTCGCAACATCTAAACTCATCATACTTACTCAGAATCCTCTCATTCACTAAAGACACTTGCGCTCCAGTATCAATCAAACCTCAGAACAACCTTTCACCAACTTTCACTCTTGCTTCCATCATATCAGGTCCACCATGTTCGCAATACACAGAACAAGCACACCAACATCAGCACTGATATCCACACTGTCATCAACTCCCATATCATCACTCATCGCACACTCATTTTCATCCAGACAATCATTCTTCTCTCTTATATATGAACACTTTTCAATCACCCAATTGTAGTGCACACCGCTCAAACACTGCAGATGTACCACATTAGGATTCAAACCCTTCATCTTCTCATCCTTGTACACAATCGGCCTCTCACCACTAAAATGCACATAAACAATCACTCCATACAAACGACTCACTACAATCAACACTTCCTGAAATGGCGGAACCCCTTGCTTACACATCGCTCTCAATTCTTTCATGAAGTTTCAGGCTTCCTACATGCTTCATTCATTACCTCCTTCCTTAAATCATCCATACTATCAGGCACTCTCACATCTCCTCCATCACTCTTCAAATCTTGCAAACCATTCCATACACTCTCAAACAAGGAATCACCACCACCCTTACTCTCTTTTCCATTCATAATCCCTTTCGGCAAATACTCACAATCACTCACTCCACACACATTTTCATCATTCGTACCACGATACCTTGACATCAAATCAGCCACTCCATTCCGTTCACCAGGCACATACTCAATCACATAGTCAAAGTCACTCAAATCTTCCAAAGTCCTTGCAATCCTACTATCAGCCCACTTCATACGCTGCAGATACACAAGAGGTTGATGATCTGTTTTGATCACAAACCTCACACCATACAAAAACGGACGCAACACTTTCAAACAATATCTTATCACAGCCAACTCTCGTTCCACAGTCGAATACTTTCGTTCTGCAACATTCATAGCCTTGGATACATACCCAATTATTCGCCTGACATTCTCTCCATTCAAACACTGCTCTTGCATGAGAAAATCTCCCATACAATACCCACTCGCATCTGTATACAATTCAAGCATCTTAGCATTCACACTATAATCTGGGTAAGCCAATTCAACATATTTAGCCGCTGCCTCTTTCAGTCTCTCATACGCCTCATTCCACTTGACAACTGTACTACCTTTGTTGCCCATCCACTCAGTCAGAGGCTTACTCACACCAGAACAATCATGTATAAACTTTCGCTGGAACTCAATCAAACCCAAAAACGACTTCAGTTGCTTCACAGTCACCGGTTTAGGAAACATTCGCACCTTCTCAACATACTTCAGTGATTTTCGCAACCCATTCTCACTCACCATATGCCCAAGGAATTCCACTTCTTTTGCAAACCATTCACACTTCACTTTCAGCTTCACACCAACACTCTCCAACGTTCTCAAAACATCATTCCATAATCTCATATGCTCCTCAAATGTCTCAGTAATAATCAAAAGATCATCTATAAAAACAATCACATTCTTACTCGCAAACTTACTCAACACAACATTCATTGCCTGCTGGAAGGCTCCGGGAGCATTAGCCAACCCAAAGCTGAGGTTCCGGAACTGGTAATGCCTCTTTGTGGAAGAGAAGGCAGTTACCGGCTGGCTCTCCTCAGCAATGGGCATCTGGTAATACCCCCGTACCAGATCCAGCTTCGTAAACCACTCCATCCCATGCATACTATACACACACTCAGATTCCACACACATCGGAAACCTTTCTTTCACAGTCCTTTCATTCACCTTTCGATAATCCACACACAGACGCAATCTTCCATCCGGCTTACGTACAGGTACAATTGGAGTATTCCATGCACTCTTGCTCTCTTCAATCACCCCCAATTGCTCCAATTCTACACACTGCTCCTCAATCTCATCAGCAACCGGACGTGGGAAATGCCTCGGCTGCTGATAGATTGGGGAGTCCTCCTTCAGGACAATCTTGAATTCCGGAAGTTTTGCAAACCCGAAATCCAGATCACCCTTACTGAGGGCTCCTTTTCGTTCAAATATCATTTGATACACATCCTCCCTTTCATACTCAGTTACCCCGTAAGGG
The DNA here is from genome assembly GCA_963969495.1 of Ceratothoa steindachneri. Taxonomy (NCBI): domain Eukaryota; kingdom Metazoa; phylum Arthropoda; class Malacostraca; order Isopoda; family Cymothoidae; genus Ceratothoa; species Ceratothoa steindachneri. The sequence goes on along the minus strand of OZ018331.1, from coordinate 71,601,411 downwards.
GTGCGGCGATTTGCCATCCTGGCCGTCATGCTGATGGGACTCAGCACCCTGTCCAACCCCAGCATAGCCTCTTCTCCTTCCTTCAAAACACTTGTTTCCTCGCTTTTCATACAACCTCTCCCACAACTTTCTCTGGTCGGCCTCTAATTTCACAGGGTAGATGCTGAACTTCCTCTCAGCCAACTGTCCCGCATCGGGGCTGAGGGGGAAGGGGGACAATGTTCCCTAACCCCTGAGCTCCAGTCTAGGGTGGCTAGTTTTTAACAACCTGCTTCATCCCCACCCATACCTTCCTCACATCCCTTTTCCTCACTTTACCATCTATCCTTGATTTTACGCCGTGTTCAAGGTGGAGCTGCCATGCCGATGGACTGCCAGGCCACCAGGCGGTAGGGGTGGTCCGAAATGGCGGCGCCTGTCTCTGCCAGGCCTGTAAGCACCTCTTGCAGTGTGGGCAACTGCAAGAGGTGATGAGCTATTGCGTCCCGTTGCACAAAAAGGGTCACCATGCCCAGTGATGAAAATAAAAAAAAATCCAACCCCCAACTTCCCGTGAAACTGCGACGGAGCCACCCTCGGGCAGCTCCAGCAAAAAATGGAGGTCCCATCCCACTGTGCTTGCGCAGGGGACCCTCCATATCTCTTCAACTGGAGAGGAGGCTTACTCCTCTCGTACGCATATGGGTGAAGGGGATTCCCCCTCACCCCCTTCTCTGGAGGTGCTTTCGGGCACCTCCATTTTACCAGCGGCTGTACCCTCTGTTCTTTCCAAGGGGACTGCCAAGAAAGCCAACCGCTCCACATCGAAGCGGCTTGGTAGGGCAAACCACCTTAGGGGGGAGAGGGAAGCCAGGCCCCTTCGGTGGCTTCCCTCAAAAGACCTGCTGGCAAGAATATTGAACCTTGCCAGGGTCAAGGCCCATGCCTCCCACACAAGACTAGTGAAGATACTGCCAACGGGACCTGCGATGTCTTGGGGGGGGGGGATGGCCAACTGGAGGCCCTCTGTGAGATAGACATGGTCCTTGAGGAAACTAGGCCTCAGACGGTAGGGCCTTCCATGGGGGGAAATCCGGGCTCGGCGCCAAACACCGAACCCGAATCGGCCCCTATCCAGGGTCCTCCTCAAACGGCTGTGGTTTCCGAAGCAGTACAAGGAGGGGAGAGATCTCCTCCGACCGGTGCCCCTATGATTACCAGGACCTTCTCCATTTCGGAGAATGACCTGGCTGAGGACGGTCCATCTGGCCTGGGGGCTTCTACGAGTGGGGGTGAGAAGCGGGTTCATTCCCCGCCCTCCTCTCAAAAAAGAAAAAGACCAAGACCAAAAAGATGAAGACTCGGGGCCCCTCTCCATCCGCGGGGGCTGCAGGGATAGATGGGTCTGCTGTCACTCTGGCTAGCGACCAAGCCAAAATCGGCACATCCGGCCCCTCTGCCCACCCGGTTGCGGAGCCCCTGACTAAGACCAAAAATGCATAGGGCGGAGCCTCGATGACATCGGGGCCCCTGATTCAGAGGTTACCTGGCGTTTTCGAGCGCTCTGGCTTTAAACACTTCCTCATTATTCGCTCCACTGATGGCACCATGTTGTCCAAGGGCAACATGATCCATCAGAGGAGAGGATTAGCTAGTGCAATTGGTAGAGAGCCGAAGGTGACCCTTTTCTCGGACGGGAGCCTTCTGGCGAATGCGGCGAATCCCTCTGATGCGGCCAAGATAAGTGCTCTTCGTACACTTCATGGCACCCCGGTGAGTGTGACGCCACACTCTACCATGAACTTTGTGAAAGGAGTAGTTTATGCAAGGGAACTCGTTGACTACTCCATTGAGGACATCACCCATGGGGCAGTCAAGGTCGAAGGTGTGATGAGAAAACAGGGAGGGGCCTCGAGACCCACCCCTACACTCTTCGTCATGTTCGACTGTGACAAGCTCCCTGAGTCGGTGTGTGCCGGTTGGTACCGCTACCGCGTGAAGGCATTCGTGCCACTGCCGCGGCGATGCTATTACTGTCACCGCTTCGGCCATACGAATCGCTCATGTAGACGTGCAAAGTCGTGGTCATCCGAAGTCTGTGTAAATTGCTCCAAGGTCGCACACGCTAAGTCCAAATCGTGTGTGGCCAAGTGTGTCAATTGCGGAGAGCTGCACCCCGCTTCGTCGAAGCTATGTGGTGCATATCTCCTTGAGAAAGAAATCCTAGCCGTTCAGGCCCAGGCTAAGGACTTGGTCCTGGCGCGCCCGGCTCTGCCTGGGACGTCATATGCCTCAATAGTTAGAAAGGCACCCTCTGCTTCTGGCCCATCCAGGCTCACGAGCACGGTTGTTTCCGCGCCCATTCGGAGCCCTTCTGCGGGCTCTAACCAACCCGGGCGCTTCCCTGGTAAAGCTGGCGGCAAAAAGGGTTCCTACGCAGCCCCAGGTAAAACCAGGGCCCCCCATCTTCCCAAAGCGTGACCGTTTCCCGTAAGGCGAAACGGCCACGCGCCTCCACCGAGTCGTTAGACTCACAGGAGGCAACACCCCAGAAGATGGTCGCTAGGCCATCTTCCGGGGTTCCTAAAGCTGTTCCCCGAAAGGAGGACGGCAACAAAGGAGCTTCGGCTCCTTCGCCCACGCCCTGAGGTGGAATGAGTGGCTCAGAGACGGTGGTTCCTCGAAAAGAGGGCCCCCCCGCCTCCGAAGCCACAACACCCGCCTAAGGTTTCGTGGCGAGCCCAACCTCCCCCAATAAGTCCTCGGAGGCGACAGCGCCTTTAGCGCTTTGTCCGGCCAACAGCGCCCGGGGTTCTGACCCCGGGAAGCGTACGGCCATTCCCGTGAGGGTCTTCAGTTCAAGGAGGGCCCCCGCGTCTCCTCCGAGCTAGGCCTGGAGGGCATATTCCTTCAATGGAATTGCTGTGGACTCCGGGCCAACTGGGAGGAGCTGCGGAGGCTCGTCTCGTTCCGTTCCCCGTTAGCTATCTTTTTGCAGGAGACCATGCTAGGTGCGTGCCCCCTGCCCGCCCTCCCGGGGTATAAGGGTCTTGCGACCCCACCACCGCGGGATGGCCGGGCTGGGGGATGCGCGGTTTACACCCGGCATGATGTCTCCGTTCTTCCTTTCTCTTTAGATACCTCCTTTCAGGCAGTGGCTGTGCAGCTGCACCTGGATAGGAGGTATACTCTGATTTCTGTGTACATTCCACCGTCAGCTGACTTCGACGCGGGGGACTTCCGCCGCATCATGGCACGGTTGCCGAGGCTCTTTCTCTTGCTTGGAGATCTGAACGGCAGGCATCCTCTCTGGGGAGATTACAAGTCCTTGCCGATCTAATCGAAGAGCTTGAGATGGGTGTCCTAAACGTGGATGAGTTTACGCATCACTGTCCGAGAACCGCTTCATTTTCTTGCCTTGACCTATCTGTGTGCTCTTCGGCTGCACAGCCTGATTTTGATTGGGGGGTGGTCGATGACCTCCATGGTAGTGATCACTTTCCCATTCAAATATCATTTTCAGGGCAACTGCCGCCTGAGAGCCCACCTCGCTGGTGCTTGGCGTGGGCGCGGTGGACTGCATTTCAGGAAATGACTGAATTCTCTATCTCAGTCGAGGAGTTTAGGTCGGTAGATGAGGCCGTTGAGTTCTTCTCCGGCAACCTCATTGCCGTGGGCCTGACTACTATTCCTCGGACGTCTGGCCGTTTTGCACGCCGACCACTCCTATGGTGGTCGGCCGAGTGTGAGACGGCCCTCAAACAGAAGCGTTATGCCTACATGCGCTATAAGCGCCGCCCGAACGATTTTACTGTCGGTCAATTTCGTCGGGCTAGGGCTAGGTTCATGTATATTTCGAAGCACGCCCGCCGCTCTTCTTGGCGGGCATACGTGTCTTCACTTAACGGGAAGACACCTTTAGCTGAGGTGTGGAAGCGAGTCAAAAGGATTTGGGGCAGGTTCTCACAGGACCCCCCTCCCGTTCTCCAGGAGAATGGGACCGCAATCTCGGACCCCGCGTCCGTGGCGGAATCCTTAGCGACCGCTTTTTCCGCATTCTCTAGCCGTGATGCTGCTCCGCCAGCATTCAATGCACGTCGTGATGTCGCGGAAGGCCGCCGGCTGGACTTTACCTCGAGAGGCGGAAAACCCTTCAACGACAAGTTTACTGTGAGTGAGTTGCGTTCCGCTCTCGCTTCGTGCGCGGACACCGCCCATGGTCCGGACGATGTCCCGTACGCCATGCTTCGACACCTGGGTGAGCGAGGCATGGCCTTTCTGTTAGATTTGTTCAACAGGATCTGGGTGCAAGGTCTTCTCCCAGACTCTTGGCGAATCGCTACTGTGCTCGCCTTTCGCAAACCGGGGAGAGATCACTCTACTCCGACCGGTTTCCGCCCAATCTCTCTAACCTCTTGCGTGTGCAAGTTGATGGAGAAATTGGTAAATGTTAGATTAGCCTTTTTCCTGGACAGCGGAGTCCATCTGTCTTCCGCAAGTTCCACTCCACGTCGGATGCTCTGCTCCGACTGGAAAATGCCGTCTGCGAGGCTTTCCTTCGTAAACACCACTACGCCACGGTGTTTTTCGATCTGGAGAAGGCCTATGATATCGCATGGCGATACGGTATCATTGAGACTCTCCACACGATGGGGGCGAGGGGACGCCTCCCAATGTTCATATCTGAATTTTTCGAGATCGTCGATTCCGCGTACGGGTGGGGGGATCCCTCTCCAGCCCAAAGGAGCAGGAAGAGGGTGTCCTCAGTGTCACACTCTTTGCCCTGAGCATCAACGGCATCACCTCGGTGCTGCCGGAAGATGTTCTCGCTACGCTCTACGTGGACGACCTTTCGATCTCTTTTGGCGCGGCCCAGATGCCAACTCTGGAGCGTCGACTCCAACAGGCATTGAACCGCGTCTCTCGCTATGCCGAAGCGCACAGGTTTCGGTTTTCTTTGGCCAAGACTAAGGTGGTGCACTTCTGCCGCCATCCACGGCTTCACCCCGACCCAGATTTGTTTGTTAATGGGATGCGCCTGGATGTGGTTGAGTCGCACCGTTTCCTTGGTCTTGTATTCGTTCGCTCGAAGCTCGACTACGGATGCGAGTTTTATGCATTCGCAGCCGAGCGTTTATTGCGGAAGGTGGATTCGATCCACCACACCGGCCTTAGCCTTGCGACCGGTGCCTTCTGCACTTCTCCCATTGAGAGCCTGTTGGTCGATGCTGGGGAGATGCCACTCGCCTGTACGCGTGAGCCCGGTGCCTCCCTCAGTCGCCAATAGCTCTCACTGCATCCCCAGCTGATCTCGATGGTGCCTATGCCGCCGAGAGACGCCAGTCATACCCTAAGCCCTTTGGGTTTAGGGCCAGGAAACTCCTTCGAGAGGTAGATATAGCTCTCGGGCCGGTGGCGCCCCTGGTTTTGCCCAGGACGCCACCCTGGAGGGTACCCCATTTGGCTATTTGTCGCCACGCCTCTGCTCCCAAAGCTTGTACTGCGCCGGGAGTATTGCGTTCGACCTTTTTTGAGCACACATCGTGTCACGCTGGAACCGTGCCAGTGTATACGGATGGCTCCAAGTCCCAAGAGGGGGTCGGCTTCCACGCCGTATCCCCTCTGTTTGAAGTCAGCGGGGCTCTACCAGGCGCTGCGTCTGTCTTCACGGCCGAGCTGGTGGCAATACACCACTCGGTACGGGAGATTACGCGACGTGCCCGGTTCGGAAACCGGATTGTGATCTATAGCGATATCCGTGACGCCACGGTTTTGGCGAGCCGGGCAGACGTCGAGATTATCTTCTGCTGGATTCCTGGACATGTACGAATTGTGGGGAATGAGCGCGCCAAAGAGTCCGCGAGGACTCTGCGACCGGACCAGCGTTTCGCTCTTCTTCACACCGACCACTACATGGCAGGAATACGGGCAGCTCTTCGGACTGTTTGGCAAAGAAGATGGGAGACGGTCGAAGGGAACTTAAAGTTGCGTGCCATTACGCCGCGACTGTTCCCATGGACCTATCCCCCAATGCCGCGGCGGCTTCAGGTTGCTCTCTGTCGTCTCCGAATCGGGCACACTCGTGTGACGCATCGCTATTTGATGAAGCGCTCGCCTGCGCCCTATTGCAATGACTGTGCGTCCCCCAGACTGTTCGGCACATTCTTGTCGAATCTCCCAGTCTGGGTGATCTTCGCGTATGACACCTGTGCTTGTACCGGGATGGGCGGGGTTGCTACCGCCTGTCCCTTGTACTCGGGATGAGTGCGTGCACATCGACTGGTGGACTTGTTGACTTTTGGGGGGAGGCCAGCCTTCTCTCTATTATTTAAGCAGGGTTTGTTTTGTTCTGTTTTTGTTTGTTTTTTTGTTTTTTCCTTTAGGTTGCACGCTCCTTCACCAGGGGGACCTCCCCCCGACGCAGGAGCTTGCTTCCTTTCCCCCATTTGGGTTGTTTTTTTTTCGTTTCTTTAATTTTATTTTAAAGTAGCCTAGAACTAGGCCAGTATTAATACGGCGACTAATGCCCATGTAGGCAGTCGCCAGATGAGCTCTTCAAAAAAAAATAAAATCCTACTCAGTTAAACATCCATCCAATTCCACCATGCTCTTCACTTCATTATACGTCCATTCACACATCTTTTCACCTGACACATTCACCCTGACATCCGTACTATCATCCATACCTACCTCATTGACAGTGGACAGGTGACCCAGTACATCTCAGACTTGGATTCCCCTCACCTGCCCTTTCACACTGGGTCCGCCTGCACACATACAAACGGATCATTCATTCTCATCAAGCCATCAAACACACCAGCAACACGCCTTACCTTATAACACGCATCTTTTCCATCCAATATCACCGTCTTCTCACCCACATTCAAACTCACATCCCTACTCCAACTCACTCTAACAGACACCCTTTCACCCTTCACAAGCCTTACATTCTCCATAGCAGTCACCTCAATACCAGTAAACACACTTCTCAAAACGCTACCATCTTTCCCTACATACAACTTATACACCCCATTTTTACCAATCTTTCTCTCAATCTGATCACTCGCAGGATGCACAACCATACGATTCATTTTCATAAAAATCATAGCCCAAAATCACACCATACTCACTACTCACCTTATCAATTACAGAGAATTCACATTGATTCATCAACATACCATGCATTCGAACAGGTGACCTTATCATTCCAATCACAGGCACTCTCCTATTACCAATACCTACCAAACTACCCTTGCACTCAGACAGGAGGCTTTCTCGCTAACCTTGTCATACAGATCTTTATACACCAAGCTCGCCTTGCATCCAGAATCTATTAAAGCCAATCACTCAATTCCATTCAATTCCACCTTCACACTCAGACACTCATACTTCCTACCAGACAGCACTTTCACACTAGACAGACTTACCAACACATTACTCACACTCATGCACCCAGTGTATACTTCAGCAGGTACCCTCTTACAATTCAGTTTCCCACTTCAGACTTTCCATTCACACCTTGCACTCTGTCTAATCCAACACTTTTCACTCCAATGTCCTTCCATCGCACAATAACTACATACATTCCTCTGGTTACGACACATCCTTGCATAATGACCAGCCTTTCCACAATTACCACATGCATATTTCATACTTTCCCCAGCAGTTGCTCCACCATTCAACCTCGGACAATCTTTCTTCAAATGGCCTATTTCTTTACACTCGAAGCACTCTTTCACACTTTCCTGGCAATCCTTTATCATATGCCCTTTCTTACCACACCCAAAACATGCACCAGACGTCCACCTACATTCTGCCAACATATGACCTTTCCTTCCACACCAACGACATTCCACAATCTTTCTCCCACCATTCTGTCTCTGGTTTGCTGGGACATACCTCGGTCTCTCTCTCATATATCCGTTCCCATGCTTGAAATTCATCTGTCCCCTTCCATTTGACCACCCTCCATTTACCCAGCAATTCTGCCGGCCCAGGAAGTTCGACATCACTCCAGCTGGTGCAGCCTTCAGGGCATCCCTGTAGCTGACAAACTGCTGGGGTGGATGAAAGTTCCTGGGCTTCTTACCCCCAACGTTCACACTGTACCATCCATCCTCTTCTAGATCGCTCTCATCATCAAATCGTCCATCTTCTAACAGTTCCAACACATCCTCCCACATCAACCGTTCACCTGTCAGTCTCATTCTCTCCTTTCTCTTTCCACTCAGCCATTCACTCACCTTTCGCGGGATCGTGTCCAAAAACTTCCTCATCAGTGGTTTACATTCATTTACATCATCATCACCATACCTCGTTCTTGCCATACTCTCAAGCCTATGTGCATACATGTTCACACTTTCACTCTTCCCCATTCGAGCCTTCTCATATTCATTCACCCTTTTATACTTCACACTCTCTTTCATTCATTTCACCTGCCCAATCAATCTCTTCTTCACTACATGGTACCTCGATTCCCCCACACTTGTAATCAGACGGAAAAACTCCAATACTTTTCCCTCCAAACATTCCCCCAAAACATTCATCCAGTATCCCTTATTCTCCGGGTACTTGAGCTTACAATGTCACTCAAATTTCCCGAAGAATTCTTCCACACTTTTCCCACCATGTAACCTAAATCTATCTATCTTTGGCACTTCCCTAATCAAAATTCCTTTCCCCACATTCACTTCACTCTCCGAAGAGCTACTCTCGATCTCACTCATTCCAATCATATCATCACTCTCTCCCTCATCTGAGTATAGCGAATCCACACTCTTCCCTCTCGCCTTCCTATCCTTAACCTTAGAACCATGCTTCCTTCCTCTCTTACTTTCCACTCTTCCATTCACCACCTTTCCTACCACTCACAGTATCTTCTTTAGACTCAATCACACTACCATCCATTCCATTTAGCGGAGTCCCTTCAGTAGGAGCAGGGGTCAGGGTTGTAGGTCCTGGGGCTGGTCCAGCCCCTGTCATCATGTTATATAGGTCTTGCATCCGTCAGTCAGTCTGATCCTGTCTGTCTCCCATTTCCTTCTTCATCCCTTTCATTTTATTCTTTATTCCCTCAATCATTTCCCGCAACATTTCACACTCCTCTTCATTCTTCCTCAACTCCAGTCTCAATCACACTACTTCTTCATTCAAAGTTTCTGCCACAGCCATTGTTCCCAAGTTAGTAAAAAAGATAGGAAGAGGGAAAAATCAATCAAACTACTTGTCACGCTAATTGGGTATGGACTGCAATCCAATCCTGTCACGTTCCCGGTTTTGAAGTCTCACGTCCCTATTCGGGCACCAAATGTAGCGGGCCTAAAATCTAGACTAACCCCCAATCGATCCAACCCGCTTCCTACACTAATCTGGACATGAGAAATGGAAGAAGAATGAAACGGATTGTATATACAGTCCCTTTACTTACAAAAAATGTACCAAATATCTACAATCTAGAGGGGCAATTATATTGGAGATCTTGTTACTATTCACAAAAAATACAAAAAAATCCTATATATATGAAATCAGAAAAAATAAATAAGTCCCACTTATAAATATTATTAATCGATCCTAAGAACAATAAAAAATCAAACAACCCAAATAAAATTTGGGTTACTACAGTCAATGAACAACAAAAGATGGCCTCACGTGTTACAACAAAATCTTTGTATTCAAAACTAGTGCCTCCGAGCTTGGACTAAGATAAGTATCCTTTTTACAGTTGCGTGGCTCTAATATGCCCTCCTTCGTTAAAGCTAAACTATTTTATACTCAACCAAATAGGACAGAACATGGCCTGGAACCCTTGTCCTATACTAATGGCCTTTGGTATTAATAAAAATCAATAGTTATAGTCAGCTTCTATTACAGGGGTAATTTACAAGTGCTTGCTTTTTATCTTTCCAAATTATGGTGCCCGGAAAGAAAAAAAAAATCTTATAATAACATGCTAATCAATAAAAAAACAAACAAAAAACCAAACCCATTCCCATTCACACACACATTCTTACAGAGGGAGGGAGAGGGTATTGAGAAAAGGGGTGGGAGAATGGCCCCTTATACACACACTCACATTCGCTCCACCACAATATTATATTGTGGGGGACTTTGAATTTGTCTTCCCCTGGCGATGGTGCTTTTTGTTTTTGATCCGCTCATGTGGCTGGTTTAAATTGTATATTGTGGGCGCGTGATCTGACACAATCCTATGGATTGTTTAAATTGTATATTGTAGATGCATGATCTGACACAATCCTATGGATTGTTTATAAAGTAGTTGCATGTTCTGATATAGTCCTATGTGGGTGGGTTTTGATGGATGCAGATGACCTTTGAAAGGCCCTTGTGGCTTTTGTCATCTGTGAAATTATGTTATGTTATGTTAAAAGCTGAAGATATTCCTGACTGGACACAACAAATTCTTGGTGGTATTTTTGTGGTATCGTCTGGGTTGTATCTCTGGAGAAAACACTATACTGTATATGTGTATATATTTAGGAAGAGTGAGTGAGAGAGTAAATGAGAGAGAGAGAGAGGAGAGTAATTCACAGAGTGCGCATTAGTATGACTTATGACTATGCTGCAAAATCATGCCTCTTGCTTTCCATTGGGTGGTATTACACCCCCAAAATAAATGACCATATAGGCTAATATTGACAGTTTAGACAGAAATCATTTATTGTTAGTAGTAAAAGGGAACTATGCAAACAGGGAAAGCACAAACAATTATTTTCTAAATAAATACTTACATGATAGGAGACAAATGGTGACACATGCAGATGGAATCGCATCTGTTCAGGAACTGCCACATTGACGTTTGCTTGCAGCATAAAATATGACTTAATAGTTCAGATGCACGCATCCTAGACTAATATTCATGCAAAGTTATGATTCCTGCTTGATCTTTTTACTCTGTGTGTAATAATATCATTTGTCACAGAAATATGATGGGTGGAATTCCACCCCAAAGGAGTGAAAGTGTCAAATACCTCTGCTGATACAGTAGTAGTACAGCTGCACCTGGATAGGTGTACTTTTATTTCTGCATACATTCCAATGTGAGTTAACTTAGAGCCCCCTGCCCCCCCTAATAGTGGAGTGTGCTTCTTCTTTTTCATTTTCAAATAGCCTAGGTACTAGGCTAGAATTTTAAATGTGATGAATTATGCCCTTGAAGGCAATTGCCAGATGATAAAAAACAACAAACTACCAATTACACTGCCCTCCTAGAGTCTGCCTGTGAAGTTCACAACTGTTTTATCCTTGTGAAGAACAAAAACGACCCACAGGCCTTTTTTCAAACAAATTTCTAATCTCTGCAACCCCAGTCTATTTCTTCTCTCTCATTCGCTAAATTCTCTGCTTTCATCTCTGACAAGATACTCCATATACATCCATTCTGGCATACCCTTGCCTCCAGTCATCACCTGAGTAATTTCCCCTTTTCCTTCCACACCTAAACTTATTTCTCTTGCCATAGTATCCCCTTGGAAATTAATTTTCCTCTCTTTAAAATAAACAGACTCACTACCACTAAATCTCTACTGCCAGTTTTTACCTCTGATATTTTTTAATACCAGTCTTGTCTGGAATCATGCCATCTGATTCCAGCACTGCTGTTGACCCTGTTATAAAGTGAACCTGAACCCAAATAGCCCTGTAAGCTACCATCCAAATCTCTCAACTCCCATTCTTCTTAGAATTCCTTGGAATGCTGGTGTCAGCTTGGATCCGTTTTCAATGCATGCTGAGATATTTCAGTCTGGTTTAATGCAAGTCACCAATGTATCCGCATTCTTATATGTAATAGAATGGCTTTGCTGTGCATCTGACACTGGTCAGCCTTCCAGCATGGTACTTGTGGACTTCTCTGTAGCATTTGACACTATTGTGAATTCCTGTCTATCTCTTTACCTATGTTGGTAATATCTTTCTCAATCTATTGATATTGGAAATCATATATAGACAGTTAGGCTTGTACATTCATGAGTCTTCAATCGTGCTTTTCCCAACTTTCTCTATTCAGCCTCTAATTTCACAGGGTAGATGCTGAACCTTCTTCTCAGCCAACCATCCCGGATCGGGGCTGAGGAGGGAGGGGACAATGTTCCCTAACCCCTGAGCTTGGTCTGGGATTGTGGGTTTTTAACAACCTACTTCATCCCCACCCATACCTTGCTCAAATCCCCTTTCCTTCTCACTTCACCATCTATCTTTGTTTTTACGCCGTGTCCAAGGTGGAGCCACCATGCCGACGGACTGCCAGGCCACCAGGCGGGAGGGATGGTCCTAAATGGTGGCACCTGACTCTGCCAGGCCTATACGCACCCCTTGCAGGGCGGGCTACTGTGAGGGGTGATGAGCTATTGATTCCTGTAATAAAAAGAGGGTCACCATGCCCATTGAAGAAATAAAAAATCTCCCCTTAATTTCCCTTGTTCCATCATCGGAGGCCCCCTCGGGCAGCTCCACAGAATAAATGGAGGTCCTTTCCCTGTGCTTGCACAGGGGACCCTCCAAATTTCTCTAACCGGAGAGCAATCTTACTCCTCTCCTTCGCCTACGGGTGTAGGGGACTCCCTCTCACCCCCTTCTCAAGGTGCTTTCTGGCACCCTGTTTCCAGCCGCAGTCCCCCCCTTTTCTTTCCAAGGGGACTGCCAAGAAAGCCAGCAGGCAGCCCATAGCCGACGGCTCCCCATTGAAGTGGCTTGGTAGGGCAAACCCCCCTTAGGAGGGAGAGGGAAGCCAGGCCCCTTCGGTCGCTTTCCTCAAAAGACCTGCTGGTAAGAATATTGAAGCTTGCTGGGGTCAAGGCCAGTGCCTCCCCACACCTGACTAGTGACAATGATGTCAACAGGACCTGTGATGTCCTGGGGGGGATGGCCAGCTGGAGGCCCTTCCTGAGATAGACATGGTCCTTGAGGCAGAGGCAACCCAGCCTCAGACAGTAGGGCCTTCCATGGGGGGGAATCCGGGCTCAGCACCAAGCACCGAACCCGAATCCACCCCTATGCAAGGTCCTCCTCAAACGGCCTTGGTTTCCGAGGCAGTACAAGGAGGGAAGGGATCTCTTCCGACCGGTGCCCCTATGACTGCCAGGACCTCCTCCATTTTGGAGAAGGACCTGGCTGAGGCTGGTCCATCTGGCCTGGGGGCTCCTACCCGCAGAGGGGAGAAGCTGGTTCATTCCCTGCCCTCTCCAAAAAAAAAAAACTAAGAAGACCCGGGGCTCCTCTCCATCCGGCGACGGATGGATCTGCTGCCACTTTGATAAGTGACCAAGCCAAGATCGGCATATTCAGCCCCTCTGCCCCCCTGGATGCGGAGCCCCTGACTATGACTAAGACCAAAAGTGCACAGGAGGAGCCTCGATAACTCGGGGGGGGGGGCCCTCATTCAGAGGTTACCTGGCGTTTTTGAGTCTTTTGGCTTCAAACGCTTCCTCATTATTCGCTCCATTGATGTCAGCATGTTGGCCAAGTGCAACATGATCCATCAGAGGAGAGCTTTAGCTAGTGTAATCGTAGAGAGCCGAAGGTGACCGATTTCTCGGATGGGAGCCTTCTGGCTAACACGGCGGATCCCTCCGAGGCAGCCAAGATGGGTGCTCTTCGGACACTTAATGGCACCCTGATGAGTGTGATGCCACACTCTACCATGAACTTTGTGAAAGGAGTAGTTTATTCGAGGGACCTCGTTGACTACTCCATAGAGGACATCACCTTAGAGCTGGCTGACCATGGGATGGTCAAAGTTGAACGTGTGATGAGAAAACAAGGAGGGGTCTCGAGACCCATTCCTACACTCTTCATCACGTTCGACTGTGACAAGCTCCCTGAGTTGGTGCGTGCCGGTTGCTACCACTACCACGTGAAGCCATTCATGTAGACGTGCAAGGCCACACACCATAAGTCCAAATCGTGGGTGGCCAAGTGTGTCAATTGCTGAGAGCCACACCCCGCTTCTCCGAAGCAATGTGGTGCATATCTCCTTGAGAAAGAAATCCTGTCCATTCAGGCCCAGGATCGACTCTCATTCCACGAGGCTAAGGACTTTGTCCTGGTGCGCCCGGCTCTGCCTGGGACATCTTACGGCTCAATGGTTAGAAATATGCCCTCTGCTCCAGGCCCATCCAGGCCAACGAGCAAGGTTGTTTCCGTGCCTATTCGGAGCCCTTCTGTGGGTTCTACTTAACCCGGGTGCTCCCCTGGTAAAGCTGGCGGCACAAAGGGTTCACACCCAGCCCCGGCTAAAACTGACCTTGTCACAGTTGTGTGGCTTTTTTAAGCCCTCCTTCATTCAAGCTATACTATTTTACACTCAACCAAGTAAGACAGAACACGGCCTGGAACCTTTGTCATATACTAGTGGCCTTTGGTAGTTAACAATAATAAATAGTTATCTTCTATTACAGAGGTAATTTACAAGTTTGTTTATCTTTCCAGAATATGGCGCCTGGAATGAAAGAAAAAAACATGGAAATCAATTTTATACATAAAATAAACAAAACAAACCCATTCCCATTCACAGACAGCGTGACCGTTTCCCGTAAGGCGAAACGGCCACGCGCTGTAGCGGGCTGAAAATATATCTCTAATCCCAATCGATTCAACCCGCTTCCTACACTGTCCGGACGTGAGAAATCGAGGGAGAATGAAACGGATTGTATATACAGTCCCTTTACTTACAAAAAAAAGTACAATGATAATTACAGTAATTTAAATTTACAAGGGAAGTGTGCACACTTCAAAATGAGGCCAAATTCCCCAATCCAAATAAGATACCAAAAGAGAATTTTATAACAGGCGAATACAACAAATTTACTTAAATATATCTACACAAAATAAAAAAACACAACAACAACCGAACAAAAAGGGGCACGCGCTATCACTTGTGTGCTGGAGGTGGGTGGTAGTAGGCTAACATAAAAGGAGGCAGGCTTGTCAGCCAATGCAGGTGTGGTGGGCCAGGTGTCTAGCAAGGTATGAAAGCCCTCCGTCTCAGGGCTGGGCGGAGGAGCACTCGTCTAGAGAACCCTTCTTCCGTCCGTCCAAGCTTCCACTCTCTGTAGAAGATATATATCCTCCGTTTATGACCCATTTACTTATACATGGAAGGGAAATTAATAAGTGGGCATTACCCGAGTAAATTTATCGACTAGCTTACCTCTAAATGTATATCCAAACAATCCTCAGCATCAACAATTCTCCAAATATTTAACTCTAAAAACTATTCTTTCAAAATATAATCTTTTGATAAAAGATTATTTTAAACAAAGTACAATTTTGATAAAAGATTGTTTTAAACAAAGTACAATCTCAGAAAGAAAAACAGTTTTAATACATAAATCAAATACATATATATACAAAGAGAAAATATAAAAAAAAATCATTCCCACTCACACACACACATTCTTACAGAGGGAGGGAGAGGGTACAGAGAAAAGGGGTGGGAGAATGGCCCCTTTTACACACACTCACGTTCGCTCCACCACAGCGCCTCCGCCGAGTCGTTAGACTCACAGGAGGCAACACCCCTGAAGTTAGTCGCCAGTCCATCTTCCGGGGTTCCTAAAGCTCGCCCCTGAAAGGAGGACAGGAACAAAGGAGCTTCGCCTCCTTCATCCACGCCTAGTGGTGGGCTGAGTGGCTCGAAGATGGTGGTCCCTCGAAAAGAGGGCCTCCGAAGCCGCAACGCCCGCCTAAGGTTTCAAGGCGGAGGGAGGAAAAGACTTGCATGGCGAGCCTAATTCAAACAAAAACCTATCTTTCACTCGTGAGTGAAAGATAGGTTTTCGTAACCTATCTTTCACTCACGAGTGAAAGATAGGTTTCATTTGAATGAAAGTGAGCAGAGTGTATGGTGTGAGGCGCATGAAAAGTTACGTTCATTTGAATTAGGTGCAAAAATATTGAAGGTGAAAGAAGTGAAGGGTAGGTTGAATGTGTCAAAGATGAGTGAGAAGTTTGATGGACCTTATAGACCTTATATGGGGTGATGTATGTTTTGGAGAGTTTGAATGATGGTATGACTGAGAGAGTGCGGGCTCATCAGAGTCAGTTAAGGAGATGGAGAGAACCTCCTGACTACCTGGTGAGTCATCCAGTGTATGAATTGTGCAGAGAGAGAGGTAATGTGCATGATGATGAGATTCATCACAAACTGACACAGGGACATTCCAGTTGTACTATGCATGGTCAAATTATATGCCCACAACACTTCCCAACCATACATCCCAGTCATTCAATGTCATACTCATCATTCTCAACATCTCACACAAAGTTCTTATCGTACATTCAGCCACCCTATTTGAAGACTGTACATACAGAGCCATTCTCACATGCTCCACACCATTCTCTCTCAACATTTGCTCAAACACCTCTCCTACAAATTAGGCCCATTATCACTCAGACATCTTCTAGGCTTCCATACACACTTAGGAAAAAAACAATGCCCAACCACATGCGCAACAGTCACACTCCTTTTATCTCTCACAGGCGCTGCATACACAAACTTACTTTTATGATCAACCATAACAACTATACCAACATTCCCAGCACTCGTATGCGGCAAAGACACACAATCAATCACTACCAATTCAAACGGTTCTTTCGCATCAACTTTCAACATCGGTGGTTTCACTTGCACACCCTGCACCTTTCGCTTCTGACACTTTTCACATGTAGTCGCAACATCATTCACAACAGTTCTCAGAAACGGATGGAACACACGCTCCTTCATACACTCCCGCAGCTTAAACTTACCCATATGCCCATAATTATCATGCACAACCTTCACTAGACCAATCATACCAACCAAGGACATCACAGGTACATACATATCATCACCACCCTTCACATGCCTCACAAAATATACAACATCCATACAAACAACAAAATTCATTCAATTCAACACACGTCATTACACACCTCTTCAACTCACTGATGAAAGGACACATCTCTTGCATCTCTAGAATATCATCATCACTTAAAATCTCATTCGCATCATCCATGACCAATTCAATCATACCGCAAAATTTGACAACATTCTTCACACACTCATTCAACCTCATCACCTCACATTCACCTTTCATAAGACAATCCTTATCAGCATCCAAAGTCAAATCATTCAATCTCGTAAAGTCCACACCAAGCAGAAAACAACACAGCATTTGCTCATCTTTCAGAATCACAGTCATGCTTCACATTCACAACATTACACCAAACTCACTTTCAGACTAACCTGTTACCATGCCACTATCATGCCATTTCCTAATCCACTTATCCGTAACTTCACAGGTTTATGCTCACAACATCTAAACTCATCTTACTTACTCAGAATCCTCTCATTCACTAACGACACTTGCGCACCAGTATCAATCAAACCACAGAAGAACCTTTCACCAACTTTCACTCTCGCTTCCATCATATCAGTTCCACCATGTTCGCAATATACAGAAGGAACAAGCAGACCAACATCAGCACTGATATCTACACCATCATCAACTCCCATTATCATCACTCACCACACACTCATCTTCATCCAGACAATCATTCTTCTCTCTCATATATGAACACTTTTCAATCACCCAATTGTAGTGCACACTGCTCAAACACTGCAGATGTACCACATTAGCATTCAAACCCTTCATCTTCTCATCTTTGTACACAATCGGCCTCTCACCCCCAAAGTGCACATAAACAATCACTCCATACAAACGACTCACTACAATCAACACTTCCTGAAATGGCGGAACCCCTTGCATACACATCGCTCTCAATTCTTTCATAAAGTTCCGCACCCTCTCCATACCAATACTTTCAGGCTTCCTACATACTCAAAGCATATAGCAACTGAGTAAAGGCCCCTGTAAAATTGCCAATCCCAGTTCCAATTTTGAGAGTAAAAAAACGGGAACTGTATCTTGAAAACTATAGCAGCTACAGAGCTGAAATTTTGTACAGGTCTGTTTTGGCCAAGTACTAACTTGTGTACCAAGTTTCATCAAAATCTGAGGTGGGGAGCATTGGACCACTTGACATGGAATGAATCCCCTTCTTGAGACACCAAGGGGTTCTCTTATTACCCCCTACTTGAGAGTTCCCTAGTGTCCTCAGACTAACCCCTAATTGAGTTCTCCAGTCTCCTCAGACAAACCCCTACGTGAGACACCTCTGGTGTTCTCTGATTAACCCCTACTTGAGAGTTCTCTAGTGTCCTCGGACTACCCCCTACTTGAGACACCCCTGGTGTTCTTTTATTAACCCCTACTTTAAACTTCTCTAGTGTATGCTTCTTTACAGATCTTAAGTTCTATAATTCAAGGAAACATTTCTAAATTGATTCTAAGCTCTTGTAAAGCGACTGAAAACTCACATATTTTGTTTTCTTCTCATTTGACACTAGTTAGTCCTGCCAGGGATCTGTTATCCCAAATGATGTTTAAATTATGGAATTTTTTTTCTTTTCCATCAATGCAGACTAAGGTCCTTATGTTACAATGGACAGTCAAGGTGCAGTTATGCACTGGTTTTCTGCAGCTGGTATACCACTTTCCCACCTCATATGGAGGTCCTTCAAGCATGAATCTCTCCTCATAGGCTTCTATTGCTTTCTTGTTTTAAATAATAAATGACTCGTACTTGCCTGAAATAGTATGAATGTGGATGGATACTCATGATGACTCGTACTATATGATCATATTTAACTTTCCTCATACTCTATGATTATCTTTAACTTTCCTCATACTCTATGATTATATTTAACTACTACCTGCATATATATTCCTATTTGGATCCAATATTACAATTGAGGCATTTTTGTGACTTTCACTTATTTCATTTCAGGTAAATCTTGGCCCGTAGTATTTGGATTGGGCGCTGGAGTTGGTATGGGATATTCAAATTGCCAACACTTATTTAATCAGCCCTATCTAGTGAAACCTGAGAGAATAATAGTAAGTTTCATTTTTTATTGTCTATCCATAGCCACATTGCAAATCAAGTGTGCAATGGCCATTCGCTGCCAATGGTACACTGTGAAAAAGTGGAAGAAATAGAAAGGGGGAAACAATTTTAATCTCTTCACACAGCTGCTGTAAATCCTGGCTTGCTATTGATAAATGATCAAAGGTTTCATCGTTCATGGCAACTAAATCCTAATTAACTTCTTGCTACATCACGGCCTCATGCACTGGGTCATATTTATCAGTGTGTGTGCATACACATTGTCTCCAAATATTCCCATTGAACCAGAATGCAAATCTTGTTCATTGGTTGTGAGGTGAAAAGGAATTTCTTTACCTTCTGTAGAATGGCAGTGTGAGAAATGCCAATTACACAATCTTCATCCAAGAATGAGGAGAAAAAAAAAGCTGCTATTATGTATGGCTGAGGTTGTGCATTGTTGAGTAACAAAAACTTTGTATGTGTACATACAGTTGGGTGTCCCAGCCTCAAATTTGAAAATAAAAATTTACAAGTCGAATCAAACACACCTTTAATTAAACATGAAGAATAAAAAATATGGGTGAAATTTAAATGGCCTATTAGAAGGGGAAGGGTCTCCTCATTTCTAATTACCTGATGGTACATTTCATTTCTGGGGATAGGAGGATCTTTTTGCTTCCCGAGGGAAACTGCTCCTAGCAATATTTGAGAACTTGATACATGAGCTGCCATTCCTAATTTCATTGTCCATTCAACTGCGTTGTTCACTGGCTTCAATGATTGTGCCTATCCTTCAAGATCTTTGGGGTTTTTGGAATCGGCAACTTGGCAATGGAAAAGGTTTTGGCTCCTATTCATGACCAAAGTGCTCCAATCTGACTCCCTGATGGTTAAGGCCTTCTCTCCCTTCATCCACTGCACATCTCTTGGGGTTTTGGTCTATTTTGAGGTTTTGGAGAATGGCCATCTTTTCTACAACAGTGGTTTTGAAGGCGAACATAGCAAGTCCAGCTAATCTTTACTTGGGTCCCCAACACACCATGTTATTGACAGCTGCATCTGGCATCAATAGAGGTTCAAACCTGCTCTGAAGGTAGATGGTAATGGCAAAGACATTTATCCTTTGGTGACCATAACTTATGAATGGTCAAGTGGAATTGGTTCTGGAAGATGAACATCTTCACACAGTAAATGCCTTTGGCTATCTACCTAACCCAGTAGTAAGCTTCAAGATGATTGTATCAGAGATCTTCTTTGCCATGACGAGTGAGTGAAGATCAGGAACTCCCGGGAAGCTCTTCAATGAAGTGGACAATCAGCTCTTTTTTTTTTAAAAAAGATGATGCTGGGACCATCAACATTGAATGAGGAATCCTCCTGATCATAGGCTTCTATTGAGATTTGAAACAAGTCAACACCCCAATTTTGGGACTGCTGTGAATATCAGTATTCCCTACTGTTGTGGTGAAGCAGATACAGGCAATCCATTATTGAATTTGTGATAGCCCAAAACTTCTCCAGATTATTCTTGCTGACCACTGGTATGTGATCCAATTTCCCTCCTGCTGAATCAGGGAGGAGTCTGCCATCAAAGTGGATGGCAAGCAAGATTGAACCCACTTTATTCTGGCTGCCAAGTTCTTCCTGGACTTCTGCCATGAATGGTGAAGACTTGATTCGGACAAGGTAACTGAGGATAACTCAACTCGTGCAGTAGTGAGTCCTAGGGCCACAACCCCTAGGACATCCTGGCCGCCATGCTGACAGGATCCAGCGCTCTGTCCAGCCCCAGCTCAGGCTCTCTTCCTTCCTTCAGATAGCCTGTATTTCTCCCTTACTTTGTCGCTTTTGATACAACCTCTCCCACAACTTTCTCTGGTCAGCCTCTAATTTCACAGGGTAGATGCTGACCTCCTTCTCAGCCAACTGTTCCAGATCGGGGCTGAGGGGAGAGGGGACAACGTCCCCTAACCCCTCGCTCCAGTTCGGGATAGTGGTTTTTTAATAACCTGCTTCATCTCCACCCATACCTTCCTCACATCCCTATTCTTTTTCTCTTCACTCACTATCAATTTTACGGCGTGCCCAAGGTGGAGCTGCGATGCTGAAGGGCTGCCAGGTCACCAGGCGAAGGGGTGGCCTTAAATGGCGGCACTTGGCTCTGCTAGGCCTGTACGCACCCCTTGCAGAGCGGGCAACTTCGAGGGGTGATCAGCTATTACTTCCCGTCGAACAAATAGGGTCACCATGCCCATGGATGAAAATTTATAAAAAAAAAAACAAACAAATCTCTCCACAATTCCCCTTACTCATCAACGGAGCTGCCCTCGGGCAGCTCCACCAAAGAATGGAGCCCCCCTTCCCCTTCTGTGCTTGCGCAGGGGACCCTCCATATTTCTCTAACTAGAGAGCAATCTTATTCCTCCCCTTCGCCTACGGGTGTAGGGGACTCTCTCTCACCCCCTTCTCGAGGTGCTTTCTGGCACCCTGTTTCCAGCCACAGTCCCCCCCTTTTCTTTCCAAGGGGACTGCCAAGAAAGCCAGCAGGCAGCCCATAGCCGACGGCTCCCCATTGAAGTGGCTGGGTAGGGCAAACCCCCTTAGGGAGCAGAGGGAAGCCAGGCCCCTTCGGTCACTTCCCTCAAAAGACCTGCTGGCAAGAATATTGAAGCTTGCCGGGGTCAAGAACTGTGCCTCCCCACACCTGACTAGTGACAATGATGTCCTGGAGGGGGATGTCCAGCTGGAAGCCCCCCCTGATATAGACATGGTCTTTGAGGCAACCCAGCCTCAGACGGTAGGGCTTTCCATGGGGGTGAATCCCGGCTCAGTGCCAAGCACTGAACCCAAATCCGCCCATATGTAAGGTCCTCCTCAAACGGCCTTGGTTTCCGAGGCAGTACAAGGAGGGAAGGGATCTCCTCCGACCGGTGCCCTTACGACTTCGAGGACCTTCTCCATTTCAGAGAAGGACCTGGCTGAGGCCGGTTCATCTGGCCTAGTGGCTCCTTCCGCCTAAGGTGAGAAGCAGGTTCATTCCATGCCCGCCTCCTCAAAAAAGAACAAGAACAAGAAAAAGACAAAGGATCGGGGCTCCTCTCCATCCGCGAGGGCTGCGGTGATGGATGGGTCTGCTGCTACGGTAAGCGACCAAGCCAAGATCGGCACATCCGGCCCCTCTGTCCCCCTGGGTGCGGAGCCCCTGACTATGACTAAGACCAAAAGTGCACAGGGCGGAGCTTCGATAACATCGGGTCCCCTCATTCAAAGGTTACCTGGCGTTTTCGAACCTGCTGGCTTCAAACGCTTCCTCGTCATTCGCTCCACTGATGGCACCATGTTGGCCAAGGGTAACATCATCCATCAGAGGAGAGCATTAGCTAGGGTAATTGGTAGAGAGCTGAAGGTGACCTGTTTCTCGGACGGAAGCCTTCTGGCTAATGCGGCGGATCCCTCCGAGGTGGCCAAGATACGTGATCTTCAGACACTTGATAAAACCCCGGTGAGTGTGATGCCGCACTCTACCATGAACTTTGTGAAAGGAGTAGTTTATGCAAGGGAACTCGTTGACTACTCCATTGAGGACATCACCCATGGGGCAGTCAAGGTCGAAGGTGTGATGAGAAAACAGGGAGGGGCCTCGAGACCCACCCCTACACTCTTCGTCATGTTCGACTGTGACAAGCTCCCTGAGTCGGTGCGTGCCGGTTGGTACCGCTACCGCGTGAAGGCACTCGTGCCACTGCCGCGGCGGTGCTATTACTGTCACCGCTTCGACCATACGAATCGCTCATGTAGACGTGTAAAGTCGGGGTCACCCGAATTCTGTGTAAATTGCTCCAAGGCCGCACACGATAAGTCTAAATCGTGTGTGGCCAAGTGTGTCAATTGCGGAGAGCCACACCCACACCCCGCTTCTTCGAAGCAATGTGGTGCATATCTCCTTGAGAAAGAAATCCTGGCCGTTCAAGCCCAGGATCGACTCTCATTCCGCGAGGCTAAGGACTTGGTCCTGGCGCGCCTGGCTCTGCCTAGGATGTCTTATGCCTTAATAGTTAGAAAGGCACCCTCTGCTCCTGGCCCATCCAGGCCAACGAGCACGGTTGTTTCCGTGCCCATTCGGAGCCCTTCTGCTGGCTCTACTCAACCCGGGCGCTCCCCTGGTAAAGATGACGGTAAAAAGGGTTCCTAGCCAGCCCCGGGTAAAACCAGGGCTCCCCCCTCTTCCCCGAGTGTGACCGTCTCGCGTAAGGCGAAACGGCCACGCGCCTTCACCGAGTCGTTAGACTCACAGGAGGCAACAACCTTGAAGTTGGTTGCCAGGCCATCTTCCGGGGTTCCTAAAGCTCTCCCCCGAAAGAAGGACAGCAAGAAAGGAGCTTCGGCTCCTTTGCCCACTCCTAATGGTGGACTGAGTGGCTCGTAGATGGTGCTTCCTCGAAAAGAGGGCCCCCTGCCTCCGAAACCGCAACACCCGCCTAAGGTTTCGAGGTGGAGGGAGGAAAAGACCCGCATGGCGAGTCCAACCTCCCTCAATAAGTCCTCGAAGGCGACAGCGCCCTCAGCGCTTTTACGCCCAACAGCGCCCGGGGTTCTGCCTCCGGGAAGTGTACGGCCATTCCCGTGAGCGTCTTCTGTTAGAAGAAGGCCCCCGCGTCTCCTCCGAGCTAGGCCTGGAGGTCATATTCCTTCAATGGAATTGCCGTGTACTCCGGGCCAACTGGGAGGAGCTGCGGAGGCTCGTCTCGTCCCGTTCCCTGTTAGCTATTTTTGTGCAGGAGACCATGCTAGGCGCGTGCCCCCTGCCCGCCCTCCCGGGGTATAAGGGTCTTGCGACCCCACCACCGCGGGAGGGCTAGGTTTACACCCGGCATGATGTCTCTGTTCTATCTTTCACTTTAGATACCTCCTTTCAGGCAGTGGCTGTGCAGCTCCACCTGGATAGGAGGTATACTCTGATTTCTGCGTACATTCCACCGTCAGTTGACTTCGATGTGGGAGCCTTCCGCCGCGTTGTGGCACGGTTCCCGATGCCCTTTCTCTTGCTTGGAGATCTGAACTGCAGGCATCCTCTCTGGGGAAATTACTCAATAAATCCCAGGGGACATAACCTTGCCAAATGTGGATAAGTTTACGCATCACTGCCCGAGAACCGCTTCATTTTCTTTCCTTGACCTATCTTTGTGCTCTTCGGATGCACAGCCAGATTTTGATTGGGTGGTGCTTGGCGCGGTGGCCTGCATTTCAGGAAATGACTGAATTCTCTATCTCAGTCGAGGAGTTTAGGTCGGTAGATGAGTTCTCCGGAAACCGCATCTCCGCGGGCCTTACTACTATTCCTAGAACGTCTGGCCGTTTTGCACGCCGACCACTCCCATGGTGGTCATCCGAGTGTGAGACGGCCCTCAAACAGAAGCGTTATGCCTACATGCGCTATAAGCGCCGCCCGAACGATAGAAGCAGGTGCGTTCTCTGTATTCATACCGTCTTTCGCGGGCAGTTTGTTGCCAAAACACCATCTGCAGTAGACTCTTTCCTGACCTTGCTGCCATGCTCTTTATGGTTGGATGCATTAGCTCAGCAAGCCCATTTTTCTATGGCTGCTCAAAACCTCTGGGTCACATTCCACTTCCTGCAGACATCAACAAGCTGGACAGATCTAAAGGCCCTATTATTGTCAGCTAAAACTTCATCATCAGGTCCTCTTTTCCGCAATATCTGCTCCAACTGTTGGCAGATTTCCCCAGCATTTTCAGACCGCACCTCCCGCCATATTGCAAACCAACTCGGTCCACAGTTGACTACAGTAAAAAATGCTTTGCCCTGGTAATGCATCACATCCAGCGCAAACCTGCTCCATGAGCCCTCAACTCCTAAC
Source organism: Ceratothoa steindachneri (assembly GCA_963969495.1). Lineage (NCBI taxonomy): Eukaryota > Metazoa > Arthropoda > Malacostraca > Isopoda > Cymothoidae > Ceratothoa > Ceratothoa steindachneri. The sequence goes on along the minus strand of OZ018331.1, from coordinate 71,576,606 downwards.
ACCCCAGATACATTCTCACTGGTGTAGGGTCTATAACCTTACATTGCCTACACGCTCTCAAAACACACTCCACCCTCTTTTTCTCTATCGTGGATTGAGCAACCTGGCTAAGTACATAGTTCACTCTACTCCAAAATGATGTTGAGAGTGTAAACCTTCAATGTCAACATAAAGTGCCACTGCAACCCTTGCTTCCCCAAGCCACACCTTGGGTACTCTGGTAAGTATATTTGCCTTGTTTCTCGCTGAGGAGACAAAAGTTACAGACAAGTCAGCATCCATCTCTGGCATGTCTCACACAATAGATACCCTCTGTCTGACCAACATCTCTGACATATTGGTTACCTTCACCCTACCCTCATCATGCAGTACACTCTTCAACCATAATTTCAACATGTCTCAAATCCCACTTAATAGCTAAGTTCAGCCCATTGACAACTGCATCCAACTCAGCAATGTTGATATGAGCAAAGTCATCACTTTTGCCTAGCTAAGCAGCATCCTCGACAATCTGCCCCCCGATTTCCAGTGCAACCCCAAGAGCAAGACTGCTCGCATCACCAAATGCGCGCCTGCTTGCAAAGCGCTGCATGAAACCGCCCTCTCACTGGATCCTCCGAGTTTATCCAAGCGAGCAGATCTCTGATCAAACACATTGCCTGGTCTCCAAAATCATCATCCCATATCTCTCCCTCACTTACCCTCTTTATGTAACTGCAGGCAACCCTTAACCACCCAGACACAGAGAAGAGCTCTCGTCTAAATAGCCACCCAACATCAACTTTAACCCAGCAACACATTACCCCTACTAAAAGCCAGCTCTCCATTTCAGTTTCTCTGCAGAGCCAAGCCAACCACCCGACCATCCTCCAAACTCTCAAGCTCCTTTGGTAACAAGCCTGTAATGTGCAGGCTGTTCCACCACCTCCTCTGGTGTTACTATCTCCTCTATTCACAATCTCATCATCTATATAACTATCAGTTCCCCTCTGCACTCGGTCATCCTGCCCTAGCACCAGGTTAAAATCCTTGTCATTATCTTAGGAGCACAGTTCAGACTAGAGATGTGTTGAGTACTCAGCATCGGCAAAATTTTAGCTTTTTATACAATTTTGGTGGCTGAATTGGGCCAGACAACATACTTTGTGTTACTACTTACTACAGCTTTATTAAGTAACACCTTTATTGTTTAATTCTGCTTTCAGGGATGCTTGAACGAAAGTAGCAAGCTACAGTGATATAATTACTAAAATGTTTTTAAAAATACTCAACCATATGATTTTTTCTAATAAATGTGGTTTCAATGATTAGTATTTTGTCTTTTAAATTTTAAGTCATATATAGCCACGGCTTCGCTTGGTGGAACGTATTCGAGAGGCCCAATTTTCGATGACTTTGTTGCATAAATCTGGCTGAATTTGCTGGGTGGTGTTCGTTATGATGACTTTGAGGTCATCAACGGTTTGCAGATTATTCGCATAGACCTGCGATTTAAGGTAGCCCCAAAGAAAGTAGTCTAATGGCGTTAAATCGCATGATCTCGGTGGCCAGTTGACGTCGCCGCCGCGCGAGATGACCCTGCCATGAAATCGCTGGTGCAAAATGTGTACCGTGGCATGCGCAGTGTGGTAGGTAGCGCCGTCTTGTTGTAACCACATGTCGTCAGTATCTATATCAGGCATATAATCCAGTTGAGGCAACAATAAGTTGCTTATCATCGATCTGTAGGTCTCGCCGTTGAAGGTTATGCAAATCCCATCTTCGTTCTCAAAAAAATATGGACCGATGATTCCGTTAGACGAAAATCCGCACCAAACAGTGACTTTGTTGGGATGCAATTGGTGCTAGTGTATATCATGTGGATTTTTTTCATCACAAATCCGACAATTTTGCTTGTTCACAAATCCATTCATCCAAAAATGGGCCTCGTCGCTGATGATGATTTTGGGGGAGCAAATTTGGGGCAACTTCCAACTGCTCTAGAGCCCAAGCAGCGAACACAGGGCGTTGTCTATGGTCGTTTACCTTAAGTTCCTGGGTAAGTTGGATTTTGTACGGGTGCAGACCCAAGTCCCTACGCATAATTTGCCAAACTGAAGTCGCAGAAAGGCCAAGTTCTTGTGAACGACAATAAATTGACTGCCTCAAATTTTCCTGTACACTCTCATTTACGGCAGCGATGTTTTCAGCAGACCTTGCGTTTCGACGACATACAGGTGTTGGCTAATTGTTGATCGACCCTTTTGCTTCGAATTTGGCCACCACGATTGTGGCGAGGATATAAATCACGTAATGCGCGGAACGTTTGTCGAACGGAGCACTGATTTTGATAAAAACCTTTGATGATTTGCACACGCTGTTCAACGTTATAATCTCTCATCGTGACTTGCCAAGTACTACTAAACTTTTCACAGTGAGGTTGCCAGATGTCGCTTTAACAATTTGGCCACTATCGCCTGACAAAGCTTGAGCGTCCTTATTGACAGACCCTTTATATATATATATATATATATATATATATATATATATATATATATATATATATATATATATATATATATAAATAAATAAAATGGACGCTACACGCGCAACTTATTTTTAGTGTGTACGACTGACTTACCGGACACGCCTCCTCCCTCCCCTCCCCCACCCTGATCTACCCTAACGGTGGAGCGAGAATGAAAGCGCACATGGAGGTAATTAACAACCAACCCTCAATTTTTACTGTAATCGGTTCGAGCACTATGTTTGCAAAGCCAGCAGCCAAGAATCAAAACACTTACTCCCACGGAGAGGGGAGAAGCTGAAATTGTAACTTCCAGAAATTGGCCATAGCCCTAAATACATCGGCGAAGAGACGCCTGTTTTAACCGAGAACAAAGTTAATCTCGCTGCATAAGCAGTATTGACAACCCGAGACGCTCAATTCGCTAATTAAAATGGGTACAGATGCTATTTTTAATTTACGTAGTTTACAGTTTACGTTAGGGATTTTAAGAGACCTAAATTTTCCCTCTAAAGTTGTTGGTACGAAAAACCAAGTCAGTGAAAAGTAACCCCTTGAGCTAACGCCAAAGTAAAAACAAAAAGCCAGGCAAGTCATTTGTCTTCAAATAAGGTTGACCTCCACACAGACACACACACACACACACACACCCTGCATCAGCGATCCCTCAACCTCCTTCCATGTTAATGGCTATATATATATATATATAGAAAGGCCGAGCAAAAAGTAGGAATTCAGACTGAGTTAGCCCCCAGAGAAACGTCCTGTGTTCTCACGTTCGTTATAACCCAGAAAAAAACTAGTAAAACGATAAATTCTACAAAATTCTACCAAGCAAGGAAGACAATTTCTTGTTCTCGATGAAAGTATTATTCAACCAGAAGAAAGGAATAGCTATCGGGAGCTGTACATAAGTGAATCGACCGGAAACCCCAGAATTGCCACCTACGAACGCGCAACTAACCAATGCCTACCTTTTTGGCTGGAGAGAATCTACGCGTCAGCTGGGATCTGCCTACCATAAGCCCAAAACTGGAGCTACAACTTTATAATAATATATATATATATATATATATATATAGGAATTCATTGTGTTTGTGTGCATGTGTTAGTCTCACGCACACTATTCTCAGACATAGATTCACTCTAATATATTTGTACATTAATAATTCATATTATAATACATTTTTCAGGAAAATTTCTTTTTAGCGCCTCATTGGACAGTTAATTGTTTCCGTAATGGCTCACAAAGGACAAACCAAGAGTGTTGTGTGGCGATTATTCGCTGTAAATGAAGATGACCAAAAAGGTCACCTGTACAATATGTAACAAAATATTGTCACAAGGTAATAAGAATGAAAAAAAAATTTTTACTACCACCAATATGCAAAAACATTTGAGGACCCAACATCAGGAGCAGCTAGCTGGAGCAAGAGGAGGAGTTACAGGCACAGGAGCAAGCTCAAACTGCACAAAAATGCACAATGAGTGATTACATCACTACAAAGAAAAAGACCAAAGGGGATTGCAGGCCATCAACAGCAAGCAGTTCGCATTCAGAATTGCAAATAACATTAGAAGAAACCCTTGAGCTCAAGAAGATTTGGGACATAAATAGTGATCAATCCAAAACAATTCATACCACTATTGGTGAGATAATAGCACTAGACTCACAGCATTTTCAGTTGTTGAAGATATTGGATTTACAAGAGTTATGAAACTGCTGAAACCCAATTATCAACTGCCCTCCAGAAAATATTAACTACCAATATTATTCTCAGTTTGCACACCAAAGTAATGACCAAAATCCAAAGCAGGATTAATGAAGCACGCAACATGAGCTTCACCATAGACATCTGGACGAACAATGCTGATACGTCATTTATCACGTAATAATCAACAAGCTTCTAAGTTTCAAATTTTAATGGCCATAAAGATTGCTTACTCAAATAATGTACAGAGTTGTTATTTAATAACTATGTTAAGTAATGTTAAATCATGAGTTATTTCAAGTTCAACAAATTAGGTTTTTAACTTATTTAACTTAGTCTAAACTGTCTAGTTTAGACTAAACTAAAAAGTAAAAATCTTTGACGGTATTTCTATTTCATTCTTTTCAGCTTACTGGCAAATTGCATCAATAAAAATTTCAACCAGTCATTAGTTGTCTTACGAGTGAATCCATTCCCAGATTCACATACTGCAACTAACATATGTGACACTGTTCAAGATGTAGTCGATGATTACAAAATCCCCCCCGTACAAAGTCCACATGATCATTCATGACAACACAGCAAATATGGTGAAAGGAATTTCAAGACTGGCTTTAACAGTCTTAGCTGTTTTCTTCACACCAACCAATTGGTCATACATGATTCAATATTTGAACAGCGAATGATCAAGGACATAATTGCAAATTGCTGCCAAATAACAGGGCATTTTAGTCACTAGTCGTTAGCATACACTAAGCTTGAAAAGCTTTAAACCCAGCATAATTTGCCCAAACATAAGTTGATTCAAGCTGTAACCACTCGTTGGAATAGTACATACCTCATGCTTGAATGAATATTCAAACAAATAATTGCAATTGCTAACCTATGCAGAAGTCCCAAATTTGCCAGTATTTTATGCCAACAAAGGGGCATTAATTGGTAAATGCTCAAGCCTGCTCAAATTTTTTCATCTAACAACACAAAGGTAATATGATATATTTATATTGCTAAAATTTACTAGCATTCAATAAGCTTTCTTTTACAAAGAGATTTACTGGAAGATATTTTATCTCTTGAAAGTTTTTTATTTTTATATATTCTTTTTTTATTTCTGGCCTGGTACGTGACCTGAAATTGGCAGTAAAGTAAGAATATAGAAATAAATAAAATAAAAAAGTCTGCAAAAGAGATAAAATATCTTCCATGGAAGCTGCAGTTTTCTCTTTAATATCAAGCAAATAGATAAATGGTTGGAGGAGTTCGTTAACAATACAATTATAATTGACAGTTCAATTTTCAGTTGTTAATCTGTGATGGGTTAACTCTGTCAGATAATATCTGTTAATTATTTAATATTATTATTTATTACGATTGATTTATACTTTAATATTTTACCATGTAGCCAGTTAATAAATATTAAATAGGTAAAGTTCTTCAGCTTCTTTATCTACAGTACTGAACGCACATTTGTCTCAGATATTAATTATTTATTTATTAGTGCCTTTGTTCACAACCTACAAATTACAAAATATCAATGCAATTCTTCTAATTTATTTTTTCAGGCTGAGTGGAAGGACAGCCAATGCTTCAGAAATTACTCTACAAGTGAGAGTCTTGAAACATGCCATAACCAAAGCTATATCAGATTCAAGGTTCAGTGGATTGGGTAGCACGGCCAGTGCAATCTCAAGATCAATGGACAGCAGATTTGTTCAGTATGAAGCAAACAAAGATCTAATAGCAGCGACCATGTTGGATCCAAGATATAAAAATAGTCTTTTCAAAAGTTCTGAAGAAGGTTCAAAGACCTATTTCATTTCAATCCAGAATTATTTGACTGACACTCATAAGAAAATGCATAATGATAAAGAGAATTATGAAGACTTTGAAGAGAATATAAGCTCTGCCTCCAATGACATAGAACCTACAAATGAAAATCAAAATTAGGAAGCTGGAGCTAGTGTCAATCCTTTTGACTTTGACTCATGTTTGAATGATTTGATAACATCAGCAGAGTCAAGTACCACCACAAATGTGGAAAAGGAAAACAAGAAGAAACTTCGCTGGCAATCTTCATCTTCACATGCTGTTAGAAATGAACTCAAGAAATACTGTTCACTACAATTAGAACCACGAGATACAGATCCACTACTTTGGTGGAAAGCAAACATAAATGCATTTCTTAGGCTTGGAGAAAGTTGCCAATAAAATGCTTTCATCTCCACCATCATCATTTGAGAGTGAGAGACTTTTTAGCATTGGTGAAAACATCTTCACACCACATTGTAACTGTCTTACTCCAGAAACTGGAGAAAAAATTAATGTGATTAAATTTCAATTTGTGTTTTTAATTTTGAATACTAAATTTTGTTCTTTTTTTTGTATCTAGTTGAAAAATGAATACGCAATATACTGTATTTATTTTCTAAAAAAAAATTTTGTGGCAAGTTGAAAAATGAGTGTTCTACCTTGTAAGAAAGGAAGTGAATAACTAGACTGGTAAACCCCTGTAAGGGGCGCCGCGATTTCCCATCCTAGACGCTGTGCTGATGGGACTCAGCACCCCGTCCAACCCCAGCTTAGCCTCTTTTCCTTCCTTCAGAACACTTGTTTCCCCCCTCGTTTCCTCGCTTTTCTTACAACTTTCTCTGGTCAGCCTCTAATTTCACAGGGTAGATGCTGACCTTTTCAGCCAACTATCCTGGATCGGTGCTGAGGGGGGATGGGACAATGTTCCCTAACCCCTGAGCTCCGGTTTGGGATGGTGGGTTTTTAAAAACCTGCTTCATCCCCACCCATACCTTCCTCACATCCCTTTTCTTTCTCTCTTCACACACTATCAATTTTACGCTGTGTCCAAGGTGGAGCCACCATGCTGAGGGACTGCCAGACCACCAGGCGGGAGGGATAGTCCAAAATGGCGGCACCTGGCTCCGCCAGGTCATGTACACACCCCTTGTAGGGGCGGCTACTGTGAGTGGTGATAAGCAATTGCTTCCCGTGGAAAAAATAGGGTCACCATGCCCATGAATGAAAACCTAACAAAATCAAAATCTCTCCCCATTTCCCCTGTAAGAATAACAGAGCCACCCTCAGGCAGCTCCACAGAGAAAATGGAGGTTCATCTCCCCCCCCCCCTGTGGTTTCCCAGGGGACCCTCCATAATTCTTCAACAAGAGAGGAGGGGACTCTCCATCACCCCCTTCTCTGGACATGCTCTTGGGCACCTCCCTCTTCCAAGTGGCAGTTCCCCCTTTTCTTTCCAAGGGGACTGCCAAGAAAGCGAGCAGGCAGCCCATAGCCGACTGCTTCCCATTGAAGCGGCTCGGTAGAGCAAGCCCCTTCGGTTGATTCCCTCAAAAGACCTGCTGGCTAGAATTTTAAACCTAGCTGGGGTCAAGTGATCCTCCCCAAACGTGACTAATGACGCTGTTGCAAATAGGACCTGTGATGTCCCAGAGGGGGATGGGATGGCCAACTGTAGGCCCCCTGAGATAGAAATAGTCCTTGAGGCAACCCAGCCTCAGATGGTAGGGCCTTCTATGGGGGGGAATCCGGGCTCGGCGCCAAGCACCGAACTAGAGTCTGCCTCTATGCAAGGTCATCCTCAAATGTCTCCAGTTTCCAAGGCAGTACAAGGAGGGGAGGGATATCTTCTGACCAGTGCCAGGACCTTCTCCATCTCTGAGAAGGACCTGGCTGAGGTCAGTCCATCTGGCCTGGGGGGCTCCTGCTGGCAGAAGGGAGAATTGGGTTCATTCCCACACCCTCCTCTCGTACAAAGAAAAAAAAAAAAAGACTCGGTGCTCCTCTCCATCCACAGGGTCTGCGGGGATGGATGGGTCTGCTGCTTTGGTAAGCGACCAAGCCAAGATCAGCACATCGGGCCCCTCTGCATCCCCCCCCTTTCGGGTGCAGAGCCCCTGACTATGACTAAGATTAAAAGAGCGCAGGGCGGAGCCTCGATAACATCGAGGCCCCCTCATTCAGAGGCTACCTGGCGTTTTTGAGCCCGCTGGCTTCAAACACTTCTTAGTTATTTGCTCCACTGATGGCACCATGTTGGCCAAGGGCAACATGATCCTTCATAGGAGAGGATTAGCTAGTGCAATTGGTAGAGAGCCGAAGGTGACCCGTTTCTCGGACGGGAGCCTTCTGGCGAATGCGGCCAAGATAAGTGCTCTTCGGACACTTCATGGCACCCCGGTGAGTGTGACGCCGCACTCTACCATGAACTTTGTGAAAGGAGTAGTTTATGTGAGGGAACTCGTTGACTACTCCATAGAGGACATCACCTTAGAGCTGGCCGACCATGGGACGGTCAAGGTCGAATGTGTGATGAGAAAACAGGAAGGGGCCTCGAGACCCACCCCTACACTGTTCGTCACATTCGACCTTGGCAAGCTCCCTGAGTCGGTGCATGCCCCGGAGGTGCTATTATTGTCACCGCTTCGGACATAGGAATTGCTCATGTAGATGTGCAAAGGCGGGGTCACCCAAAGTATTTGTGAATTGCTCCAAGGCCACACACGATAAGTCCAAATTGTGTGTTGCCAAGTGTGTCAATTGCTGAGAGCCGCACCCCAATTCTCCGAAGCAATGTGGTGCATATCTCCTTGAGAAAGAAATCCTGGCCGTTCAGGCCCAGGATCACCTCTCATTCCGCGAGGCTAAGGACTTGGTCCTGGTGCGCCCGGCTCTGCCTGGGACATCTTACGGCTCAATGGTTAGAAAGACACCCTCTGCTCCTGGCCCATCCAGGCCAACGATCACGGTTGTTTCCGCGCCCATTCGGAGCCCTTTGCGGGTTTACTCATCCTAGGTACTCTCCTGGTAAAGCTGGCGGCACAAAGGGTTAACACCCAGCCCTGGCTAAAACTAAAATGGCTGAATTCTCTATCTCAGTCGAGGAGTTTAGGTCGGTAGATGAGGCCGTTGAGTTCTTCTCCGGCAACCTCATCTCCGCGGGGCTGACTACTATTCCCAGAACGGCTGGCCGTTTTGCACGCCGACCACTCCTATGGTGGTCGGCCGAGTGTGAGACGGCCCTCAAACAGAAGCGTTATGCCTACATGCGCTATAAGCGCCGCCCGAACGATTTCACTGTCGGTGAATTTCGTCGGGCTAGGTTCCGGTATATTTCGAAGCACGCCCGCCGCTCTTCTTGGCGGGCATACGTGTCTTCACTTAACGGGAAGACCCCTTTAGCTGAGGTGTGGAAGCGAGTCAAAAGGATTCGGGGCAAGTTCTCGCAGAACCCCCATCCCGTTCTCCAGGAGAATGGTACCGCATCTCGGACCTCGCGTTCGTGTCGGAATCCTTCGCGACCCTTTCTCCGCATTCTCTAGCCGGGAAGCTTCTCCGCTAGCATTCAATGCACGTCGTGATGTTGCGGAAGGCTGCCGACTGGACTTTACCTCCAGAGGCGGAGAACCCTTCAACGACAGGTTTACTGTGAGTTAATTGCATTCCGCTCTTGCTTCATGCGCGGACACCGCCCATGATCCGGACGATGTCCCGTACGCCATGCTTCACCTCGGTGCTGCCGGAAGATGTTCTCGATACCCTCTACGTGGACGACCTTTCGATCTCGTTTGGCGCCGAAGCGCACAGGTTTCTGTTTTCCTTGGCCAAGACTAAGGTGGTGCACTTCTGTCGCCATCCACGGCTCCACCCTGATCCAGACTTGTTTCTTAATGGAGGACGCCTGGAAGTGGTTGAATCGCACCGTTTCCTTGGTCTTGTATTCGACCGACGCCTCACCTGGGAGGCTCATATTCGCAGCCTTAGGGTCTCTTATACCCGCGCCTTGCATATTTTCCGTTCCGTGACGTTCAGCGCTTGGTGCGCTGATAGGGCTACTGCCTTACTTTTTTTATTGATCCTTTGTTTGTTCGAAACTCGACTACGGATGCGAGTTTTATGCATCCACAGCCCAGCGTGTATTGCAGAAGGTGGACTCGATCCACCACACCGGCCTTCGCCTGGCGGCCGGTGCCTTCTGCACTTTTTCCATTGACATCCTACTAGTCGATGGTAGGGAGATGCTACTCGCTCTACGACGTGTACAGTGCATCATTCGCCTCTACGTGCGAGCCCGGCGCCTCTCTCAGTCGCCAACAGCTCTCACTGCATCCGCAGCTGATTTCGACGGTGCCTATGCCGCTGAGACACGCCAGTCATACCCTAAGCCCTTTGAGTTTAGGGCCAGGAAACTCCCTTCGAGAGCTAGGTATAGCTCTCGGGCCGGTGGCGCCTCTGGTTCTGCCCAGGACGCCACCCTGGAGGGTACCACATTTGACCATTTGTCGCCACGCCTCTGCTCCCAAAGCTTGTTCAGCGCCGGGAGTATTGTGTTCAACCTTTTTGGAGCACACCTCGTGTCACGCTGGAACTCTGCCAGTGTATTTGGATGGCTCCAAGTCCGAAGAGAGGGTCGGCTTCCACGCTGTAGCCCCTCTGTTTGAAGTCAGCGGGGCTCTGCCAGGCTGCACGTCTGTCTTCACGGCCGAGCTGGTGCCCTACACCACTCGGTACGGGAGGGTAACAGTTGAGTAATATAGTTACGGAAACTAATTATAAAATATCTAATAAATTAAGCATTATACACTAAAAACAAATATTAGGCAGAATCGGGATCGGCAAGCAAGTTTAAATAAGAATCGGCATCAGCAAAATTTTTGGAATCGGGACAACTCTAGTTCAGACCAAAGTCAAGATGAGTCAGATGTTACAAAAACCCCATTGTATCTTACCTGCTGATAAGGCCACAGACTACAGTCCACTCTGATTTGCAAATATGCAGATTTAAGGTCAACTAACCATAGGCGCTGTGAAAGCTGCCTTCACCTGCGCAAGGTCTCGCTGCAAACTGCAACATCAGCTCCAGGGTGACTACATGCCTATTCAGTTCCTGGAAATCGAGCACAGGCCTAACCTGATTTTTATTGGCCTGCATCACTTCCATGATAGGCAACAGCCCTTTATCTGCACTCTAATGCTCACATCTCCTTAGCCATCCTTTCTCAATCCAGGTTTCCACCTCTCCTTCAAATTTCTCCCTGGATTGCTCCAATTTGGCACTCTCATAATAATCCACTTCATTCTTCAGCTCTGGTGGCTGACCGCTCTTCCAGCACCACTGCACTATCCATGACTCACCATCAAGTCTAGGCATAAAGTCCTTATCCTCCAACAATAGCACGGGTGAGCCTTGCAGCAAACAACAGCCTGGTTCTCATAACCTGGATCATGGGCCAAGAACTATACTCTGCCATGTTTCCACTCCATACCACCTGCAAGGTTGATAAAGTCCATCCCAATAATAACATCAATACCCTAATTAAGTCACTATTAACCACGCACTCACTGGTAAAGGAAGCTCGCCTATATTAATGGGAACAACAGCGCTGCAAGCACTGACCACGCCCCCCCGCCCCAACCGCAGACCTTCTACACCCTGTGTCTACCAACACCTGTCTTTGCAGCTCTTCCGCCCACAGCACCGTTAACCGCAGGAAGCACCATTATTCCTTGTCTGAAGGAGCTTCTGGCGCAGAAGCTTTTTCCCGACAGTTTGTCTGGTTACTGGGACAAACCCCCACATGTGCCCCCCCATCCCTCATTGTCAACATTTCACTTCTCTCCCTGCCGAGTCGTCGTCCTTTGTGCAATTACAAACCAAGTGGGGCCCACCGCACCCAAAATACTTTTGCTCCTCTCAGGCACTGTTTCAGCCTGTCAACTGTAACCCACCCTGCACTGCTAACAACTATTTTTGTGGCTATGGCAGTACAGGGTTGCTCCATTAGCTCCGACATTAATGCTCTGGCCCTCTCACCCACAGCAGCCAATTTCATATCTTCTATGCTCGACAACGCTCGAAGCTCTCTTAACACCACTGATGGCAACCCAGTCACAAACGCCCACAGGAGAAGCTTGTCTGAGCTAATACCGGCCAGCTGTGCTAATTTCCGCCATGTACACACCCACTGGCTCTTCCCTCCAAGCCCGCTTGGCATATGTTCTAAATGGGTTCACAGAAAATGCATTTAGAAGTACATCCTTGATACTCTGTCCACTCTTCTTCTGACCTTCATCCAATTCATTGTACACAGACAACGCAGTGCCCTTGAGAATCATGGATAAAATAGTCTCCACCTCCTTTAACTCTCTCAGCTTCACAAGTAGGTTGAACTTCGCCATAACAGCCTAGTGAATCGAAGGCCTAGATAGCTTATGGAATATAAACAAGATATTGTGGCGGCTCAAACTCGCCGGCAGTTCAATGTTGATCCAGCACTACAAACACCACAGCAGGGAACAGCAATGAAGACAGCACGCTCTAATAACACAAATGCGTAGTAAACAACCACGCATCACCAGTGCCACTCACGAACTCGCCTCTCACCACCTGCCCACCAGGTGGTGGGCAGGGGGTGGTGGTGCTCCCCCTTTCACTTTACAGCACGGCTCCGCAGTTGTAAGGGGCGAAAGCTTCCTGGCTAAGGAAAGGATTAGGCACAGGGCATGCTGAGCCATTGACTGTGTTTACCACCTTTCCTTACACATATAAGGTGGCTACATTGGCACCCGTGGGCCGAGTATGTGTAAATGATCAGATTCTGGAATTTTATGATCCTATGGCAACTTTTTTTTTTAACCTACCAAGGCATTTACTGGTTATAGGACCTACTTATGCAGGCAGTCGCCAGATGAGCTCTTTAAAAAAAAAAAAACTACTTATGCATTCTTTCTTTTTCGTAAACTGTTGCCATGGCTACAATAGTCTAATATTGAGCGACTGTAAATGTATGGAGAGCCACCTCCAAGCTCTGCCTCTCCTTCCTCTGGTGTCGAGGAGGACGGAATAACAAGAGACTGCTTTAACTGCTGGAGGGCCTCTCCTCCCACTATTCCATGTAGCAAAGGGGCTTCTGAGTCACCCTTAGGAGACTGCCAAGAAAGCAGGAGGTGGGTGGCAAAGAATCAACTGCTCCTGGTCAGGGTCTTTTCATACATGGAGTTTTGGCTTTATGTAAGAAAATAAGGTTCTTTTCATTTAACATAGACCAATTTACCTTTAGTGAATGGATGTCATTTTTATATTCCTACCTATGAGATTTCTGCCTCTCTCACCAATATAGAACTTATGATACCTGCCACATGGAATCGGGTAGATTCCTTTATCTGGTTCTTATCCTATTATTTGATCAATGGGACCGTTTTGTGGTATGTAGTTTGAAACTAGTATCCAAATAAAAATTTGCAATATACTATGATACTTAAATTCATCTTTCACCTTACTCTCTTTAATTAATTAGAGTGATTCCCTTGCAAGTCAAGCGACGCCTCTTGTGGTAAGTCACCAGATGGTGGACTAATTTGGGCTGACTTCATAGACGCTGCCATATGCTGTAGATAGCCATGGTTTCGATTCCACATAAACTAGATCTCACTTGAGAAAGCTTCAGTTTGTCTTCTGCCATGTTTGAATTGGGCACACATGCCGGGGGATTGAGCGCTACCCTGAACCGTGTGCCAGTCTTGGGGGATTTTGGCACATGTTATCTCTCCCAGTACCAGGGTTACTAATGTTTGTTCTTGTATTTGGGACTGATTCAGCAACAATTTTTGTAGTAGGCAGGGAAGGGAGGGGAGTCTCCTCCACTGGATATAGTTGCTTGGTTTTGGTTACATGCTCAGGCAGCAGAAGAAGGGAGACCTCCCTCAGATGCAACACCATGACTTTCCCTTTTTGTTTTTATCTTAGTTGTGTTTTTTTAAATAATTAAACTATTTGTTGGCTAAAAGCTGGTTGTGTTTTATTCTTGAATTGGTTTTTTTTTATCTTAAGTTGGTTGTTCTGTTTGTTTTTTAATAATTAAACTTTGTTGGCTAAAACTGGTTGTTTTTTTATCTTTAATTGGTTGTTTTTATAATAAACTATGTTGGCTAAAGCTATTCTCCAAGTATGTAATTTTGATGGCTATGCTCTCGTTAAAAGTCACCAGTATAGATCTTTAAATAAAAAACAAAAAGCCATTCAAAAAAAGAATGAAGCTCTCTGGTAAACCTTTAGCAAATTATTATGTTGCTAACAAAATGTCCAAAAGGTATTTGGCTGTTATGTGTCAAAACACAGAGAAATATTTATTGATCAAAGTACCAATAGAAACAAAAACTTATACTTTGGTTCAGTACCACTTAACCTAAGTAGGGTATTTTTGTTTCTATTGGTTTTGTTTATTAAATATTTGTATTAGTGTTTGGATCAAGGAAAGTACCAGAGGTCTGCTAAATGTTATAACAAATGATATTGAGGAACAGTGCATGAACATTCAAGAGTTGTTGGTCAAATTCATTTGGTGGGAGACCAGGAGATATTTGAGTATTTTTTAAAGCAATCAGTTTGGTTGCCCATGAAGTAAAAGATTATTCTCTATTGATGTTTTGATCATTAAATATTTTTTTGTTTCTACTTTTACTAACAGGTTAAACCAAAGATTGCAGTCATCGATTCTTCAAATTAACTGACGAGTGCAAGGAACCCATGTACATTGAAATTTTTCAAAACTTTTGATTTTATATATAATATATGTATTTTTCACAGTCTTGTTTTATATATGCAATGGCAACTTTAGTGAAATGTAGAAATATGGTGTTCATCTTAGGAATTAAATTTATTTGAAACTTTGTGAGTTTAAGTCAAGTTTTGATAATTCAGCACTTTGCAAATGATTTACGTTGTGATCATAGTTAAATGAACATGCTGATTCTTTCTCAATGGAATCTTCCTGAACTTTGAGGCTTATCTTGATGTTAGGGATTTTAAATTGAGTTCCAGACTGAAATTAAAACTGCAAAATCAATTCTGAACATTACCAATTTTCCTTGAAGGCAAGCAAGTATATATATTTTATTCTCAAATATATGCTCAAAATTAATTAAGGGCATAAAAGGTTGGGGAACTACTTTTTAGTAGCATTAATCTACAACTGTGGAAAGCATTTAAAGTCTTGAAGCATATGTGGGTCTGAAATAAGTTCATCATCAGCCACTTTGCCACAAGGTAAGGTTCATGTGTATCATTGCTTCTACTGGCATGACTAAACAGGGTCAGTGACAGGCCCACCCATTAACGCTATTGCAGGAGTCTACTAGATGTCTTGAATGTTTACAAACAACTTGATTCTTTTACACGAGGTACCAAATGCTAGCTGAAGTCAGATCAGTTGCCAGGCTATGATAGAAATATAGACTGACCAGGGCCCCCACCATTTTTTTCCACCCTGGCCCCATCCATCCATTGTGTCGAAACCGGGGTTGGAGCCGGGGTTTGTATTTTTATACCTTAATCATTTGTGAAATTTGAAAAATCATTTATTGAAACAATAGTTTTATTCTCAATGTTGTACCCCGTAAGGAGCACGGTGATTTGCTCTCCTGGCTGCGGTGCTGATGGGACTCAGCGCCCCGTCCGGCCCCAGCTCAGCATCCTTTTTCTCCTTCTGCTAACCCCTACTTCATCTTCTGTACCAATTATTTTTCACCCTGCATCGTCCTTCCATCTACTTTTGTTTGTCGATCTCGGTGTATCAGCTGTCCGTCAGGGTGCGCGACCCTTTAGCTGGTCCTGCCTTGGTTGGGTGGTGGGTGCCTGAACCGGCGTGGCGCTCTTGGGGGTCTTTGCTTCACCAACCGGTAAATTTCCGAGGTTGTCTTGCCATTTTTAAAACGATGGTTGGGTCAGGGGTCGATGGGCTTACCCTCCTGGTTGGGCCGGCGCTCTGAGTAGGCGTCTCAACGGTAGACAGTGAGTTCGCACCCCCCCCCCCCCTTTTATACGGGTAATAATAAAAAAAATTCTCCCAGCCTGTCAATACATCCTCTTTTCCGCGCTTGTTAGATCCCTTCGCAGAGGAGATAGATCCTGATTTCGATTATACTCGTTTCCTGTGCCGAATTCCAGTTCCGGGTCTCCGCTTTCTAAATTGGACGTGTTTGATTTGAATAGGAGTTTGAGTCCCGCTGTGGTGCGCCCTGCCGTATGTAGGCCCGTGGTAGTGGCGATTTAGTGGTTGAGGTATCTTCGCAAGAGCAGTGTGGGATTTGTCATCCGTTTCGGAGGTTTCGGTTGTGCCCCACCCTCGCCTTAATTTTGTTAAGCGAGTGATTCGAGACTAAAAGATAAACTTTCGTCACAGAGGGTTACAGACGTTTATAGGGTTTCTAAGTCTGTTGGTCAGACTAAGCTTCCTACGAGTACGCTCATCGTTACCTTTGAGCGTCAGTATCTGCCCCAGTTTGTTCGTGCTGGTTATCTTTGTGTCCCGTTATGTCGAGCTGCCCAGACGTTTTAATTGCCACCAGTTTGGCCATATGAGCAGCAATTGTAGGCAAGTGTGGCCTGTGCGTTGGCGTATCATGGCTCCTTTTGTGGGAATCAGGAATGTTGCGCCAATTGTGGTTCCCACAGCGTGGCTTTGCGTTCTTGTCCCGTATTCCTTTTTGAGAAGGAAGTCCTGCCTCTTCGGGACTCTCTCAGGCTGGACTTCCATGAGGCCCGCCGTAGGGTGCGGGCGCAGATCGCCCCCCGCCTGTCGTCTCTTCTCTGACTCACCGGGAGGCGGGGTCCCGCCGTCCTCCTCCCGGTCGTCCCACTCCTTTGTCTTCTCGCGATCCCTCTGTTGTTCTTTCTCCCCTGCCTTTGGTTCCTCCTCCATTACGCCCTCTCCTTTGTCATTGGTCTCTTCTCGTGTTCTTCCCTCTGTTGCGAACCGTGAAATCGACCGAGCTGAGACATTGGAGGATATCCGGTAGTTCTTCCAGGCATCTACCCCTGCTGTTCCTCCCTTTCCTTTGCCTCAGCGCATACGGAAGGGTTCCTCCTTACCCCGTTCGCAGTCCAAGCGCGCTGCCTCTGATGAGGCTGATTTGGCCCCCCGAGTCGGTTGTTGAGGCGTCCTCTGTTTTGATGTTTTCTCCTCACAAGTCTTCGTTGGCATCACCGATGTCATTGTCCGGGCAGAAGTTCACCCTGTTCCGTCTGCTTTGCCTCCTATCCCGGTCCCTTCCTTGCCCCTTACCTCTGTGCAGTCTTCTGTGTCTCCTACCCCACTCGATCTTTCTTGGTGCTCTCCAGATGCACAGCCCGATTTTGATTGGGGAGTGATCGATGACCTCCATGGTAGTGATCACTTTCCCATTCAAATATCATTTTCTGGGCCGCTGCCGCCCGAGAGCCCGCCTTGGTGGTGCTTGGCGAGGGCGCGGTGGTCTGCATTTCAGGAAATGACTGAAATCACTATCTCAGTCTAGGAGTTTAGGTCGGTAGATGAGGCCGTTGAGTTCTTCTCCGGCAACCTCATCGCCGTGAGCCTGACTACTATTCCTAGGACGTCTGGCCGTTTTGCACGCCGACCACTCGCTTGGCGTGATTGTCTGCTGAGTGTGAGACGGCCCTTAAGCAGAAGCGCTATGCCTACATGCCCTATAAGCGCCGCCCGAACGATTTTACTGTCGGGGAATTTCGTCGGGCTAAGTTCTGGTATATTTCGAAGCACGCCCGCCGCTCTTCTTGGCGGGCATACGTGTCTTCACTTACACTTAACGGGAAGACCCCTCTAGCAGAGGTGTGGAAGCAGGTCAAAAGGATTCGGTGCAAGTTCTCGCAGGACCCCCCTCCCGTTCTCCTGGAGAATGTGACCGCAATCTTGGACCCCGCGACCGCATTCTCTAGCCGGGATGCTGCTCCGGCAGCATTCAATGCACGTCTTGATGTCGCGGAAGGCCGCCGACTGGACTTTACCTCCAGAGGCGGAAAACCCTTCAACGACAGGTTTACTCTAGGTGAGTTGCGTTCCGCTCTTGCTTCGTGCACGTGCGATGTCCCGTACGCCATGCTTCGACAACTGGGTGAGCGAGGCATGACCATTCTGTTAGACTTGTTCAACAGGATCTGGGTTGAGGGGTCTCTTCCCGGATTCCTGGCGAATCGCAACTGTGCTCACCTTTCACAAACTGGGGAGAGATCACTTTACTCCGGTTGGTTTCCGCCCAATCTCTCTAACCTCTTGCTTGTCCAAGTTGATGGAGAAATTGGTATATGTTAGATTAGCCTTTTTTCTGGCCAGCGGAGACCATCTGTCTTCTGCACAGTTCGGCTATTGCCTTACTTTTTTATCGATCCTTTGTTCGTTCGAAGCTCGACTACCGATGTGAGTTTTATGCATCCGCAGCCGAGCGTGTATTGCAGAAGGTGGACTCGATCCACCACATCGGCCTTCGCCTGGCGACCGGTGCCTTCCGCACTTCCCCCATTGAGAGCCTACTAGTCGATGGTGGGGAGATGCCACCCGGTCAATAAGTTTTGCAATTGAGATATGAGGAAAAGTGTGTTATTTTTTCAATGTAACTACCCTCGACTTCAATGCACTTGCGCCACTTGTCCCTGAGGCTTCGAATTCCCGACAACCAGAAATCTCCCGACTGCTGTTCAATCCACTCCTGGACGGCGAGCTGGACATCTTCATCGTCCCCAAACCGACGTCCACGCAGTGCAGCCTTGAGCTTGCGGAATAAAAAGTAGTCGCTAGGGGCCAGATCTGGACTGTAGGGGGGATGGTTGAGCTCCCCGAAACGGCACTCGCGCAGGGCAGCTTGTGCAACTCTGGCCTTGTGGACAGGGGCATTGTCGTGGAGGAGCAGGACACCCCGTGTCAACTTGCCGCGGCGCTTCTGACGGGTGCACTTCAACCCAGCCAGTTCCTCAGCGTAATATTGGCCTGTAATGGTCCTTCCACGAGGCGCATAGTCCACCATCAACACTCCCTCAGAATCCCAAAAGATGGTGGCCATGATTTTCCCGGCTGAGGTTTGGGGTCGGAGAGCCCCTGTGCTTCCAGGCCATGCTTTTGAGCTTGGGCTCGGGATCCCAGTGATGGACCCACGTTTCATCACCTGTCACTATGCGTGACTGGAATCCCGCCGGGTCTTGGTTGTACAGGAGCAGCAGATCCTCGGAACTCTGACGACGTTGAAGTCGATCATGGGGCGTGAGGTCTCTAGGGACCCAACGGGCAGAGACCTTGGTCATGGCCAAATTGTCGTGGATGATGTTGATAACATTTCCATGTTATATTCTAAGTTGTCGCTCGATTTCTTCGACCTTCACCCGTCGATTTTCGAGGATCATCCTACTCGGGATGAGTGCGTGCACATCGACTGGTGGACTTATTGACTTTTGGGGGGAGGCCGGCCTTCTCCCTATTATTTAAGCAGGGTTTGGTTTTTTGGGGGTTTTTTGCATTTGTTTTTGTTTTTTTTTCCTTTCCCCCATTTAGGGTGTTTTTTTTCCTTGTTTAATTTTATTTTAAAGTAGCCTAGAACTAGGCCAGTTTTAATACGGCGACTAATGCCCATGTAGAGAGTTGCCAGATGAGCTCTAATAAAAAAATAAAAAAATCGACGATCATCCTCTCCACACGGGCCACATTTTGTTCGTTGGTCACGTCTGATGGGCGTCCTGGACGTGGGTCATGATCAAGGGACTCACGACTATGGCAGAACTCCCTATTCCAGCGACAATGGTTGAATAGGAAGGGGCGGTGTCGGTGTGCGCTGCAACCATGCTTTCATGGATCTCTTTTGCATTCTTGCCTTCCTTGGTCAAAAATTTGATCACTGCGCGGTGGTCAACCTTCTCCATTGTTGAAAAATTTGTGGCTGACGATCTGCGATCAGCTACTGCTTCTTAAATAGACGTGGCAGGAGCGTGCGGCTGCATATCCTGAGAAAATAGTGAGAGGGGTGACGCCCCCTTGTCGCGGGAAGAGAGCTTGTGCGTACCCTTGACTTTTCGAGCTATGTCGGCTGGGGTGCCCCTGGTAGGGCTTTCCTTGTCGATTTGGCCGGAAACGAGGTTCCAGACTAAGTGAGTCATTCTTCATTCTTTTTTGTACTCTATCCTTCTCTTTTTTCACTTTTATCCTATCTCTTCCACTTACTATATATACCAAAAAAAATCCTACTATCATGTCACTCTTACCCTTCTTTCCATCTTTCTACATATAAGGACCTGGCAGCTACCTCATGCGTCAGAAGAGAGGCTTTGGAACCTCTATAAACAACGCCAATCGACGCTCACTGGTGTGATAGACTAGGACTAGAGGTGTCCTAGGCGTTGGAGCACAATGAATGGGATGAGGGTATTGCCCCGTTAACCCCTTCCCTGGCGCGTAATTATTGACCATTCCGGGTGCCTCTGGTAGCCTAGGTCTGAGGTGACGGCCCTTTGTTCCCAGGTTGGTTGCCAGGCCAATAAAAAGCCTTGGGTCGAGTCTCTTGGTGTGGCGGGATATCTATTGAAAACTACTCCGAGATCCTGCCCGTCGTGAAGGGAACTAGTAGGACTTTAGTATGGGGCGTGTCCCGTTCACCTCGTGAGAAATCGATGGCCCCTTCGGGGACCGTCAGTGCTGCTTGGTTGGGAGCCACAGCACGCCGAGGTTTGACGACTCGGTCGGACGAACAGCAGCACATGGAGCATGCCTTCTGAAAGATCCGAAACCTCTCCGATGGATAGGCTGGAGCGACGCACGCGAGGAGAACTCACCCCCCCCCCCTTTTTATCATTGATTGGTCACGAGTTTTCAGAGAGAGAAAGCGCTCAAAATGACAAGCAAAAAAGGACCCGTTCGTCTAAAACACAACTGTGCAACATGCCAGTTAGAAAAGTGGTGCGTTGACTTTCCGGAGGGCTGCTACTCAAAATGCAGCCCGGAAAGTATCTGTAGATATTTAATTTAGATAATGACATGAGTACTTCCAATGAAATGGATCGAGTGGTCTTTTGAAGTACTTAGCTTCCTTGTAACTCTCTCACCGGAGACTAGCCAGGAAAGTTAAGTCCAGCATAAGGGCGGCTAAGCGGTCTGAGGAACTCCGAGTGGCGAGACTCTGTAAAGAGAATCCCAAGGAGTTTTTTTTTTATATGTGAACAGCCGTAAACCAATCCGTCGAACGATTGGCCCTTTGAGAAATGAGGAGTGGGCATTGAAGCATTCAGATGCAGAAAATGCTAACCTCCTCAACGACTACTTCTCTTCAGTGTTTACTGAAGAGAGTAGTCCCATCCCCCAGCCAATGGATTCCTACTCGGAGGGGGAGGGGGATATGGACTTCACCGAAGGGGAAATAAAAAAGAAGATCACTGACCTAATGACGAATAAGTCACCTGTCCCGGATGGGTTTCTACCTAAAGTGTTAAAAGAAGTGCGCGATCAAGTGTCACGACACCTGAACGCAATCTTTAACATGTCGATCCGGACCGAATGCGTTCCTAAAGACTGGCGTGAGGCGGAGGTGACTCCTATCTTCAAGAAAGGAGACCGAAGCCAACCGTCCAACTACCGACCTATCAGTCTGACTTCAATAGTCGGTAAACTCATAGAAAGCATGATAGTGGACAAAATGACGTCGTATTTAGAGTCGAACCTGCTTCTGAGGAGTTCCCAGCACGGCTTCCGAAGGCAACGGTCATGCCTGATGAACCTTGTGGAATTCTTCCACTTCGTTTTCAGTGAGCACGATCGGGACAAGGCGGTGGATGTGGTCTAATTAGACTTTTAGAAAGCCTTTCATAAGGTACCACACCGCCGCCTTCTCCGGAAAGTGCGAGCGCTGGGCATAGACGGAAAAGTAGCCGGCTGGATCGAGAACTGGCTAAGTGGCAGACGGCAACGGGTGGTGGTGAATGGACAGGCTTCTGAGTGGGTGCCCGTTACTAGCGGGGTGCATCAAGGTTCTGTCCTGGGACCACTACTATTCATCATCTATGTCAACGACATGGACGGTGGCATGGTTGCCAAGATTTCCAAATTTGCCGACGACACCAAGCTTGGTATGAACGTTGCAAAGGATGGAAATACTGCCCGCCTGTAGGAAGATCTTGGAGTAGTCGGACACGTGGCAAATGCCTTTTAACGTGAACAAATGCAAAGTGATGCATGTCGGCCACAGAAACCCCCAATCTCAGTATATCCTTAAGGGCACTAGTATTGAATCCACCGACACAGAAGGACTTTGGTGTAACAATCACTAGTGACCTCAAGTGCTCGAAACAGTGCATTGAGGCGGAGAAAAAGGCCCAAAGGATGCTAGGCTATATTAAGCGCCAGTTTGGATATCGCAACCAGGAGATTGTACTGTTTGTACAACTCACTTGTCCGACTGCACCTGGAGTATGCCGTACAATTTTGGAGTCCTTCATTGCGAAAGGACATCGCGAGATTGGAACGCGTACAAGCCAGGGCAACCAAGCTGATTCCCTCTATCCGACATAAAAGTTATGAGGATAGACTAAGGGAATTAGATCTGTTCTCGCTGGAAGCCCGTAGACTGCGTGTTCAGCTCATTGAAGTTTTCAAAATACTTCGAGGGTTCGACAATGTTGACTACCGGGATATTTTCACACTGAGTGAGAACAGAACGCGCAATCACGGCTTCAAACTTGAACTGAAGCGTTACAACCGCAATCTGTGTGGAATTTTTTTCACTTACAGTATCTGCGGTAAGTGGAACGCACTTCCAATGAATGGAAGTTGTCAACAGTGAATCTGTTGACCAGTTCAAGTCAAGACTAGACAAGGTCTTGAAAAGTGGCCGTTTAGGGACGCAAAACAATTGAGCAGCCATGTGCCCGCTCGATTGCTAGTCCAAAGGTACCCTACTTGAATGGACCGTAAGGTCTCCTAGGGTACTTTATTTCCTTGTAACTCTGTTTTTCCCTACCGATTCGCAAATCTTATTGACCGCCCCTCGTATCTTAAATTTCTTCGTCCACGCCACTGACTCGGGTTTGGAAGCAGGTCAATAAGATCCGTGGTCGCTACGCTGCTCATGCCATCCCCACTGAACATCGGAGGCTCGCTTGTGTCCGATGGCCGGTTGGTCAGCGAAGCTCTGGCTCAACATTATGCTTCGGTGAGTAGCGCTATCCTCAACAGTTTCTCGATCGTAAGGTCGCCATAGAATCTCGCCTTTTAGATTTTACCACTTGCGCCACCTACTCTTATAATGCTCTCTTTTCCGTCTATGAGCTGCGGGATGCTTTGTCTCACTGTGGCTCTACCTTTCCCGGTGATGATTGCATCCACTACGTACTTTCTCCGTCGTCTTCCTTGCCACTCGGGAGTTATTTTTGGTTGACCTCTACAACCTGCTTTGGGTCAAAAGAATCTATCCGTCCTCCTGGCGTGTGGGGGTTGTTCTACCCTTTCTCAAGCCCGGTAGGGACGGTTTGCACCCCAGTCACTATCGCCGGCTCCGTGTTGGGGCGTTTGCCCTCCTGAGGTCTGTACTGCTTTTTGGCATTTCGAGAAAGGGACTTACTGACCCTCGTCTATTAAAGTGCCTGTTTCTTGAAGATGCGTGTTATCATGCTTACCAGCGTCCCATCTATGCTGACGGCTCGAATTCAGCCCTCGGTGCCCCCGTAGGGCGCGGCGATTTGCCTTCCTGGCCGCCGTGCTGACGGGACTCAGTGCCCCGTCCGGCCCCAGCACAGCCTCTTCTCCTTCCTTCAGACAGCTTGTATTTCTTCCCTACTTCGTCACTTTACCTACAACCACTCCCACAACTTTCTCTGGTCGGCCTCTATTTTCACAGGGTAGATGCTGACCTTTTCAGCCAACTATCCCGGATCGGGGCTGAGGGGGGAGGGATTTAATGTTCCCTAACCCCTGAGTTCCGGTTTGGGATGGTGGATTTTCAACAATCTGCTTCATCCCCACCCATACCTTCCTCACATCCCTTTTCCTTCTCTCTTCACATTCTATTAATTTTACGCCGTGTCCAAGGTGGAGTCGCCATGCTGAGGGACTACCAGGCCACCAGGCGGGAGGGATGTACTTAAATGGCGGCACCTGGCTCTGCCAGGCCTGTACACACCCCTTGCAGGGCGGGCTACTACTAGGGGTGATGAGCGTGTGCATCCCGTGAAAAATTTAGGGTCCTCATGCCCAATGATGCAAATATATAAAAAAAAACCCTTCCCCTTTCTCCCTCACAATCGTCGGAGCCGCCCTCGGCCAGCTCGACAGAAAAAAATGAGAGGTCCTCCCCTTGTGATCTTGGAGGGAACCAACCAAATTTCTCTAACCTGAGAGGTACTGGTGTAGGGGACGTCCCCTCACCCCCTTCTTTGGAGGTGCTTTCGGGCACCTCCCTCTTCCCAGCCGCAGTACCCCCTTATTCTTTCCAAGGGAACTGCCAAGAAAGCCAGCAGGCAGCCCATAGCCGATCGCTCCCCATTGAAGCAGCTCGGTAGGGCAAACCACCTTAGGGTGGAGACGAAAGCCAGGCCCCTTCGGTCGCTTGTATCAAAAGACCTGCTGGCAAGAATATTGAAGCTTGCCGGACTTGTGACAGCGCTGCTAATGGGACCTGAGATGTCCTGGGGAGGATGGCCAACTGGAGTTCCCCCTTCCTGAGATAGACATGGTCCTTGAGGCAACCCATCCTCAGACGGTAGGGTCCTCTTCAAACGGCTAAGGTTTCCAAGGTAGTACAAAGAGGAGCGGGTTTTCCTCCAACCGGTGCCCCTGCGACTGCCAGGACCTTCTCCATCTCGGAGAAGGACCTAGCTGAGGCCGGTCCATCTTGCCTGGGGGCTCCTGCCGGCGGAGGGGAGAAGCGGGTTCATTCCCTGCCCTCCTCTCCATCCGTGGGGACGGATGGGCCTGCTGCCACTTCGGTAAGCGACCAAGCCAAGTTCGGCACATCCGACCCCTCTGCTCTCCCGGTTGCGGAGCCCCTGACTAAGTCGAAAAGTACGCCGGGTGGAGCCTCGATAACATCGGGGCCCCTCATTCCAAGGTTACCTGGCGTTTTCGAGCCCGCTGGGTTCAACGCTTGTTAGTTATTCGCTCCACTGATGGCAGCATGTTGGCCAAGGGTAACATGATCCATCAGGGGACAGCTTTAGCTAGTGTAATTGGTAGATAGCCGAAGGTGACCCGTTTCTCGGACAGGAGCCTTCTGGCGAATGCGGCGGATCCTTCCGAGGCGGCCAAGATAAGTGCTCTTCGGACACTTTATGGAACCCCGGTGAGTGTGACGCCGCACTCTACCATGAACTTTGTGAAAGGAGTAGTTTATGTGAGGGAACTCGTTGACTACTCCATAGAGGACATCACCTTAGAGCTGGCCGACCATGGGGCGGTCAAGGTCGAATGTGTGATGAGAAAACAGGGAGGGGCCTCGAGACCCACCCCTACACTCTTCGTCGCGTTCGACTGTGACAAGCTCCCAAGTCGGTGCGTGCCGGTTGGTACCGCTCCCGCGTTAAGGCATTCGTGCCACTGCCGTGGAGGTGCTATTACTGTTACCGCTTCGGCCATACGAATCGCTCATGTAGACGTGCAAAGTCGGGGTCAACCGAAGTCTGTGTAAATTTCTCAAAGGCCCCACACGATAAGTCCAAATCGTGTGTGGCCAAGACCCGCACCCGCTTCTTCGAAGCAATGTGGTGCATATCTCCTTGAGAAAGAAATCCTGGCCGTTCAGGCCCAAGATCGACTCTCATTCCGCGAGGCTAAGGACTTGGTCCTGGCGCGCCCTGCTCTGCCTAGGACGTCTTTCGTCTCAATGGTTAGAAAGAAATCCTCTGCTCCTGGCCCATCCAGGCTAACGAGCACGGTTAGCCTGGTTAGCAATATATGACTGCAAAATGCAGTCATATATTGCTAAAATGGTTTTATACTTTGTTGTCTTTTACACTGCTAAAATAGAGCTCTTGCTAGCCGAGTAGATACGGCGTTGATCCGTTAACGTCGCAATACCGGGTTCGATCCCGGCAAGAGCCATCACAAACGTCGGCTCACATAGAGATCTGGCTACCATTTGGGTCGGTAGAGCTTATACTTCTCCTACATTAGCAGCACAACACATTCGCTCTCTGTTCCAAGGATTCCACATACCTCTGACGTGGAACAGGTCCCTCTGCCACGGTACGACAAATGTTCCACCTGAGCTCTGTTTGGTTGCTAAAATGCTCTCTTATACATTGCTGAAACTTAAATGCATTGAAGTGTTCACATTAGACACGGTAAATGTGCATATGCAACGCTTGAACCTTAAAAGAAACCACTGACTCAAGAAAAGTACTTCAATCATACTCTTGAATGTTACCGCTAAAATTAATAACCCCATGCACACACCCACACCGACGGTAATACAAGGCCGAGTGAATTAAGAACATTTTCGACAGAGTTGTGGGGTCGTAAATACAATGATGAAAGGGAGAAGGGGGGGGGGCAATAATAAACTAAATTGGAACTCTGTGGGGACAAGATGGTCCCAGTACATCCCCCCCTCCCCCGTCGCTATGAACTGCCAAATTAGATGTAATTTAAAAAGTGTCAGATCATCTGGAAAGTTATGAAGGGTGGAAATAAAATAAATATATTTAAAAATCTTTATTCATCAAAATGCACTCCATTTTATTTTATATATATATATATATATATATATATATATATATATATATATATATATATATATATATATATATATATATATATATATATATATAACTTTAGTTGTATTCGAAAGGTTCATAATTCCATCTGTTTAGAACTGGGCTATCTTTAAGGGAAATATGTTATCCAGGTGGTTTTTGCAAGGCATCTAAATCAATAGACTATTTTTCGCTCGAGGGATTTTGCATGACTAAACAAATGAAAGTCAGATGGTCCAATGTTGGTAGAGCCACTGTGGCTGCGGTAAGAGATCCCACCCAAGCTCATGCAACTTTGTTCGGGTAACTAAAGACATGAGTCTGGCATTGTATTGTTGGAACACAACCCTTTCCTGATTTTATTCTTGGTCTCGCCTGGTGATTTTTTTTTTCATTTAATTTCTCCAGCTGGCGCCTGTATACCTCAGAATTGATGGTCTGATTGTATCGGGTTAGCTCCAAATAATGACTTTGAAATCACATCAGATAAAACTTTTTTGCATAATATTCCGCTTCAGTAACTATTTTAAATTCTCGAGTAAACCTCCCTGGATCGTTTCCGTGCTATGCTATTGTTTCTTTTTCGAAGCGTGTGATCACCACACGCTTCGAAAAAGCTTCATTGCGTTTTAAAACCATGTCGCAGATGTAATATCGGTCCATTCTGTTTTTCCCCATACATTATAGCGAGAAATGTACCCAAGTTTCACTGCTCATGAAGTACTTTTTGGAACTTATCACAAGGAACTACCTTCAAAAGATTGTCATCTAACTCTGAAAGTCTTTCAGAGCAACTTGCATCTTTTAATATGAAATCTCTGTGTTTGAATTTTGCAAACCACCTCCGAATCGTCGATTCACCTATAAACATTACAAATAGATTTACAAGTTTCTGCCTCGTTATCACCCCTTTAAAGGAGAATAGCATTACGTGCCAAAAATGAATTTTGATTTTCCATGTTTGAATTTAATAAGGGTTACAAAAGTAAGAGATATACTGATGTTTTGTGTGACCTAACTACAAGTGATGCCAACATTACAGTTGTAATATGAAGAGAGACGAGTGCTGAAATCGCACAGAAATTGCCGGACGACCTGATACCTGCTTTCTTGATGAGCTTCGAACCCACTTTGTAAGAAAATGGTTTATAATAACGAAAGATTTACAGTAGTATTACAGACAAGGTGGCACGCGAAACTGCATGAGTGCTATTTCTTTATCTGAGAGTGAAATGGAATAAGAAACAAGTGGGTAAGTGTGAGTGATAGAATGAACGAGGTTGGTTATGTAAGAAGCATTTGGGAAGAGAAAATACGAGTAAAGCGTGGTAGACCCTAAAAAAGTTGGGTTGATTGTGTGAATGTCTGAGAGAGAGAGCTATGATTGATGGACAAGTGAATGGTGTTGTGCGATAGTTGTGCTTCGGGCCATCAACCCTTGGTATAAGAGATGCTACAAGGGCCAATTTGGAGTGTACAAACTGATGGGCATCTTTGTGCTTGATAGAACATAGTCTTTTAATACCATTGATGCAGATCATCCTCATTGTTGGAAACCGGTTTAGGATGAATTTGATACCTATTTGGAGAAAATTGTAAAAAAGGGAAGAGTTGGGGGAGACAGTTACTTCTCTATCTAACCCATTACTGAGTCATTCAGTACATTCAATAAGTCGGCTACGGACTCGGCAACTGGAAATTCTGCTAGTGTCATATGCTGTAATGGCCCGTGTTTTGGATTCGATGTTGAATACAAGTCCCCACTGGGAAATCAATGCCTTAAAAAAGGCAGATTGGAGTAAAAATCTCCAAATAGTATTTCCAATCAATGTCCTTGTGGTGCTGCAACCACATTATAGAGTCGCATTTAACTCAAAAGTACCTAAAGAATGAGGGTTGTTTTTTTTTTATCCCATCTGGTGACTGCCTACTTAGGCATAAGTCGCCTTACTCACGACGGCCTAGTACTAGGCTACTTTAATATAACTATGGCGAAACAACAATAAAAAAGGGGAAGCAAGCTCCGGCGTTGTGGGGGGAAGGAGGTCCGTTTGCCCCCGGCGCAGGAACGTGCGACCTACAAAGAAAACTACAACAAAACTTAGTTAAATAAAGTCCACAAGTCAGCGTGCATGATCTCGTCCCGAGTACACGGGACAAGCGGTAGCAGCCCCGCTCGCCCCGGTACCGGGACAGGTAACGTGAGCGAAGATAACCTAGACTAGGACTTTCAACAAGAATGTACCGAACAATCTCGGGGACAACGCCGTCTTCACAGTAGGGTGCAGGTGAGCGCTCCAACAAAAGACAGTGTGTCCAATTCGGAGACGACAGAAAGCAAGCTGAAGCCGTCGTGGCATTGGGGGGGGGAGGTCCAAGGAGACAGTCGCGGCGCAATGGCACTCTACTCTAAGTTCTTCGCCGTCTCACATCAAATTTGCCAAGCAGCCCGGAGAGCTGCCATGTAATCTGTGTGAGGAAGAGCGAAACGCTGGTATGGTCGCCCAGTCCTTGCCGACTATTTGGCGCCCTCATTACCCGCAATTTCTACATGTCCAAGAAGCCAGCAGAAGATAATCTCGACATCGGCCGGCTCGCCCAAAACCGTGACGTCATGGATATCGTGAACCAGGGCGCTTTGTGCGTCGCTATAAATCGCAATCCGGTCTCTGAACCGGGCATGTCGCGTAATCTCCCGCACCGAGCGGTGTATTGCAACTAACTCGGCCGTGAAGACAGACCCAACGCCGAGCAGAGCCCCGCTGACTTCAAACAGAGAAGATACGGCGTGGAAACTGACCCTATCTTTGGACTTGGAGCCCTCCGTATACACTGGCATCCGGCACCTCTAGGGCGGCCAAGTGGGCCTGCCGATCAGCCGCCTCGTTGCCCGGGAGCCCAACAAAACTCCACCCTGTAATGGGAGGCATTTAAGACCAGCGAGGAGCGAATACATGAAACCAAAGGGTGTATGGACGTAAAAGAAAGAACTGCCTCTAAAACAGGCCGGGCAAGAATCGCTAAAAACAATGAAATCTGAAGAATCTAGGGGTAAAATCAAATTAAAAGCTATAAGAATGGCTCTCAACTCTGCGGTAAAAACGGATGCTACAAGAGGGAGAGCGGACCGAAGAGAGACTAGAGGACACCGCCCAGCTCCGACTTAGAGCCGTCAGTATAGATAGCACGCATGTTCAAGAAAGTGGTACTTTAATAGATGAGGGTCAGTAGACCCTTTCTCGAAATGCCAAAAAGTAGTACAGACCTCAGGAGGGCGGCCGATCAAAATAGGACGTGACAAAAAGGCACTCGTCGGCGGGATGAAGGGTATTGCTGAACATGAAAAAAAAAAATTGTAGGCACACCTGCAGCTCGTGGTATCCCAAGGGAAGTACGCCACCCTCAACAAAGAGGCTAGGGTTAGGCGAGGGGCAAAAGGCTCCACTACTAAGACGGGGCCACAAGTGAGCGAACAGGGTCCAGTATCTTCAAGGCTGAAGAATAAACCTGATAACCGTAGTCCAGCCGTGATTGGACTAGTGCCGAATAATGTGACCAAACCCTAAGCAAATTCATAGCCTTCGAACAGGACGCCCTTAAGCGATGCAAATGGGTTCCCCAAGTGAGCTTGCTATCAAGCGTTAAACCCAAGAACTTAACGGGGACATATTCAATAGCCGTGCCATCCAAGAAGAGGGGAGGGGGACCAAGGACACCACGACCCCGATAAAAATGCATGGTTTTAGTGACCGGAAAAATAAAACTCTTCGAGACGGCACGACCCAACACCGCGTCAATTGCCAGCTGTAATCGACGGGCAGCAGGAGGCAAGCGGGGAGATGAACAAAACAAGGCCAAGTCATCCACAAAGAGGGAAGCCAAAACCCCCTCTGGAAGAGTGGACACCAGACTATTAATCGCAACCGAGAAACGTGTAACACTCAAAACACACCCTTAGGGGAACAACCTCTTCTTGAATCCGCAAGCCTGAGAAAGCATCCCCAATACAGAACTTAAAAATTACGTGACGATAAAAATTCTTGAATAAAAACCGGTAAAAAAAAACCTCATACCCCAATCAAATAACTGACTTAAAACACCATATCTCCAGGTGGTATCGTAGGCCTTCTCAATGGCGAAGAACACCGCTAACACCTGATGCCTGGAGAAAAAGGACCGTAAAACGGAGTCTTCCAAACGAATGAATCGGTCAAGAGTACTCCAACCGCTGCGAAAACTGCACTGAAATGGAGAGGATTGACTGACTTAAAACACCATATCTCCAGGTGGTATCGTAGGCCTTCTCAATGGCGAAGAACACCGCTAACACCTGATGCCTGGAGAAAAAGGACCGTAAAACGGAGTCTTCCAAACGAATGAATCGGTCAAGAGTACTCCTACCGCTGCGAAAACTGCACTGAAATGGAGAGGAGCGAGTTGGACTCCGAAAACCAAGTGCGGTGAACTTGGACCATCTTCTCGAACTTACTGAGGCAGCTCGTAAGAGCAATCGGGATATAGTGACTGGGGTCCAAACCGTACCTACCGGGCTTGAGAAGGGGTAGAACAACCCCCACACGCCAGGAGGACGGATAGATTATTTTGATCCAAAGCAGGTTGTAGAGGTCAACCAAAAATAACTCAGAGTGGGGATGGAGAAAGTCTTAGTGAATGCAATCATCACCGGGAGAGGTAGAGCAACAGTGAGACAGGGCATCCCGCAGCTCATAGACGGAAAAGAAAGTAGTTGGCACACACACGTGGTAAAATCTAAAAGGCGAGATTCTATGGCGACCTTACGATCGAGAAACTGTTGAGGATAGCTACCAGCGCTACTCACCGAAGCATAATGGTGAGCCAGAGCTTCACTGACCAACCAGCCATCGGATACAAGTGAGCCTCCAATGTCCACAGTGAAGATGGCATGAGCAGCGTAGCGACCATGGATCTTATTGACCCGCTTCCAAACCCGAGTCAGTGGCGTGGACGAAGAAATGGAAGATACGTACCGCTGCTAAGACTCCCGACGGGCATGCTGGAGGGTCCTTTAGCGGATGGCACGAGCCCAGTTCTGATCGACCCTATTCAAAACGGTCGGGTTTAGCCTATAACGGGAATGGGACAACTGATAGGCAGAAATAGCCGCCGCGCAATCTTTCGACCACTAGGGGACGGTGGAGCGCCCCGCAACAGGGCACCTCCGCTTAATCAAGCGCTCAGCAGCCTCTAAAATATGAGACTACTGAATCTAAGGAAACCCGGGAGGCATTATAGCGGTCTACACTCCTACAAGTGGAAATATTTATTCATAACTATATATAATATATATATATATATATATATATATATATATATATATATATATTATTTCAACAAGGGTTCATAACCATAACATAAATCGTGTGATTGGTACGCCCGATCTCTCGAGCGTTTTCAAATTAAAATCACATGCTCATTCATTCACTTTGTTCGGCTCACCAGAATCAGGTCTGTAATATTGAAATTGTAATATTTAGCTAAATATGTCCCAAAAGAATCTCGTTTTTAATACGTGATTCTTTCTCTCATTCACAGACCCTCCAAACTCGGTTGTAATCTATTTATATTACCTATTTATTCAATCTAATCCATTTATGTATCCAACTTACAATCGGATACATATATATATATATATATATATATATATATATATATATATATATATATATATATATATATATATATATATATATATATATATATATATATATATATATATATTATTTCCACAAGGGTTCATACCCATAACATAAATCGTGTGATTGGTACGCCCGATCTCTCGAGCGTTTTCAAATAAAATCACATGCTTATTCATTCACTTTGTTCGGCTCATCAGAATCAGGTCTGTAATATTGAAATTGTAATATTTAGCTAAATATGTCCCAAAAGAATCTCGTTTTTAATACGTGATTCTTTCTCTCATTTACAGACCCTCCAAACTCGGTTGTAATCTATTTATATTACCTATTTATTCAATCTAATCCATTTATGTATCCAAATTACAATCTATTTATGTATCCAATTTAATCCATACAATCTATTTATACATATCAATTTATATTGATAATTACCCACTCCATTTAACTATATAATCTATTTGCTCATATAATCTATTTACCAATCCATATAAATATTTATCATACATTTATAATATTTACTCATTTAACTATAATCTAATTAATATTTGTCAATCATCATATGTGTACTCTAATTCTCATTAACTCGTGCAAAGTTAATTCAACCGCATAAAATTCAATCCAATCGTAAACTATAATTTCACTTTTCCATCATAACTGTTCATTCCCTAATATATATTTTTCGTATCTCTTTGTTTTAATACACGTATTCCCACGACGTTGCCAACTTAGGCCTAAGGAAATTTCGTCTGCAAATTCGGACTTCTCGTTAGCGATTAATTTCTTTCCCCTTGTATAACAAAAATATAGGTTTTGGGGTTTATTGTGACCAGAACTGTCTAGTGTATTGGCGTAATAACCACCTAACAACCTATACTGGTATTCATATTTCGTGTTCGCATTTACCTTCATTCCTTTGAATAACAAAATATAGGTTTTGGGGTTTATTGTGACCCGAGTTATCTAGTGTATTGGCGCAATATACACCTAACAACCTATAGCATATCTTATGTTTATATTATCAGGTTGTTTGTTTGTTTTAATCGTTTTTTGATTAGCGTTATGTAACTTGTTCTTGTTTTCGTATTGTTTGTTTATTGTTATGTTTCTTCATACTTAGTGTCTTCTTGTTTTTTTATCCTGTTTGTTTTTGGTAGTCTTCTTTCGTTGTTTGTCTTATTCGGTTAGGTTACCATGATCGGTTTTTTGTCTATTTCGGTTAGGAATTATTTTGTCGGTTGTCAATTTGGTCGAGAATAATTCATCATTTTATGCATAGTATGGAGCAACTTCGTTACCAAACTTGCTGGCGCTGCTTGGGAATCTTGTATGGCATTGATTTTGTTGATTTTTTCTTTCATGGCTTCTGCTCTTGCTTTTAGTAGAGAGTTGAGCGGAGTGTTCTCTACCGCTCTATGTAGGTCTTCTACTCTTTTCATTTCCCTTCTGCGTGTGTTTTTGTGATATACACGCATTTGTTCTGTATTCTTTGCAACTCTTTTTGTGCCGTTTTTGAGACACTGAAGAGTTGCTGAAGGGTATATTAGAATCGGTCTGACTATCTTTCTTTTATTCTTGGTACTTAGGTTCTTGAATGTATAGAGGGTGCTAACAGCAATTTTGCTTTCCAGATCCGATCTGAGACGTACTTCCTGTATCCGGTAAAAGTAATTTTCATCCCGAGTACATTGCACTCATTCGTGTAGGGATATCGTGTATCCCCAATTCTCACATCAGCAAGTTTTGTTCTTCCCAGCGGGACGAGTTTAAATTCATCAACGTTGGTTTGGATCTTCCATTTCTTGTATTTATTGAGGTTTCTTATCTCCTCGGCAGTCATGCGAGCTTGCATGACAGTCACAGAGAGATCCTTCAAAGTTTTCACTTAGACCCAACCGTAGGATCTTAAACTGCATACTCCGATGCCACACCTCATCAAACGCCTTTGAAACATCCCGACAAACAATGTCCACGTAACTCCTCTCCCGTTTGGCTTGGGCAAGCTTTTCCGTGATGACGTTAATCGCTATCTCCGTACTTCGCTTTGTTCTAAACCCATATTGGTATGGGTTGTAGAGGGATTTCTCCTCCATGTGAGACACCAGCCTTCGGTTGAGGTTCTTCTCAAAGAGCTTCCTGCCAAGTTATAGAACTGAAATTGGCCGGTAGCTCTCTCTCAACGTTGGGTCCATTCCGTGCTTTGGCAAGAAGATCATCTTTGCCGTTTTATAAGCATCGGGAAAGTATCCCGTATTTAGACACGCGTTGAAAATCTTTCTCATTCCCTCGATGACGTTAGCTGGTGCCTTTTCGATGTTTAGCTTCGATTGTCCTGGGGCTTTCTGATGGAATGAGCGGAGCGCGCCAAATAGTTCTTCTTCGGTGATCTCGGCGTCTCCTGGTAGTGAGGAAGCGTCCTATGTATTTGTGTGTTAAGCTCGTCTACAATGTTGTTCTCGAACTCTATATCAAAATCTTCGTTTTCTTCCTCGGATATACTGAAGATTTTTTCCCAATAACGTCGGAATATTTCTTATATTTTTTTTTTCTTTTGTTTCAATGGTTCCGTCTTCCTTTAATATTTCTATTTTCTTCTTTTTCCCAGTTGATCCTTTGAAACGCCTGATTTTATTCAAAAAATCCTTGGGAGATGCAGCTTAATCGAGGCTCTCGATCGCATCGTCCCAACGCCTTTACTGTTGTTCGAGGATCAACTGGTTGAGCTCTTCTTTGATATTTTTACTTTATTGAGGCAATCGATGCATTTCTGATGTTGATTTCATACATTACTCTCAACTTACGATACAGTTCTTTTGTGTACTGTAAGCTGTGCCGGCAGTTAGTCTCCTTTTCCCGCTTGTGTACAGCATTGTGCCCATTTATTTGTTCGGATTGTTAAAAAAGTGAATTGTTTCGACCTGCTTGGAGTAGGGAATACAAATTTGGTGAAAGCAATAATGCGCGATTTTATTCAGAAAGTGGAATTCTGCTTTTCAATTGGAAATAAGTTAAGGGTGAATCTTCGCACCCTTGCTGGATTCAAAGGATCGAGCCCGGCCAAGCCAACTCGTAAGCCCCCAAAAGTCAAAGGTAAAGTGAAAAACCGAAGTCTTGGACTTGTCTCCCCCCCCCCCTCCCATCCCTCTTATTGTCTCTCTTTTCCCCTTTATACTTATTTTCAAACAAAATCCCGTTGGACTCATATACATTTCCTCATCACTCCACTATTAGGACGTTCATCTCCTATCTCGTGCAAATATCTCAGGATAACATGAAAGAGAAATGAGAAAGACCCTCCATATCACTCTCTGGGCCCTCTCGGTGGATCCAAAACCAGATCGAGGTAAGGTCTTTGAGAAAGTTTTTGGTACATTGAGCATTGCGCTGGTCAGACTCATAGACATACATAACGGTTACTCGGCCATCTGTGCGAGAGAGGCCGATTGCGAAGCCTTGACTTCAAGCAGGGCCGTTGAATGCCTGAAATCAATTAACCTAAACCTACAACACCTCCACAAATACGATCACACCGTAGCTTAATCTGCAGGCGTCTTGACTCCTGGGTTGGATATGAGAGAAAAATAATTAAATTGAATTTGAAATGAAAAATAATGGCTATAATATAAACTTAGTAAAAGATTAAAAATCTCCACTTACTTGCTCTAATATGAGGTGGTTATTAAATATCACATTCATAGTGTCTAAGTATAATATGCCTAAAGGATCCTAATAGGTAGCTATTATTAATAAATGACAGCTAAATATATACTTAGCCTGTGAAATGGTGATTATTCTTGATCTTGGAGCGAGATAATGACTTTTTATCCATTAATATTTATGAGACTTAAATCAAAATAGCTAAGCTATTATCATATGGCTTTGTACGCCGTATGAACCAAAACTTGACAACTTGCGGAATTTTTAGTAGATATTTAACGGGGTCTGTATTTACGTCTTGACACTGAGTCGTAGTAGCAGAAAAAAAAAACTGCTTCTCGGTACACCAGGAGCTATGCTAGGTGACAACTCGAAACAATACACTTTCGCAAAACGCAACGACGACCAATTATTAAAAGTTAATTAACCCAAATCATTATTACTACTACTCCCAACTTACTTTAATATAACAAGGAAACTAAATTAAGAGGAATGTCTATTTACAATTCCCACTTTCGTTTCCAGGAGTAAAAAATCTACGACACACATATTGCAAACTTTACACGTCCCGATACCTTCGCCACGGAAGTCAACCGCATGCTGGTTAAAAAAAGGCTTGCAAGAGACGTGGTTTCCGGAAAACCCACCATCGGAAGAGGTTATGCTCATTAGTGTAGCGTCTCAGTTCGAAAATTCCTGTAAAAAAATTCCCAATTCCCACACCCCAAAACACAGCCAGTGCACTCGACGCGCGTCTAAACTCACAGACATCAGAACAAGGCCCACAATATCTGATAATAATACCACCGAAACAAAAGACGCACAAACGCACACACCCAATACGGAAGCAGTGCGACCCAAGGAGGCCAGGTCTCCACGATCAAGGAAAACCTCCAAAACCCGCCGCCCAAGGTCAACCTCCTCCTATCGCAAGGTAGAGAGCACCAGCTCAAATACCACGTGAGGAGATTCAACCTCAAAATATTTGGTCCCGAATCACGTCCCTTCCCAATGGAGCTGGATTCGCGCGAAGTAACGGAAGGTACAAGTACGAATGTTCAGATGAGGTTCCCGAGGGGCAAGTCGAAGATGCTCTTGCTCAAAAACTGGTTACACTAACCCTAGACTGCTTCCACCCGATCACGGACACGGAATATAGAAAAAAAAGAATCGGCAGGGAGCGCCCCCTACCCAGTACACCACACGGAGCTAAAGTAGAACGCGAATAATTGTACTTTAATCCCACATACTAAAGAACCTAAACTACACAAAATGGCAGACAGACTTACGATACCTCACATGAACGTCAATGGGTGGGGCGAAAAAGGTTCAGGAACCTATGGCAATATAATACGACATAGTGACCCTGACCTGATACTCATATCGGAACACGGACTGACTCTACAAACACACTTAAAAAAATCAGTACGACCTCATTAGCAAAAACTTCAGTCAGGAACGGTATGACGGATATGCAATAGCCGCCAAAAAAGGACTAAATATAAACCCCTAGGAGAATTAGATGAATCTTACCTAGCTATTGAGGGGGATACTACCCTCGGGGTCTGGTCGATGCCACGAGATACCAACCCCCCGAGACGCAGCTATGTAACCATGCACAATATCTTGCAGATATTTGGCCACGAGAGAAGCATTCTCTTCGCTGGCGATCTAAAGGCAAGATTCGCAGCGGCAGAATATACCTCCTACAATAGCGCAGGTAGAAACATCGAGGCACTGCTCGACCAGCAATATATGACAAGAATATATGACTTCCCGACATTTCTAACTGCAACAAAAAACACAAAACCTGACATAGTATTTTTTCTTGTGTCAGGTTTCCTTTCAACTATTACATTGAACCGGCCCCCATTATTCCGAGCGACCACCTGGCTATTAAAATTACGTTAGCAGCAAACCCAATGCAAATCCCAATCCCAGAACGCAAAAGCTACAAGCAAGCGAAATGGGAAAATTACAGAAATTCCCTTTCAAATTACATCCCCGACCCGCTGTATGACCCAAACTTAGAAGAAATAGATGAAGAGCTGGATAAACTCACCAATTACCTAATAGAAGCAGATTTAAATAGTATTTCCCGTATTAAATATAAAACTCTACCAGCTCCCCATTGCCCCCCCCCCCATGAGAGCCCTGGCCCAAGAATGTAGAGACTTATTCAATGTAGTAGCGTTGATAGGACCCAACCACAATGCCTACAAAAGACTAAGAGAAATAAGAGACGAACTACGGAGGCTAATCACGGACAAACAAACACTACTGTGGGACAGACTTATAGGCAGGTTTGACATAGAAAAAGACTCACACTTTCTGGTAGACAGTAAAACGTCTAAAAGGAAAACCTCCATGCACAAATTACACGATCAAACATAACAATTGAAGAAAACTTTAGAATTTTCTGGTCTTCAATCTTTAAAATTATCCCAGAAGAAAATAACAACTACTACCTCGAATTTGAATAAGAGGTTAAACAACAACTAAACACACAAATACATAAAACCTCTTCTCATCATTGTGTGTCACAGAAAAGATTAATGGAGGACTATGGTAGCAAAATCACTGCCCTAGAACTCTACGTTATTCTAAAGTCCTCTCGTTAAACAGCCTCGGGTTACACGGGTTGACCCGTGAAAATTATATCCAGGCCCCGCCTAATGTTTGGAGCGACCTACTAAACATCATGAATGCCGCTCTGAACACGCTGGACTATTATTAGAGATAGTAGAAGAGGAAAATGAGGACTGCTTAGAATGAAGAGCATCAATAAAGGCAGGTTTCAAGCGATCCAGAGAAACAGTATCCTACTAAGCGCCAAACTGCAGCACATAGAATTTCGGCTTCCTAGAGATGACGAGAAAGGCTTAGTCATAAACGGGTTGCAATGAGGAGCGAGTTGAATCGCGACGGACAAAGACATGGGAACAAGTTGACATCTCTTTCGGCACGAAAGGTATCTGATTAGCGGGCAATCTATGGGCAGCAGGCTTAACCTCAGTCATTACCAGTAAAAATCGTGTACATAAGAAGCAGGATTGAGGTGAGGAGGTAGAGGTCGGTCAGAGGAAGAAAAGAATTGACAAGGCAGACGAAGTTGAGTACCGTAAACTAGTTCCCCTGCAGAGCAGGCCAAATCCTCTTTCAAGGTCGAACGAATGCCCAGCAGAATCAAAAGTAGCTTGTCCACCCAAGTGATATTAGGATCGGTGGAGCGTACGCTTGCCTTGAGCGTCCGATGCAAACGTTCGACGGCCTCGGTTGCTTATGAGGTAGTAGCTTGTGGTACGAAGGCGAAAGGAACCAAGCACTGCCATGAGTGCATCCCATTGGTGGGATTCAAATTGGCTCTCACGATCAGTCATAATCGTTGAGGGAACACCAAAACGAGCAACCTATGTTGAGACGAAGGCTCGAGTGACTGTTGAAGCTCTGATGTCCGAGATAGGAACGGCCTCTGGCTAACGAGTAAAACGATCGATCATGGTGAAAAGATAATTGCAACCACGAGAGTAAAGAAGAGGACCTACTAGATCGACGTGAACGGCGTCAAAACGCGACAAAGGAAGAGGAAAAGAGACCAGAGGAGCTTTTGTGTGGCGATGGACTTTGGCGCGCTGGCATGGCATGCATGA
This sequence comes from Ceratothoa steindachneri, assembly GCA_963969495.1. NCBI lineage: Eukaryota > Metazoa > Arthropoda > Malacostraca > Isopoda > Cymothoidae > Ceratothoa > Ceratothoa steindachneri. The sequence continues at coordinate 71,536,887 of OZ018331.1, read as the reverse complement.
GCGAGTCCATTTTGCCACGTCGGTATTCATACATGGCCAAACGAAGCGTTGGGCAACGATCTTGTGTGTGGCATTGGTGCCAGAATGAAGGAGACCGTGAATTTGGTCGAAAATGTGCCGATGGTAAGCGAGAGGAATGAGAGGACGAGAACAGTTGGGTAATGAGTAGACAACCAAGATGCGCCTGGAAGGACTGTCCGGCAAATCAATCTCACGAACGACGAGTTGAGAAGAGTGACGCCAGTGTTTGCGTGTCTTCATCTTGTTCCTGGGCAAGCGCTATTGTTGCATGATCGATGGGCGCAGTGTAGGAGAGTTGCGTGCCCGAAATCGATGAAATGCGAGAGATCGCGTCCGGTACGACGTTTGAAGAACCAGGAACAGAGCGAATATCGTTCGTCATCTGCAGGATGAAGTCAAGATGACGAGTGTCAACTGCAGTGTGTACTGACGAAGTACTACGAGACGAACATGCCCAGACCAAGGGCTTATAATCAGTGAACATGGTAAATTCACGCCCTTCCAAATGATGGCGGAAGTGGCGGACAGCGAGATATATTCCGAGGAGTTCTCGAAAGAACGTTGAATATCTCTTTTGAGGGTTTGTAAGAGCGAAGAGAAGAAAGCAAGAGGTTGCCATTGGTCACCAACTTTCTGCTGCAAGGTTGCACCTACGTGGGTTGAGGATGCATCTGAGGCGACGCTGATGGGGGCTCCTGGAGAAGGATGAGCTAATTCCACAGCGCGGGCAATAGCCTCTTTGGTGCGAGAGAATGAATCGCACGCCTCAGCAGACCATTCAAGAGGAGAGTGCTTTTTGGTCTTGGTGAGCATAGAGTTGAGAGGTTGCATGACCTGGGTACATTTAGGGATAAACCTGTGGTAGAAATTGACCATGCCACAAAAACTCCTGAGTTGTTTGCGTGATGTAGGACGAGAAAAGTTTCGCATCGCGGTAACTTTATCTTCGAGTGGGCTAATCCCCACACTCGAGACATGGTGCCCCAAGATTGAAAGTTGACGCTATCTCGAAAGGAACCAACAAGCGGATTACCTTCGTTCCATCAACCTTCTCTTGTGCCAGTGCCTCGTTCAACGCTAATGCCACTGACACAGCAAATCGCGTCGTCAGGAGGCCTCATCGGTACTGGGACTTGTAATCTCAAAATAGTAAACAGGGGGGGTAACCTTCTTAGGGGAGAGTGTTATAGCAATGCCTCTGGACATTCCTATAATAAAAACCTCGTGGGAAACTTAAATATATATATATATATATATATATATATATATATATATATATATATATATATATATATATATATATATATATATATATATATATATATATATATATATATATATATATATATATATATATATATATATATATATATATATATATATATATTAATTATTATGTAAAATTCTTATTATGCATTCCTTTAACTTTGTTAATTTAATCATTGAATTATTTTACTTTAACTTTGTTAATTTAATCTTTCAATTATTTTACTTAACTTTTGTAAATTAAATCATTTTATATACAACTTAATAATTAATTCATTCATTTATTTTACTTGTCAATTCATTTAACGTAATACTGTTCCAAACAACATCTCTTAAAATTTTACACACAAACAAACAAACACAATTCCAGCTCGACCAAATAGCACACTATTCCTTCCTCGTCGACTCTCAGCATTCTCCGTATAAAGGTCGGTAATCATTATTTCTACAATTAGTCATTTACCTCCAAACAAATCATAATTAGTTAATTCCACTTTCACATTCTTTGCAAACGACCATACGAGAGTAGGGCCTAATTATATTACTTCTCATATTGCAGCCCCTAATTCACAGTCCATCATAGTCACTATATTATTATTTCACCATATTATTCCACCATATTATTTCACATACTTCAATTCTCTTCGCATCTTGTTACTGTAAATCATATGGTAAAATATCTTACATTGTATACCTAATCTACTTATCTCATTGTACATTCATTGATTCTATAAATATATTTATATTTGTGTAATTGTCTTTCTTAAAGCCCAGTTCATTATTTCAAAATGTATTTCGCTGTCGCCTTAAGCCTAAAAACTATCATCCGACAACTTCGATCAAACAAATTTATGGCTATGGTTTTCGAAACGCTATTTAGGCTGATTTATTAACAGAAATTAAATCACATAAATAACCATATACTATAGTGTGATGCTCCAGACGCTAGCAATTAAGGCAGATCTGCACGGGGGTGTACTCCTCGCGCTCAACCTACTCACCACTAATCTTGGCGTTAAAGAGAAGCTACCCTCTCTCTTTCGCCTTGGACGCCATTTCCATATCGGTAAATCCCATTTTAAATACATGGGAGTATTCCGAATTTTCTCTCTTGTTTCGAAATTTTATGATTTCGGCCACTTTCGCCCACTCTTGGTTTTTCTCAATTTCCTCCTTAATTTCTTCTTTCGTGTGCTGGCCGACCCATGGGTCCAGCCTTCTGCACACAGCGCTCCTGTGCGCCTGGATTTGGGGAGGCGTGGTCGGTTAAAGGTTTATCCCCCTAAGGTGTTTTGTTCCTTCCTCATTTGTCAGTGTTCCAATGTCTCTCTCGCGCACGCACACTGCGACGTAACCGACTGGTGTGTCGATCAGCCACATTGAGCTTTTCGAACAGAGTCTTGTAGACTGTGCCCTTGTCCGGTTTTTCTTGGCCGTTTATAAACCTAAGCGGGACCCTCGAGGCATTTTGGGTTATCATTTTCTTTTTGGTGGGCTTCCCTTGAAGAGGGGGCACACTTTATCCTCTTGTATTTGGCCTTTTATCTTCTTCGAGACTCACTATTATTTATTTATTTTTGGTTGTTTATAATTCCTTTTACTTGAAAAGATACGTTTTTTGTTACCTTTTAGGGAGAAGAGGGCCCTCTCGATAAACCGCCGCCTGGATGAAAAGGGGATTTTCCTTTGGGTCGATAATGAAAAAAGGGATGAGATGAATCCGGGTGGGATCCTCTCGGAGGTGTGATTGTATGGCGGACTTATTGACAACGCCTCCCCCCCCCCGCGAGGGTATTCTGATCGCGACCGCTCCCCAACATACCATAGAGACGGTTGTATGTCCCTCTATGGTCCTGGAAGGGGCCTCCGCTGTAATGGGCAGCGGAGGTTGCAGTCCATCCCTTGTCCGGAATTGTTTCTGACATTATTATCTGCTGTGGACTACTCCTCAAACCAGCTTCCTCCAATGTCCCCAATTATGGCCAGGCTATTGGCCAGCATAGTTGGGACGAAACATGAATGGCAAACCCCTCTCACATCTAACGGTAGTTCACGCAGGAGGGCGGGGCTGGGGACTTAAGCAGTCATCTGCTTAAGTGGGGCCGCTAAAAAGAAATGATGAATATTAGTGAGATGGTGAGTGGTGATGAAAAAAATGAGGAATATTTCTCTTTTTGAAGTTTATGGAGGCGTTTGGAAAATCTTCCTAAACTTTCCCTCCTTTGCCAGTTCTGAGGTCGTTGACAGATGCTTGTAAAACCAAGAATTCTTCGCCGTCATAGCTGGTTTCGAAGTCTGATTTAGCGCTTTAAAGCTTATTAAATGAATTTTAGCCGAGTTTATATGTGAAACGGTTTGAGCGTTATTCATTGTCTTAAATCTATCGTAACGCTGATTGGACAATTATTGCAGCGCTCAAGTCTAAAAGCTGATTGACAATTAAATGTGTCTCAACCCTGATTGGTTTAATTTTGTATAATTATGAGAAGATGGAATGACTATTTATATAGCTGTATTTTGTGGTTTAAGAATAGTATTAGCAGTCATTATTCAAGAAGTTATCCTTACCGTTCACCTTTTCGAGACGTATTCCCGTTATTTACGACGGAATAAAGAATCCAGCTGAATATTTTCCTTTATCCTAAGGAAGCTCGTTTGATCACTTAACCCAGCCTACTACACGAGAAAAGCTCTCCTTTTCGCACTTTAAATAAAAGGGGCATCTAACGTCCGAATAGCAATAACTATACTTTCATGTATCCAGTCCACCTGTAGGTTGAGATGGACTTATACTGGGTTTTCGGGAGCAAGCCCTATCCGCGTTGATGAGATGGTTATTAATGTCGTGGAGTGCCTTGTCGATCTCCTCGATAATTGCCTCATCCAAGTTAGGAGGATGGTAGGCCTCGAGAAGATGCGCGTACCGTGCCCAGTCTGCTCTTCTGTAGTCTTTTTTGACTACAGCTGAGATTTTTTATAGTGTTACTGTTGATGGTAAGTAGGATCCCTATATAATACCTGGACTGGTTCCATATAGTAATTAAACTGTACCTGACGATTGAACAGACATATTTCTGGTTTCGTGGCACTTCTTCCTCGGATACAGGTGGGAAAGTCTGGGCCATAGAAAATGTTGAAGAAGAATAAGAAGAAGCTTTTTGAAGAGACTACCACTGTCAGATAAGACCTTGACCGGACTCTCTACAAAAGACGTTCTTCCCTATCCTACCCACCCTTTAGGGCGAGCCGGTTTAGGGAAGCTACGTCTCCGTAGATACCCACTCTAGCAGGAACCATATCTGAACCGGACGGGTCAGACCCGTGTGAGCGGCGGACTAGAGCGGGTGGGAGCAAAACCTGTTAGGGCTAGGGATAGTTAGGCAGGTAGGGCTAACGACTCGCTAGCTTAATAATCAGATCACTAACCTGATATACGAGGGAAGGTCAATAAGTTTTAAATTCGGATATAAGGAAACGAGATATGAGGAAAAGTGTTTTATTATTTTTCAATATAGCTACCATGGACTTCAATGCACTTGCGCCACTTGTCCCTGAGGCTTTGAACTCCCCAAAACCAGAAATCTCCCGACTGCTGTTTAATCCACTCCTAGACAGCGAGCTGGATATCTTCATCGTCCCTAAACCGGCGTCCACGCAGTGCAGCCTTGAGCTTGCGGAATAAAAAGTAGTCGCTAGGGGCCAGATCTGGACTGTAGGGGAAATGGTCGAGCTCCTCGAATCCGCACTAGCGCAGGGAAGCTAGTGCAACTCTGGCCTTGTGGACTTTGTCGACGTTGAAATCGATCATGGTGAGTGAGGTTTCTAGGGACCCAACGGGCAGAGACCTTGGTCATGGCCAAATTGTCGTGGATGATGTTGATAACACTTCCATGTGATATTCCAAGTTGTCGCTCAATTTCTTCGACCTTCACCCGTCGATTTTCGAGGATCATCCTCTCCACACGGGCCACATTGTCCTCGTTGGTCACGTTTGACGGGCGTCCTGGGTGGGGGTCATCTCCAAGGGACTCACGACCATGGCGGAACTACCTATTCCAGCGAGCAATAGTTGCATAGGAAGGGGCGGTGTCAGTCTACACTGCAACCATGCGTTCATGGATCTCTTTTGCATTCTTGCCTTCCTTTGTCAAAAATTTTATCACTGTGCGGTGGTCAACCTTCTCCATTGTTGAAAAATTCGTGACTGACGATCTGCGATCAGCTACTGCTTCTTAAATAGACGAGGCAGGAGCGTGTGGCTGCAGGTCCTGACTTATCATAACCTTTCCTAACACCCCCACAAACAGCCATCCCCCTTCCTCTGTTTTGCCCTACCGATTCGCAAAACTTATTGACCCCCCCTCGTAGCAGCACGATTTAACCTACTTTACTCTAACTCTCTCTACCTTTCTTTTTCACCTTAAACACCGATGATGAAAACAAGAAGAAAGAAGATCGGATAGCAAGAAAATAGACTCCACTAGACGGGTCCCTTTGCGCGTCCAGAAGGGCGCGCAAAAGCCCGACAGGCTAAATGCTTTTCTAATAATATACAGCGATCTCGGAATAGTGCTTGTGAGACTACTAGACTACTCTAATTCACTCGTCGCAATTTATCAGAGTGACGGTGACGTGGATAAGTTACTCTCGGAGAAGGCAGCTGAAAGATTGAACATGATCGGATTGGAAGCTAAAGTGCCCCCCACCCCACCCCCACCACCCACACAGGTCGGGGCTTAGAAGACAGGTCTATTTTCGGCAAATAGACTCATCAATCGGAGACCATACGGCAGAAGAAATAGTCTGAAATTGAGAGAGCCCAATCCTGAGCTAAGTTTATCAACAGATAAATAATATGGAATATGATTTCGCGTCTGAAGAAGGACCCTTCCCTTGATTCAAGGAATCAAGAAAGAAAATTATAAGTACGAGTTCGATGGCCCGTACTTGGAGTGAGAAATTTCCAAGATTATTATAGACGGTAACTTAGAAATTCCAAGGGACCTATGTTTTACGGTAAGCTAGGAAGAATTCAAAAAGAAGAGAAATGGAAGGATGAAGTCGCCCATCGAGCGGGAAGCACATAAGGCTGAAAGAAGAGGAAGTTACGAGAGAAAATCCAAATAATGGCCCATACAAGGAAACTAAAAATAATAAGTCACAACATCGCGGATGGAATGATAAAAAGTTTGCTTTGAGGAATACATATCTAAAGGAAGACCCAGAAATAGTTTTGTTTGACGAAATAATATAGATCCCGAGATTCACAAGATCAAATTATTCAATTATACAGCAATAAAAACTACCAACGACAAAAAAAAATTATGGTGTCGCAAGTGTGGTGCGCAACGACATATGTTCCAAGAAACTCAGAGACCTAGACGAGGCATACCAGGCGATAAGCGTTCAGACTTCAACTGGAAACCTTATAGTTGCGACTGGGTACCAACCCTCAAAGAGAGATTATTTACCCTTCCATAACTTCACCGAGATTTTCGAACACAGAGATCAAGCGGTATTCATGGGGAATTTAAACGCCCGGAGCAGAGCCTCAGACTACACCTGAAATTTCAACATGGCAGGAAAAAAATCTGGACACAATATTGAAGAGAAGGATAGCAGAACGTATAGGGCCCGAGTTTCCGACCTACTTTGGCCGAACCAGAGCGACGAAGCCCGATATTGTCCTAGCGACCATGGAATGATGATCATAACTCTTTCCCTCGACCCTATTTTCGTAAAATTCCCTTCGAGGAAGTCATTCAGGGACGCTAACTGGGCTGGCTATTCGGAAGATCTGGCAAGACACCAACAAAGAGATTTAGGCGAGGCAATCCTGGAAGAAATTAACCAGGAAGTGATCGTGAAGGCAGATAAAAAGTACATCCCCATTACGGAGTATAGAACGTTACCACTTACCATATCCTATCAGAACAGCGCATATAGAAGACCTCGAGAAATAATACATCACTACGAGAGATTCCATCGAACGCAATGGGGCCCCAAAGAGGTGCCCCAGATAAGATAAGATGTAACAGATAAGAACCCACCTGATAGCGACAATGGCCTTGGGAAGAAACGCAAGATGGGACAGATTCATAGAGGCTTTGGATACCGATCTAAATCCCACAAAACTGGTAGAAAATCAATATTGTCAGAGGGAAGAGAAAAAACAAAGCCAGAATTGTATTCCAACAAGAAGGAGGCGAGGCGAAAGAGCCCGAAGACATAGAGGCTGCATTGGAGAGCATTGGAAGGGAATCTTTGACATCTCTCCCGAAGAAAACGAGAGCTTTGAAAGAGATCATGAATTAACGGTAGTGGACGAATTGGAACTTCATCGCCAGGAAATCGTTCCAAACAACAACGCCTCACCGACGCTCCTACTAGAACAAAACATTGTACCGATTACCCTTCAAGAGCAGAAAAAGACGCCCCAGATCACCAAACAGAGGGCAATAGGGAAATCGGCACTAGACTGCCTTTTAAACAAAATAGTAGAGCTATTCAACGCCACTTTAAGCGCAGGATATTTCCCAGTCGCTATGAAGAGGGAAAAGATTTTTTTTTTTGCCGAAACCAGGAAAACCACAGAACACCCGAACTTTAGACCGATTACTCTGCTCGAGACTTTGGCAAAATGGCTAGAAAGAATGATCAACGACAAGCTAGTTAAACATCTAGAGGAGAGAACATAAATTCCTAACCACTAGCACGGATTCAAGAAGAATAGGAGTACCGAAACGGCCCTTGCTATACTAGACGAAACAATCGCCAATGCCAAATTAAACAAAAACTATAGAGGTTGTACTTAGGGACGTCCAAAAGGCGTTTGATAAAGTCTGGAGGACCGGCCTTAAGTACAAAACCCGGAGATTGGGGTTACCATCAGCCATAGTTAAATGCCTGTGCGATTTTATCACGGACATGTCAACTTATAATTTATCTCAGTAGAGTGTTACGACGGCCCAAGCTTCGAAGTCCCTCAGGGGGGCTGCCTAAGTCCAACTCTTTATAGTATTTTCACCATGGATTTACCAAGGCCAGTCAACGACTCTACGAAATATATTTAATTTGCCGATGACATCACAATAATCGCGAATAGCGCATATAGGCATCCTCCAACAATGGCAAGGATTACAGCGGCCGAGATAGCTAACATAAATGAGTTTGAACGGAAATGGAAGATCCGTACAAATGCAGAAAAATTCTCAATCATATCAATAGGAAGAAGAAAAATCTCCACAGTACAGATAGAGGATGAAAGATGCAGATGTGGGAAACACGTCAAGGAAAGGATAGACATAGCGAAGGCGCACTTAATTCAACTATTTCAACTTAGAAATCTTAGCGTCTGTAATAAGAAGATTTACAATGCTATATGTAAAGCTGCATTGTTATACCCGGCTATACCGTTAAACAGACTCCTTCCTTAAAGCCAACTCTATGAAAATCAAGAGAATTCAGAACGCTGCAGTCTACATCATTACAAACACTAACAGGCAAGACAGAAGGCTAAGAGACTTACATGGAGAAATAGGCCTCTAGGCCACAAACGTGTTCCTACACCATAGAGCCCGTAAAGTGTGGGACAAATTTGAGACCATTCTGAGTGAAGAGGAAAAAAGATCACTAAAAATTCTGCAAGAACTCCGAAGAAATAACAGAGGAATATTTAGGAGCGGGAAACCCGATGGGAGAGAAGAACCGTCCTTAGATGAGATTGCAGAAAAACTGCAAAAAGAATAGTAATCAAGAATATCTGCAACAAACAGGAAAAAAATATGAAAGCAAACATAAGAAGAGTAATAGATGCGTGGGGGCCTCCCGATAAAGAAGAAACAACGATGGAGAAGACTTCAACAAAATTAACCCGAGATGGTTGGTCACCCTGCGACTACCACTCCCTCTTACTCATTCCCCTTCACCACTTTAACCTTGCGTAAGCTATCCACTCTTCTATTACTAAACACTTTTATTTCTAACCTTTTCAAGAAGTAAGACGTATACGCTGGACCATGTTTCTGTCCAGCATAGTGTTTAGCCACCTTCCATTTCCATTGAAGGTCCTGTAGCCGGATTCCAGACAACTGGCGTTCAGATCCCCCATTAATATGGTGGGCGCTCTTCTGCTAAATATGCCAGCGAGAGAATGGATCAGTAAGTATCCTCTCCTCAGCGGCTGGTACCCGGCAGCGATGACCAGCTTTCCAATGTCGAGTTCGACCTCAATCGCGAAATAGGATTCTTCGGGATCTCTAATTGGCTTGTACTTGATCCCTTTTTTGATGGCAATAGCGGTACCGCCGTACCGCTGTGAGTGATTTGTGATTTAACGCATCATAATTCCAGATTTTTATTTCAGAATTACGAATGTCGAGCCAATGTTCTGAAATCAAGATGACATCTGCATCAATTCCTCTGAATAAGTTTCCGTAAAGAGTCTTTTTTGTCGTCCAGCCGTTAGTGCGCTCAGTTCCATGATGAGACGGTATTACCTATGTTTCATCTTGTTCTTTTTCTTCTTCTTGGCCTGTGGGACAGTCTTAGAAACTTTTGACTTACTCTTCGTCACTGTCTAAAGAGGTGGTTCCATCATCTTCTTTTTCTTTGTCTTCCTTGTCTTCTTCCTCTTCGGACTCCTCCGATGAGGGTGATTCCATTGCTTCTTCCAATCCAGACTTGATATTTCCGTTGCTCCTAATGACTGAATCCTTGAATGCCTTGGGGCATTCAAGGTTCGCGGGCATAATGAACGTGGGCAGGTTGTTCATCTTCAGTAGCGCGTTTAGAACCTGGTTATAGCACCCAGGCTTTACCGCGTTAACCACGTTTCCATGTGTGATGCAAATCAGGAATTTTGTACTGAGGTCATTGGTGAATTTCTTTTGGGATGGGGATGCCATCGTTGGTAGCGTCCCTTCGCTTTTCTTCACCTTGCTTGCGTACGTATTTAGTTCTTTCTTCTTTTCTTCTTCCTCCATCTTCTTAATGATGTCTTTCCTTTGGGGGCAATTGAGGGCCATCGTCCTATGTCCACCCTTGCAGTTCACACATTTTTTTCTCTGTGCTTTTGCAGGTTTCTTAGAGGTGTCCTTCTGTGGCGCATTCGCTGCACCACAGTTTTCCTTTTTTCGGAGCAGTTCGTCGTCGTGTGTGTTTCCAATTTGTAACACACAAAGAATATTTGGATGCAATGGAACTTTTCCTTATGTTGAAAACGAGGAGTCCTTCCGTTGTGGCTTTGTGTGCCATTTCGGTCGATAGAAAGGTCACTTTAAAAACATGCGTGTGGTCGCGGAATTTGATCACTTCTTTGACCTTCACTCATGAGTGTTGATTTTCTATTTCATTTTTAATTTCGTCAGCAGATTGCTCACCAACCCAGCTTTCAACTTTGTTGCACATACGAGTAATGCTGAGGTTGGTTGCCACTTGCGGTAGTGTCTTTGCTTCGAAGTTAATTGATTTTAGTACTTCGGCTACCTCTTCGGCCAGGAGCCGGTCGCCATCTTTAGTTTCCCCACAAATGGCGATGAAGCAAGAGGAAACTTTGATCAGCTTAACGAGGAGTACTCTCAATTCAGTGAAGAGTGTCTCGCAATGTTTGCTCTTTTCAAGTGCCTTCATTCCAGGTATGGTCCGTAGGGGGACCCTCCATAGACTTGTGTGTTTTTCCTCTTCTTTCTTGAATTATTCTTCTCTCTGTGTAAGAAAAGTGTAAGTACAGTGTTTTCGGTAAAAAAAATGATGTGATGAAGTAGTAATGGTTTGGTCAGGAGAGTTGGAAAATGATTCGAAAATTGAATGAACGCTCACGTCCATTTTTCAGTTGGTCCGCCTATCAGGTGCCGCCAGGTTGATGCGTGATGGATGGATGGGATGGATCTCGAGTGGAAACCTCAAGAGGGATGACTTATGGTAGACTTGATGGCAATAGCAGTCGAATCAACGGCCGCTAAAGTTTTACCACCCCCTCTCGGTACTTAGGTCATAACCGCATCCAACTACATAGAGACGGGTGTTACTTCCTTTAAAAATCTTGTGAATGAATGAATGTTTTGATGTTAGGGGGTAAGTGTGTGTAGAGGACAGAGAAAGGGTGTGCAGACTGATAGCTGAAAATAGACAAGTGGCGAAAAGAGAAAGAAGTGTGGTAGGGTGTAAAGAGATGCTAAGTGCCTGGTGATCAGGCCTATCGCTTTTAAATATTTTTTTTTTATGTGGTTCCTTTGTTGTCTTTGAGATAGTTTATATTATTATGTCGTTCAAGCCATTTTTCTTCTAAAAAATTAATGTTCTTTGATATGTTATGCTGGCAAGAATTTCCCCGGGGGACCCTAAACCCCTAAAAACCGTGGTACCACGTAAGATAAAGGCCTTTCTATGTTTGCATTTTGAGTAAATATTTGTTTGGTAGCTAATTTAATTGTGAATGTTGAGGATTGTTGTTTTTCTTGGTATATATATATATATATATATATATATATATATATATATATATATATATATATATATATATATATATAAAGGGTCTTTTAATAAGGTCGCTCGATTTTAAAAGTAAACAAATCAAGTTGTGTGTGATATATGCACTCAATTTATTTTAAATTTGAAAGTACATTTTATGGCATTAAGTGTGGAATATGACGTCGTTCAAATGTCCGCCGCGGCTTCGCTTGGTGGAACATATTCGGGAGGCCCAATTTTCGATGACTTTGTCACATAAATCTGGCTGAATTTGCTGGATGTTGTTCGTTATGTTGACTTTGAGGGCATCAACTGTTTGCGGATTATTCGCATAGACTTGCGATTTAAGGTGGCCCCAAAGAAAGTAGTCTAATGGCGTTAAATCGCATGATCCTGGTGGCCAGTTCACGCGGCCGCCGTGCTAGATGACCCTGCCCTGAAATCGCTGGTGCAAAATGTGTACCGTGGCGTGCGCAATGTGGCACGTAGCGCCGTCCTGTTGGAACCCCATGTCGTCAGTATCCATATCAGGCATATAATCCAGTTGAGGCCACAATCAGTTGCTTATCATCAATCTGTAAGTCTTGTCGTTGATGGTATGGAAATCCCATATTCCTTTTCAAAAAAATACAGACCGATGTTTCCGTTAGACGAAAATCCGCACCATGTGGATTGTTTTCGTCCCAAATCCGACAATTTTGCTTGTTCACAAATCCATTCGTCCAAAGATGGGCCTCGTCGCTGAAGATGATTTTTTGGGGGAAATTTAAGGCAACTACAGGTGCAGACCCAAGTCCCTACGCATAATTGGCCAAACTGAAGTCGCAGAAAGGCCAGGTTCTTGTGAACGACGAGAAATTGACTGCCTCGAATTTTCCCGTACACTCTCATTTACGGCAGCGATGTTTTCATCGGACCTTGCGTTTCGGTGACGTACGGGTGTTGGCTAATTGTTAATCGACACTTTTGCCTTGAATTTGGCCACCAAGCGTCGAACATTGGACTCGGCAGGACGATTGTGGCGAGGATATAAATCACGTAATGCGCGGAACGTTTGTCGAACGGAGCACCGATTTTGATAAAAACCTTTGATGATTTGCACATGCTGTTCAACGCTCTAACCTTCCATTGTGACTTGCCAATACTACTGAATAGTTCACAGTAAGGTTGCCCGATGTCGCTTTAACAACATGGCTACTATCACCTGACAAAGCTCGAGCTACCTTGTTGAAATACACACATACACTCACACACACACACACACACACACATATATATATATATATATATATATATATATATATATATATATATATATATATATATATATATATATATATATATATATAAAGGACTGTATATACAATCCGTTTCATTTCTCCCTCGATTTCTCACGTCCGACTTAGTGTAAGAAGCGGATTGGATAGATTGGGGCTAGAATATAGGTTCGGGGCCCGCTACAACCTAATCACTCTGCTTCCGATACAATAATGATGGAACAAAGATTAGAACTAATAACACTAGAGGAATTAAAAAATTACTCTAATCAGGACCAAGCAAAGAGCTCCTGGAGACACTAGGATATCTCGTTAAAACCTGCTAATAGCGCCAGATGTGTTTCTTGCCAAAATAGTAAAATCTTCAATGCATCAATAAGCGCTGGGTATTTTCTTGACGCCGTGAAAAGAGGGAAACTAATATTTTTGCCCAAACCAGGCAAGCCTCTTGACGAACCTGGAAATTTCAGGTCGATACTTGAAAATTGATCGGCATGAGATTGAGCCAATATCTAGAAGACAACAATTTAATTCCTAGCCACCCACACGGGTTTAAGAAAGGTAGAAGTACCGAGACGGTACTGGCCGTAATAGTAGAATCAATAGCCAAAGCTAAATATGAAAGAAACTACACATATCTAGTATTAAGAGATGTGCAGAAGGCCTTTGATAAGGTCTGGAGTATATGCCTAAAATACAAGATAAAGAGATTAGGACTTCCACCTATCCTAACAAAATGCATATGTGACTACATCACAGACCGCACAGCATTCATCAGCATAGAAGTATATCGGGGACCCGAATTCAAAATCAACCAAGGCGTTCCCCAAGGGGGATGTCTCAGTCCGATATTATATAGTATATATACAGGGGACCTTCCAAATCCAATCTACAAAAGCACCAAATACGTAAAATTCGTGGACGACATCTCGATAATCGTTAATAGTCCATACAGGCACCCACCAACCGTAGCCAGAATCACTGCTGCAGAAATCGAGAATATTGATAACTTTGAAAAATAATGGAAGATAAGGACAAACACAAGCAAGTTTACAATTATTCCAATAGGACGAAGAAAACATCAAGAGTAACGATAAATGAAGATAGGTACAGATAGAGAAAGGAAGGCAAGGTACTAGGACTAACGGATATCAAAAACACACTACCGAAAGAATCAAACTAGCAAAAGCTAATTTAACAAAATTATATCAGTTTAAAAACCTAAACAGAAAGAATAAAATAAAAATATACAACGTTCTGTGTAAATCAATACTCTTATATCCCGCAATTACACTCAGCAACCTACATAAAACCAATAGCGTGAAATAACAGAGAGTCCAAAACAGCGGCGTACTATTAATTACTAATACAAGAAGGAGAGATCGCAAGAAGCAGAGAGATCTGCACCTTGAAATAGAGATGGAGCCAGTTAATGTATCCCTACATAAAAGAGCAGTGAAAATATGGGATAAACTAGAAACACTTCTAGACGAAGAGGAAAAATGGAAGAGGGGGATCTCAATAAAACGTTGAAAGATCAATAGGAGAACTTTAGGAGCGGAAAACCGTTAAATGGAATTAATCTCGTACCAATATATAGATAGTAGAAGAATAATTACAGAATTGCAAACAAAACAAAGAAGGCACCAACAACTGCGAAATCTTCGATTAAGTAAAAATAAATTATTAGAAGAAGAATAGAGGCGTGAGAGCTTTTACACATTTAATCAAATAATAAGACTATAAAACGTGAAAATAAGAACTCAAATGATGGCTGGTCACCAAGCAACCTGCACTAACTCTTATTCATTTCACTTGACCATAATAATTATTATCCACTCCACTCTAACTATATACTTTTAACTTCTAACTTTTTCAAGACGTAAACATGAGAGGACGGAATGTTATTCGCTGTTTACACTTGACGTACATACGTAAAGTTTTCTCGCCGAATAATATTCGTGCTTTTCTGCATTCTTACGTTCGAAGTACGAGTAAGGACACGCGAGCCGAGCCAGCCTATTTTAAAAACAGCTCTACGTTAGTCTTTGGAAAGAGAAAAAACACCTCTTTCATCAGTCACGTAAAACTGACATGAGAGTTTAAGCTCCCAATAACGTTCCCTGCCGGCGGGCACCGTGCAATTTTACTCACCCTACGGTACTTCACTAAAACCAAGCAATAGTATAATTTCTCCCCCAATTGGAGTCAACCCAAGGTCAGCACCTGTTAATTGGTATTGAATCCGCCTTCCGAGATTCATTCTCATGAGTGTAATTCCACCGGTCATCTTACCCAGCCTACTTCACTAAAACCAACCAGGAGTATAATCTATTAACTTGGTTAACCAGTTAATAGGCCATAACTAAATAACATACAAACCTACCATAATTTATTAACTCACAAACTTGCTATAATTGTACTCTTCTCAGCGGCAATCGCTTATAAAACCACTATTACAGCACCATGTTGATAGTCTACACACCCTTGCTAGATCAGTCAGTCACTTCATAGCTCACGTTTCGTCATATTAGACGTTGCATCATGTTGTGAACCATAGATCCACGCAAACCTGGTATTCACGAACCCCCACTTCACCCCACCCTCCCTGAGACTCATTATAAACGACATTTAGCGGCGAAGTGGTATCGCCCTTGCTTCATTGAAGGCGATAACGTAAATTTTTATTATGTCCCTCCCATTCCTTCTTTCCCTTTATCTATTTTGTCTCTCTTGTTTAATATATTCTTTATTCCTCCCTCGTCTGCTGTCTTATGGGCCGGCTGCGGATTAGCTCCTACCTCGATGGGGGGGGGGGGGAATGCAGTCTACAATCCTACTAGTTTTATGTTCTCCTTTCCTCTCCCTGGTCATTATGATGGCTTGTGACCATCATTGTGACCGGGATTATCGCCGTAAACAAGCCGGATGATAGCATGCTTGGTTAGTGGTGCAAGTCCTGTTTGGGGATAATATTTGAGTTTATGGGCGCAAGCTTGGGGGCGCTATTTCTGAGCTACAATTAATGCAATCGGCTCTGCACGTTTATCGAAATAATAAAGACAATAGTGCCGCCTACTTTAGGCTATTTCCGCCAAAAATTAAAAATTTTTAGTTACTTTCGAAATGGAGGGCTTGTTCACCCATAACCCACCACCCCTCCGCAACTTTAATAAAACTCGTAATATTGCTAATTCGAAAAATTAAGATCAGATTTGAATGCAAAAGGTGATTACTAAATGTCGGCAGCGTTATCATCGTCTTAAATTATCAAATAAATAATCACTTCACGACAAAAGCTAAACCATCTATATCTTTCACTATTATAATTGAGCCGCGCTTCTTTTCCACACTTGTGGGAGATCTTCGCTTTTAAAATGAGGCCATGGTCTATACAAAAGTCTATTAAATTGACTGAGGAATTAACAAAAGTCGTATTAAAGTCCAACAAACCGAATACACAAGAATCGCGCCCTTTTAACTCCTTGGCTCCATGGTTGCCAATGCTTAAAATAATTCAAATTAAGGGTTGCCAGTGTGTGAATATAATGGTTTATTTTAGGTAAACGAAACATAAGAAATTTAATACATTACTAAACATAAAAAGTCAATGCATTATTAAATAATATAATTGAGTAGAAGTGCGGGCATTTACTAAAGAATAAAAGCTAAAAACAAAATAACAAATAAAACACCGCTATTGGCCATATCCAGATTAGGCTACCATCTGACGCAATAAAGCCTAAATTGTAGCCCAGAAATAGTGCCCCTAACTGAAGTATTACCAAATTCATTACATTAGTAATTAATATAATCGAGTAGAAGTGCAGGCACTTAGTAGATAATAAAGAATAGATACCCCCCCTAAAAAAAATAACAAAACACATACAAAGCCCTGAATGGCCACATGCAAAGCTACCGTACGACATCATAAGGCCTAAATTGTAGCCCAGAAACAGTGCCCCTTAATATGCGTCCATAAACTCAAGTATTACCCTGTTTGGCTCTTTGAAATACCCCGGGGTATAAAATACCTTATTCTGGCAGTCGGACCCCAGGTCAAGTGCTTTACGGAGCGGGTGCGGCTGTTAGATTGCCAACATGGCCGTGGACATCCGTTTTTTAATCATTAGTATATGGGAAAAACAATAGCAATCTAAATCGGCAAATCACATGGCAACGAATATGAACTACTCACTAACCCCTGCCCAATGTCCCTCATCCCCTGCTAACGTGTCGTAATCTGCGACGCGGCCACCCATAATTTCCGCCCTGAGCTCTCTCTCAATATTTTCTATCGCCCTCCCCAACGTTTCCCACTCATTCTTAATATCCCTCTATGGGTGTGGGGGGGGGGGGCATATCCTCATTATCCCTTTTCGCTTATTTATCTTTATTATTCTTGGTTTCCTCAATGCAGGTAGTCTTCATCGAAATTTTCTTCTTCTTAATTCAATTTCCTTTAAGTTGGGCCTTCACACATTTGTCTTCACTTTTCTTGACTTCCGTATTCTCTTTCGTCCAATTATCTTAAGTTGATGATTTCTTGGTCCTTCTAGATGAGTTGGTCCTCCAAGCGTTTTCTTTGAATTCCGTTTTCTTCTTGAGATTTCTTCATAAAAGGTTTTGGACTGTTGAGTTTCGAACGCGGTACCATTGGATTTAAACGCCAACACTCTAGCCTCAGACCACGGCTTAGTCCGTGACGAGTTGGCAATTTTATCGGCTATTTGTATTATCGAGTTGGAAGGAATTTTCCTCTTATACATTTTCGCACCCCTACACCTCTACCCACACTAACATGTTGATTCCAAGTTGGGCCATATATGGTACACCAATAGTCTCAAATAATTTGTTTCTACCTTTTTTTTAGATATCGTTTTAAAGCATTAACACGCAAGGGCGTCGTTCATAACCTCTAATAGTAGTATGTTACTATTGCGTTTAACGTGTTAATCAAAATCTGGTCCTGAAACTCTTTCATCGTCCTCCTTCCCTTAAGTCATGAGGAACAATTTCACGCGATACTGCAAACACTTCAATAGAGAGGTTTGATGTTCGGCCCCAGTAGGACGGGGCTCTAACATTAGTCTCGTTGTGCTGGTGCGCGAACTCTCTGACAGGGAATAGGGTGTGCGGTTACCGTGACCCAACGCCCACGTCTCAATTCCTGCCAAGTCACGAGCTTTGCTTCGGGACATCCCAGTAAAAAAATCTCACCAGCGAGTCACGAAAGTCTACAAATTCCAGCATAAGGTCTGAAAGGCAAGGGTGTTGTCGTGGTATAGCCCTATATACCATACATACATCTTTTATCTTTGATTTTTAGAGTGCGCGGGGGTTTCCTTTTAATAACTTTGGGTAGACCGATGTCAGGCTACGAGGTCAGATCCTCGTAAGGGAGGGCTAGTCCAATAGAACTACTTTAAATCTTTGTATTGGCTGAGAGTTCCAAATCTCACTCGTTTACAGGCTGTTACAAGGCTATGATGAACTCAAGGGTCGGAAAGTAAAGGAGTCGGCAAAAAATAGACTTTAATAAATATTAATAATTTAAGTTAAATGGTACAACAATAAACAGACATATAATAAAGCAAATAGTTATAGTGGTCAACGGGATAGTAAGAAGATTAGGTATTTAAAATCCAATAAAATTGGGTAGGCTGGACGGAATTAAAATTGAGCTTTACACGGGGATATGGTAAGCACACAAATGATAATGGGGAAACGGTAGACGGAAATTATAAATTTAGGGAAGCTAAAATATTCGTTACAATACCCTTTACAAAAATGGAGGGGTTAGGGGGAGATGATGGTTGGGTCACTTCGACGTGGTCCAGGGTCTACTGGCTTGTAGTTGAAGTATTCCTTGGAGATGACGGGGGGGAGGGGGGTGCAGAGCCTTTGAGAATGGAGGCTGGGAATTCTTCCGGTATAAATTCCTTTGAAGAAGACGGAGTGCGAGTTTCTCCGAGACGTCCAACAAGTTTGTTTGGTCAACTATGCGTGATTAAGGGGGTATTACGCTATGATTAATCTTCACTGAAGCCTTTTGGGATAAGACTTGGTCCTTGTCTGGAGATGGCGTCGTTGCGCGGAATAAGACGGGTATTCTTACGGGGAGAAGAGTTCTTAACTAGTTCTAGAGTGAATATTTGTTTTATCCAATGAGTGATACTCGGTTTTATCCCGCAACGTTTCCTTTCCTTCAGCCTATGACAACTCGAATCGAAGAGTAAGATCGTCTGCTCTCGGGAGCTTCTCTCGCACAAATCTCTCTCCATACCTCCTCACACGGGTACATATGGAGGCCTGCGAGTGAGGGAGCTTACCCCCATAGAAGGGGGAGGAGGTTATTATCGCCCATCGTTTGAGTAATGGCGAACGCGGCCTGGCTGGCGTTTGTCTCGGCCACTCCCAGCGTGGCTGGAAATTGGAGGGATGGGGGGGGGGGCTTCCTGTCTTGTTTAAATACTCGGATTAATAAAGGCTGCATTCCATGAGCCCGCTCCTATACTTTCTCACTCTTTTGAGCTTCAAAAATTTCTTGTAAGCGACAACGAGGCCCATCACGTGAAAGCAATGCTTAAAAGCGACGTTATTTCCCCAATCACGTGCTTGTTTCCTCACAGGTGTCTACCTCCTACACTGATGGTGTCATTCAGAGCATTGGTTCCATCCACACCCCGCTTACCTGTAATTGGTTGTGATCGACGCAGTATCGAGCGCTGCCGTTATACTGTTTTTCAGACTATGTTTAGTATTTTTTATTTATTCATTTATATAGGTACTTTTTTCTATTAGTGTTTATTTTGTTACATAATTATAGTTGTAATTTAGGATTTGTGCATATTTGCACGTTGGTAATTTTAAATGTTTATTTATAAAATTTAGTTGTGTGTGTTGGAAGGTGAGTCTCATTCTGTGTTTTTGCTCAAGACACCATATAGCCTAGGACCGCTACTGCCCTCAGAGCTCTCTGAGAAACAAAGTTGCAAAATTTGGCATTTTGTGCTAGGCTCATATTCTAATGTAATATTTGCTCTTTTCTTTTTCTTCATTGAATTATTGCTAAAGTCTAGAGTTGCAACTGAAAAGGTTAAAATTAAAAGAAAGAATAAAATACTATAAAACAAGTCTGCAAATTAGCGGCTAATAAGTTCTGTTTTACAGTCTTTTGGTTGACTCGCGATGAGTCATTAGAAAAGGAGTCTGAAAAGGGCTAATCAATACTCTATACGAGGCAGCTTGACTGGGTCGCGCGTATACCAATACCAGCGCTGTCGGTCTGTTTGCAACTCACCGCTCTCTCCCGTTCTTCATTTTTTATGGTCATTTTTCGTGCAGCCCTCTATTAACAATGGCGCCCACGCCTTGGATAACGTTTCCAAGTCCGCTTCTAGGAGATGTGGTTGCTGTGTGGCGTGGCAAGATTGCAATCAGGCAGTCTCTTTTGGCGAACCCACGATGGCAGATTCGACTAAGTTGCGCGTACACTGGTCCCAGCGTTGCGGAAAATGTCTTCGCAACATATCGCACGTTTCGTTCATTGTTTCATTGCCTTTCCTGTAGCCTTCTATTAACAGAAGTTACCCGCCGGCAAAAAAAATATATAGATCTACCCTTGTACAGGAACCGTCTATTTCTTGATAACAAACGATTAAAGCATGCCAGCTTACCAGAGGGGGGATGCAAATGACTAACAATGCCGTCAGACTCAGAGGAGGCACGAGGTATAGGTTGGCCCGAATGTGATGCGTTTGAGTCGCTATCCCAAATTGCCAGATGGCGAAACAAGAGTGTTTCAAGGTTGGTTTGCCGTTGACGAAGTGATCAACAAGATGTCAGAGCCGGCAAAAACCGTGTGGTCCACTCCTGGGGCCAGCTCTTCTTCAAACCACGCGATGCACTTAAACTGTGCATCTAAGCGGTTCTTAAAGATGTTTATGCTTGTTGATTTAACTAGTTCCACGAGGAAGCCACCTAGTTTGAGAAAAAAATATTTGCTATATTTGTTTCAAATCTTCGTTTCTTAAGTTTGTATCCATGGCTTCGGATTCTTGAGGAAGCGTCCAACACAAAAATTGGTTTCAATATTTGCTTTGTCAAATTGTTTAGGATCATAAAGACTTGTATGAGTTCTCCTCTTAACCTTCTCGTCTCAAGTGATTGCAGGTTGAGTGCTTTAATTGTCTTCATAGGACTTTTGACGTAGTCTTCGTATCATTTTTGTAGCACGATGTTGCACTCTCTCGAACAATTCTATATCTTTCCGCAAGTATGGATTCCCAAATTGAACTGCGCACTCCAAATGAGATCGAACCAAAGATTTATACAGGGAAATTACTATATTTTCCCATTTGTAGGCAAAATTTCTATATATGAAACCGAGCACTCTGTTTTCCAAATTTCAAATCGTTGCAGACTATAACACCAAGCTTTTTTTTCTTCCTATACCTTTTTTTAGTGGCAAGCCTTTTATTGTATAGTAAAATTCTTCGTTTCTTGCTCCAATGTGTAGTACCTTGCATTTATCAATGTTGAGTTTCATCTGCCAATTTTCTGGCCATTCCACAATGCTGTTTAAGTCTCTGTATTTTATGTTGATCGACAAGGGTTATTGATTTACCACCGAGATTTGTATCGTCAGCAAATTTTGAGAATAGGCTCGCTATGCGTTCATCTAGGTCATTTACATATAGTAGAAAAAACAATGGACCCCTGGGGAACTTCGCTTGTTACGTCTCGCCATCTTGATTGGTGACCATTTATGAATGTACGTTGTTTCCTTCTGTTGAGCCAGTCCTCGATCCACTTCAATACGTTTCCACCGATTCGATGAGCGGCAAACTTCTTAGGTAGACGCTTGTGGGGAACCGTATCGAAAGCTTTTTGAAAGTAGATTATATCTGCTGCTCTATTCGTGTCATACTCTTCGATGATGGTTTGAAAATATTCTAGCAGATTTGTTAAACATGATGCTTTTCGTAAAACTGTGCTGTAATTCGCGGATAATATCCAATTTGTCTAAATGTTCGACTACTTTCTCTTTTATAATAGATTTGAGCAATTTTACGATTAGAGATGTCATGCTTATTGGCCTGTAATTGCTCGAGCTTTGTCGGTCACCCCTTTTAAAGATCGGAGTAATGTTTGCACTTTTAAAATCTTCTGGAATGACACCTACTTCGGGTGATTTGTTGCATATTGTGGTGAGTGGCTTGGTTATCGTTTCTTTAAACTCTTTCAGGTGGCGAGGATGGACCAAATTCGGACCTGGCGATTTGCTTAGCCTTAACTTTCGATATGATTGATTACGACTTCTTCTGTTACTTGAATAAGTCATAAATGATTCTTCTTCGATAACTATTGGAGCAGCAATGTCTGGAAGGGTGTCCATGTTTTCCGTTGTAAAAACTAACGCATAAAATTCATTTAAAATCTCAGCAATGGCACCTGCGTCATAAATTAAGTCTCCATTTTGGTCTTTAAGTGGGCCAATTAAGTCCTTTGCCGTGTTTCTGTTGTTTACATGTTTGGATTTTCTTTTCCTTATCTAACTAGCTCGATTTTGTAATTCTTTAATTTTCTAATGAGCTTTTTGAAACCGCGTCTTAGTTCTATGTATTCGTCTAAACGTGCTCCGCGAGAATCTCTACAACGTTTATATGCCTAATTTCTCCTTTTGATTAGATCCTTGATCCCGTTATTCCACCACTTTGGTTTTACCGTAGATATTTGCTTATGTCGTCTTGGGACGTATATTTGGTAAGCGTTTCTGAATTATGTTATGAAATCATTCCACATTGTAGTGACGGTGTTGTTATTATTACTCCTAGAACTAAGAGCGTTCTTCCACACACGCTCAGTCTTTAAAATTTGCTTGCCCCGAATCCTTTTGACTCGCTTCCACACCTCTGCCAGAGGGGTCTTCCCGTTGAGTGAAGACACGTATGCTCGCCAAGAAGAGCGGCGGGCGTGCTTCAAAATCTACCGAAACCAAGCCCTAGCCCGACGAAATTCAGCGACAGTGAAATCTTTCGGGCGGCGTTTATAGCGCATGAAGGCATAACGCTTCTGTTTGAGGGCCGTCTCAAACTCGGCCAGACGTTCTGGAAATAGTAGTCAAGCCCACGGCGATGAGGTTACCGGAGAACTCAACGGCCTCATCTACCGAACTAAACTCCTGGACTGAGATAGAGAATTCAGTCATTTCCTGAAATGCAGGCCACCGCGCCTGCGCCAAGCACCACCGAGGTGGGCTCTCAGGCAGCAATTGCCCTAAAAATGAGACTTGAATGAGAATGTGATCACTACCATGGAGGTCATCGACCCCCCCCCCCCCCCAATTAAAATCAGGCTATACATCCGAAGAGCACAAAGATAGATCAAGGCAAGAAAATGAAGCGGTTATCGGGCAATGATGTGTAAACTCCTCCACATTTAGGACACCTATCTCAAGCTCTTCGATCAGATCGGCAAGGACTTGTCCTCTGGGATTTATTAAGTAATCTCCCCAGAGAGGATGCCTGCCGTTCAGATCTCCACAAAGAAGAGAAAGGGCCTCGGCAACCGTGCCACGACGCGGCGAATTACCCCGCGTCCAAGTCAGCTGACGGTGGAATGTACGCAGAAATGATAGTATATCTCCTATCGAGGTGAAGCTGCACAGCTACTGCCTAAAAGGAGGTATAGAATGTGAAAAGAACGGACACATCATGGCAGGTGTAAACCGCGCATCCCCCAGCCCGGCCATCTCGTGGTGGTGGGGTCGCAAGACCCTTATACCCTTTGAGTGTGGGCAGGGGAAACGCGCCTAGCATGGTCTACTGCAGAAAATAGCTAACGGGGAACGGGACGAGACGAGCCTCCGCAGCTCCTCCCAGTTGGCCCAGAGTCCACGCAATTCCATTGAAAGAATATTCCCTCCAGGCCTAGCTCGGAGGAGATGTGGGGGCCCTCATCAAACAGAAGACCCTCGCGGGAATATGCACCACATTGCTTCGAAGAAACGGGGTGAGGCTCTCCTCAATTGACACACTTGGCCACACATGATTTGGACTTATCGTTTGCAGCCTTGGAGCAATTTACACATACTTCGGGTGACCCCGACTTTACACGTTTACATGAGCAATTCGTATGGCCGAAACGGTGAAAGTAATAGCACCACCCGGGCCATGGCACAAATACTTCCACGCGGTAGCTGTACCAACCGGCACGCACCGACTCAGGGAGCTTGTCACAGTCGAACGTGACGAAGAATGTAGGGGTGGGTCACGAGGCCCCTCCCTGTTTTCTCATCACACGTTCGAACTTGACCGCCTCATGGGACAGCTCTAAGGTGATGTCCTCTATGAAGTAGTTAGTCAACAAGTTCCTTCGCATAAACTACTACTTTCACCAAGTTTATGGTAGAATGCGGCGTCACACTCACCGGGGTGCCATCGTGTCTGAAGAGCACTTATCTTGGCCGCCTCGGAGGGATCCCGCGTATTTACTAGAAGGCTCCCGTCCGAGAAAGGGGTCACCTTCGGCTCTCTACGAATTATTCTAGCTAAAGCTCTCCTCTGATGGATCATTTTAGCCTTGGCCAACATGCTACAATCAGTGGAGCGAATAACGAGGAAGCGTTTGAAGCCAGCGGGCTCGAAAACGCCAGGCAACCTCTAAATGAGGCGCTCCGATGTTATCGAGACTCCACACCCGGGGGGTAGAGGGGCCTGATGTGCCGATCTAGGCTTGGTCGCTTACCGAAGCAGCAGACCCATCTGTCCCCGCAGATGGAGAGGAGGCCCTCCCCCCCCAGTCTTTTTCCTCTATCTTTTTAGGAGAGGGCGGGCGGGGTTATTAACCCGCTTCTCCCCTCAGCCGGCATGAGCCCTCAGGCCAGATGGAGCGCCCTCACCTAGGTCCTTCTCCGAAGTGGAGGTCCTGGCAGTGTCAGGGGCACCGGTTGGAGGAGATCCCTTCCCTCCTTGTACTGCCTTGGAAACCAAGGCCGTTTGAGGAGGACCTTGCATAGGGGCGGATTCGGTGCTTGGCGGAGAGCCCCGATTCCCTCCAATGGAAGGCCCTACCGTCTGAGGCTGGGTTGCCTCAAGGACCATGTCTATCTCAGGATGGGCCTCCAGTTGGTCAAAACAGGACATCGCAGGTCGCGTTGGCAGCATTGTCACTAGTCACATGTGGGGAGGCACAGGCCTTGACCCAAGCAAGGTTCAATATTCTTCCCAGCAGGTCTTTTGAGGGAAGCGACCGAAGGGGCCTGGCTTCCCTCTCCTCCCTAAGAGGGTTTGCCCTACCGAGCCTCTTCAATGGGGAGCGGTCGGCTATAGGGTGCCTGCTAGCTTTCTTGGCAGTCCCCTTGGAAAGAAACGGGGGGGACTGCCGCTGGGAAAAGGGAGGTGCCCGAAAGCACCTCCAGAGACAGGGGTGAGGGTGAGCCCTGCACCCGTAGGCGAAGGAGAGGAGTAAGCTCCTCTGCTGTTGAAGTCATGTGGGGTCCCCTGGGAAACCACAGAGGGGGGAACCTCCATTTTCTCTGTGGAGCTGCCTGAGGGCGTCTCCGTTGTTCTTACAGGGGAAATGGGGAGATGTGTGTTTTGTTAGGTTTTCATTCATGGGCATAGTGACCCTCTTTTTCTTACGGGAAGCAAACGCTCATCACCCTTTGCAGGAGCCCGCTATGCGAGGGGTGCGTACGGACCTGGCAGAGCCAGGTGCCACCATTTAAGGCCACCCTTTCCATCTGGTGACCTGGCAGCCCTTTAGCATGGCGGCACCACTATGGGCACGGCGTAAAAAAAAATAGATGAAGTGAGGAAGGTATGGGTGGGGATGAAGCAGGTTGTTAAAAAACCACCATCCCAAACCGGAGCTCAGGGGTTAGAGAACATTGTCTCCTCCCCCCTCAGCACCGATCTGGGATAGTTGGCAGAGGTCAGCATCTACCCTGTGAAATTAGAGGCTGACCAGAGAAAGTTGTATGAAAAGCGAGGAAACGAGGGGGGGGAAACAAGTGTATGAAAGAAGAGGGTAAGCCGGGGTCGGACAGGGTGATGAGTCCCGTTAGCACGGCGGCCAGGATGGCATATCGCGGCGCCCCTTAGGGGGAAAAGTTGTGGGAGAGGTTGTAGAAGTGAGGAAGTAGGGCAGAAATACAGGCTGTCTGAAAGAAGAGGCTGAGCTGGGGTTGGAGTCCCCTCAGCACGGCGACCAGGATAGCGAATCGCCGCGCCCCTTAAGGAGGGGGGGGGGGACTAATTAATCAGTAATTAGCTAATTTGCCTATCGGTGCATCCTTAATAGCTAAATACTTGACTATTTAAAGGAATTAGTAAATCAAATTACAATTCAAATAACAAGGTGAGTAAATCTTCAAATGTCTTGGTTTTATATTTTTTATTTAAAAGTACAGTATTTGTTAAAATATCTATTTCAAGTAGTATCTCGTGGTATGTATCTACTACAATAAAAAAATAAGATTTGTTCAAAATCGGTCTATGCCAATTTGCTCCCGAGTACAGAAAACTACTACTATAACAATATTCACGGAGGAGGCAAAATCCTCGTTTGGACCTACTGTGAAATGAAGATTACCCATGGCAAATTTATGAGATGTCACGATTTGACGGAAGTTTCGAAACTACAATCTTCTAACTGTACAGTTTCGACAAAACTGTCAAGGTTGTCCAGATCACCCCAAAGCTCATCATCCATCTTTGAGACTTTGTTCGGGCTTCCACTCAACGCGTTCTCTTTCCTCTTTTCTGTACTGGAAGCTCCATCAGAGAGAGGGTGCTCATTTAGATTGGCGCTTGCGATATTCTTGACATGACCTTTTTTCTCATTTCTCAGTAATCCTCTTTTGTTATTTTCGGACTGATTCTTATTAACGATGGAAAGCCATTTATACGAGGTTCCTTCAGAAATTTTGAGGCAATGAAAATTAGACATATGAGAAATGAAATCTTTGGAAATTTTGAATTTTTCTTCACATAAATGACAATCATAAAGCATAATTGACTGAGTGATAATGTGATGCTCAGGTTTAGAGGCGCTGACCGCCTCTATATCTTCCGTTTGCGCAATAGCGGTCTCCACATAAGGATTATTATCGTTTGCACTTTGGGGCAATGCTAAAGGATCTTCCTCATCAATAGCAGCCTTTGTATTTGGACTTTGGGATTGACTTTGTACTTCCACTAAATTATCACTAAGGGAACGATTCTTTTTGTCTAAGAGCATGGCTCGGAATTCGTTAGGTACACCCTCACAGTAATACATCATGTGAGGTTTTATGTTATTTCTAAACGCAGATTTGTCACAAAATTTACACTTCAGTCTTTTGTAGTTGAGTTCCGAGACTTGAAATGTGCAGAGATCCATGAGAAAACGAATTTTCCTTTGAGAAAGAACCTCGGACAAAGCTTTCCGCCGCACTTTATAATACACACCTTTCCCGAGTTTCAACAGATGAGACAAACTGTGGGAATGCAATTGCAATTTAACGTCTTTGGGAGCTTTGGTGCAAGATATTTCGATGTGGGAATGTAATAACCGTTCGGATACCATTGGTATGTTGCAGAAGGAGCAAAGAAAAAAATAGTCGCTTCGCTTATCTTCTTCCGTTTGTTCTAATTTATCATCGCCCTTGTTTTCTTCCAGACGGTTCTCACACTTGGTTTCAAAATAAACATGTTTTATAGGGGTGTGGGGGGATACTTCAACGGAATGCTGCTCACATTTGGTTCTCTGTTTCGTCACGGGGCTGGTAGTAAGAGGAGACGTAAATTTTACTTTATAATGCCTTGATTTTCCGACTTTCTCTATGTGAAAAGGACTTCCATTAGAAATCTCTTGCGAAATGTTTTCTGGTAGCTCTTTGCATTCTAGTTTTAGATGTTTGATTAAAGTACTTTCTCTTTTGAAACCTTTGACACAATAAGCACAAAAGTAGATAGGATTTGGGGGCACAGATGGTTTTATAAACTCCATCTCTAATGACTTCCCTTTCTTTTTCTCCCTACTTCTTGCTTGGATCCGATGGACAATAATGTGCTCTGTTAATTCATCCTGGGTAAAGAAAAAAGATTCACACATATCGCAATTAAAGGTGGTCATGTTAGTATATGTGGGAGTCACGTTCGGACTAGCCCGGGCATTCGATTTTGTTTCCTTCCGGGTGCTAACTGTTGGGGACTCCCGCCTAACTTTTGGAGGCTTCATGGGATTAAATTCGCGCCAAAACTCTTTCATAGTCACTTTGAGATGTTCATTAACTCCTGAATTAGGGGCAGAAAGAAACGGCTTTGATCTTTTAGCCATTTGAGGTCGAGTGTAAAATTTGCCTCGTTTAGGAGGCACATACTGAGTTTCTTGCCGACACATGCAATCGAGATTATGGCACTTAAAACAGATGTACAAGTAATATAATTCATCATCCATTGATTGAATCAGATGTTGCTTAAGGTGATGATGCAATAATTCTTCTCTTGCAAAGACTTCATTGCACTCGCAGCAAACTAGCTTTCTGTGAGAAATGGAATGCTTTATTAACATCCACTCATACTGAAAAATCTTTGAACATTCCGGGCACCGATACCCGATATAAATGTTGTCCAGTTGACATTGAGATTGGTGGAATTTTGAACTTTGACTTTCTGTCATAACACGAGTGCCCATTTGAGATATCAATCTTCTTTCAGAGTTATTGATTGGTTCCTGAGGTTGCTCATCTGGTTTCAATGCGTCTTTTTCAGGAAAGGATGGGGCGACTACTTTGGTGTTAGAGAGTTTTTCCAAATTTGGTTGGATCTTCTTAGAATCTTGGGGTCTTGAATCGAGAGCCAAGCCACCTAATACAGGCTGCTTTTTTCCTACCTCGGGCCGTAATTCCGGGGAAGGAGCACGAGTTAAGGCAGGTGATGTTTCCTCAGTTCTGCTTTCAGTTCCAGTTTGAAACTTCGAAAATATCAAGTGATCTGTTTGAAAAATGAACATCATTAATTGGAGTACTCTATGGCTTCAACTGATCCAAAATAACCAGAAAATCCCACACAGGATTATCTTCCAAAAATATGCCCTCAATCCACACTACATACAACCAAGTAAACTGTAGGCACTTTGCCAAATAGACAGTAAAAAATCAAAACTTCTCAGTCATACCTGTTCGCAATTAATCAACGCAACAAATACAAACCAAAGGAATATATATATATATTTTTTTTAAGAGCTCATCTGGCGACTGCCTACATGCGCATTAGTCGCCGTATTAAAACTGGCCTAGTTCTAGGCTACTTTAAAATAAAATTAAAGAAACGAAAAAAAAACACCCCAAATAGGGAAGAGGAAGCAAGCTCTTGCGTCGGGGGGGAGGTCCTCCCGGCACAGGAGCGTTCAACCTAAAGGAAAAAAACCAAAAAAAACCCCAAACCCTGCTTAAATAATAGGGAGAAGGCCGGCCTCCCCCCCAAAAGTCAACAAGTGCACGCACTCATCCCAAGTACAAGGAGCAGGCGGTAGCGACCCCGCCCATCCCGGTAACAGGACAGGTATCGTGCGCGAAGATGCCAGTCTGGGGGACGACGCAGTCATTGCAATAGGGCGCAGGCGAGCGCTCCATCAAATAGCGATGCGTCACACGAGTGTGTCCGATTCGGAGACGACAGAAAGCAACCTGAAGCCGCCGCGGCATTGGGGAATAGGTCCATGGAAACAGTCGCGGCGCAATGGCACGCAACTTTAAGTTCCATTCGACCGTCTCCTATCTTCTTTGCCAAGCAGTCCGAAGAGCTGCCCCTATTCCTGCCATGTAGTCGGTGTGAGGAAGAGCGAAACGCTGGTCCGGTCGCAGAGTCCTCGCGGACTCTTTGGCGCGCTCATTCCCCACAATTCCTACATGTCCAGGAACCCAGCAGAAAATAATCTCGACATCTGCCTGGCTCGCCAAAACCGTGGCGTCACGGATATCGCGAACCAGGGAATGCGGAGATTCCAAGGCACCGATAGCACTCAGGGCGCTTTGTGAGTGGCTATAGATCACAATCCGGTCTCCGAACCGGGCAAGTCGCGTAGTCTCCTGTACCGAGTGGTGTATTGCCACCAGCTCAGCCGTGAAGACAGACGCGGCGCCTGGTAGAGCCCCGCTGACTTCAAACAGAGGGGATGCGGCGTGGAAGCCGACCCCCTCTTGGCACTTGGAGCCATCCGTATACACTGGCACGGTTCCAGCGTGACACGATGTGTGCTCCAAAAAGGTCGAACGCAATACTCCCGGCGCAGTACAAGCTTTGGGAGCAGAGGCGTGGCGACAAATAGACAAATGTGGTACCCTCCAGGGTGGCGTCCTGGGCAGAACCAGGGGCGCCACTGGCCCGAGAGCTATATCTACCTCTCGAAGGAGTTTCCTGGCCCTAAACCCAAAGAGCTTAGGGTATGACTGGCGTCTCTCGGCGGCATAGGCACCATCGAAATCTGCAGCGGATGCAGGGAGAGCTGTTAGCGACTGAGTGAGACACCGGGCTCGCGTGTACAGGCGAGTGGCATCTCCCCAGCATCGACCAACAGGCTCTCAATGAGGGAAGTGCGGAAGGCACCGGTCGCAAGGCGAAGGCCGGTGTGGTGGATCGAATCCACATTCCGCAATAAACGCTCGGTTGCGGCTGCATAAAACTCGCATCCGTAGTCGAGCTTCGAGCGAACAAAGGATCGATAAAAAAGTAGGGCAGTAACCCTATCAGCATCCCAAGCGCTGAACGTCACGGAACGGAGAATGTCCATGGCGCGGGTACAACAGACTCTAAGGCTGCGAATATGAGCCTCCCAGGTGAGCGTCGGTCGAATACAAGACCAAGGAAACAGTGCGACTCAACCACATCCAGGCGCACCCCATTAAGAAACAAATCTGGGTCGGGGTGAAGCCGTGGATGGCGGCAGAAGTGCACCACCTTAGTCTTGGCCAAAGAAAACCGAAACCTGTGCGCTTCGGCATAGCGAGAGACGCGGTTCAATGCCTGTTGGAGTCGACGCTCCAGAGTTGGCATCTGGGCCGCGCCAAGAGATCGAAAGGTCGTCCACGTAGAGCGTAGCGAGAGCATCTTCCGGCAGGACTGAGGTGATGCCGTTGATGCTCAGGGCAAAGAGTGTGACACTGAGGACACTTCCCTGCGGGACACCCTCTTCCTGCTCCTTTGGGCCGGAGAGGGCTCCCCCCACCCAAACGCGGAATCGACGATCTCGCAAAAATTCAGATATACACATTGGGAGGCGTCCCCTCGCCCCCATCGTGTGGAGAGTCTCCATGATACCGTGTCGCCATGCGGTATCATAGGCCTTCTCCAGATCGAAAAAGACCGTGGCGTAGTGCTGTCTACGAAGGAAAGTCTCGCAGACGGCGTTTTCCAGTCGGAGCAGAGCATCCGATGTGGAGTGGAACTTGCGGAAGCCGCACTGTACGGAAGACAGATGGCCTCCGCTGTCCAGGAAAAAGGCTAATCTAACATTTACCAATTTCTCCATCAACTTACACACGCAAGAGGTTAGAGAGATTGGGCGGAAACCGGTCGGAGTAGAGTGATCTCTCCCCGTTTGCGAAAGGCAAGCACAGTAGCGATTCGCCAGGAGTCTGGGAGAAGACCTTCCACCCAGATCCTGTTGAACAAATCTAACAGAAAGGCCATGCCTCGCTCACCCAGGTGTCGAAGCATGGCGTACGGGACATCGTCCGGACCATGGGCGGTGTCCGCGCACGAAGCAAGAGCGGAACGCAACTCACTCACAGTAAACTTTTCGTTGAAGGGTTCTCCGCCTCTGGAGGTAAAGTCCAGCCGGCGGCCTTCCGCGACATCACGAAGTGCATTGAATGCTGGCGGAGCAGCATCACGGATAGAGAATGCGGAAAAAGCGGTCGCTAAGGATTCCGCCACGGACGCGGGGTCCGAGATTGTGGTCCCATTCTCCTGGAGAACGGGAGGGGAGTCCTATGAGAACTTGCCCCGAATCCTTTTGACTCCCTTCCACACCTCAGCTAAAAAGGTCTTCCCGTTAAGTGAAGACAGGTATGCCCGCCAAGAAGAGCGGCGGGCGTGCTTCGAAATATACCGGAACCTAGCCTTAGGCCGACGAAATTGACCGACACTGAAATCGTTCGGGCGGCGCTTATAGCACATGTAGGCATAAAGCTTCTGTTTGAGGGCCGTCTCACACTCGGCCGACCACCACAGGAGTGGTCAGCGTGCAAAACGGCCAGACGTTCTGGGAAAAGTAGTCAGGCCCGCGGGGATAAGGCTACAGGAGAAGTCAACGGCCTCATCTACCGACAAACTCCTCAACTGAGATAGATAATTCAGTCATTTCCTGAAATGCAGGCCACCACGCCCGCGCATAGCGCCACCGAGGTGGGCTCTCAGGCGGCAGTTGCCCTAAAATGATATTTGAATGGGAAAGTGATCACTACCATGGAGGTCATCGACCACCACCCAATCAAAATCCGGCTGTGCATCCAAAGAGCACAAGGATAGATCAAGGCAAGAAAATGAAGCGGTTCTCGGGCAGTGATGTGTAAACTCGTCCACATTTAGGACACCCATCTCAAACTCTTCGATCAGATCGGCAAGGACTTGTCCCCTGGGATTTATTGAGTAATCTCCCCCGAGAGGATGCCTGCCGTTCAGATCTGCAGAGAAAGGGCCTCGGAAACCGTGCCACGACGCGGCGGAAGTCCCCCGCGTCCAAGTCAGCTGACGGTAGAGGTATCTAAAGTGAAAACCGCGCATCCCCCAGGCCAGCCATATCGTGGTGGTGGGGTCGCACGCCCCTAGTATGGTCTCCTGCAGAAAAATAGCTAACGGGGAACGGGACGAGACGAGCCCCCGCAGCACCTTCCAACTGGCCCGTAGTCCACGGCAATTCCATTGAAGGAATATGCGCTCCAGGCCTAGCTCGGAGGAGACGCGGGGTCCCTCTTCGAACAGAAGACCCTCACGGGAATGGCCGTACGCTTCCCGGAGGCAGAACCCCGCGCGCTGAATGCGCTGTCGCCTTCGACGACTTATTGGGGGAGGTTAGGCTCGCAATGCGAGTCTTTTCCTCCCTCCGCCTAGAACCCTTAGGCGGGTGTTGCGGCTTTGGAGGCGGGGCCCCTCTTTTTGAGGATCCATCTAATCAGCCATTCAGCCCACCACTAGGCGTGGGCGAAGGAGCCGAAGCTCCTTTGTTCTTGTCCTCCTTTAGGAAGCCCAGAAGATGGCCTGGAGACCAACTTCAGGGGTGTTGCCTCCTGTTAAACAAACGACTCGGTTGAGGCGCGTGGCCGTTTCGCCTTACGGGAAACGGTCACGCTGGTGGAAGGAGAATTTTTTTTTTTTTTTTTTAATTAAGGGGCTATCTGGCGACTGCCGACTAAGGCATAAGTTGCCGTAAACAAACAGCCTAGTTTTAGGCTACTTTAAAAAATTAAACAGAAAACAATAAAAAGAAATAACAATAACTATAACAAAGCAATAACAAAACAATTACAAAAACAACAACAACAATTAAATCGGGTTAAATAAAAGGGAGAAGGCCGGCCTCCCCCAAAAAGTCAATAAGTCCACCAGTCAAAGTACACGCACTCGTCCCGAGCACAAGGGACAGGCGGTAGCGACCCCGCCCATCCCGGTACCGGGACAGGTGTCGTGCGCGAAGATCACCCAGACTGGGACATTCGACAAGAATGTGCCGAACAGTCTGGGGGACGACGCAGTCGTTGCAATAGGGCGCAGGCGAGCGCTCCATCAGATAGCGATGCGTCACACGAGTGTGTCCGATTCGGAGACGACAGAAAGCAACCTGAAGCCGCCGCGGCATTGGGGGATAGGTCCATGGGAACAGTCGCGGCGCAATGGCACGCAACTTTAAGTTCCCTTCGACCGTCTCCCATCTTCTTTGCCAAGCAGTCCGAAGAGCTGCCCCTATTCCTGCCATGTAGTCGGTGTGAGGAAGAGCGAAACGCTGGTCCGGTCGCAGAGTCCTCGCGGACTCTTTGGCGCCCTCATCAGCGCGCTCATTCCCCGCAATTCCTACATGTCCAGGATTTTTTTTTTTTTTTTTTTTATAGAGCCCATCTGGCAACTACCCACTTGGGCATAAGTCGCCGAAAAACACGACAGCCTAGAATTAGGCTACTTTAAAGTTAAAATATGAAAACTTAACAATCAATATAAATTTGAAAAACTTAACAATCGAAGCAATCTCCGGCAGCGGGGGGAGGTCCCCCTCACCCCGGTGCAGGAGAGTGCAATCTAAAACAAAACAATAACAAAAAAAGGAACCTTAAATAAAGGGGAGAAGGCCGGCCTCCCCCAAAAAGTCAATAAGTCCACCAGTCATGGTGCACGCACTCGTCCCGAGTACAAGGGACAGGCGGTAGCGACCCCGCCCATCCCGGTACCGAGAGAGGTATCGTGCGCGAAGATCACCCAGACTGGGACATTCGACAAGAATATGCCGAACAGTCTGGGGGACGACGCAGTCGTTGCAATAGGGCACATGCGAGCGCTCCACCAAGTAACGATGCGTCACACGAGTGTGTTCGATTCGAAGACGACAGAAAGCAACCTGAAGCCGCCGCGGCATTGGGGGATAGGTCCATGGGAACAGTCGCGGCGCAATGGCACGCAACTTTAAGTTCCCCTCGACCGTCTCCCATCTTCTTTGCCAAGCAGTCCGAAGAGCTGCCCGTATTCCTGCCATGTAGTCGGTGTGAGGAAGAGCGAAACGCTGGTCCGGTCGCAGAGTCCTCGCGGACTCTTTGGCGCCCTCATCGGCGCGCTCATTCCCCGCAATTCCTACATGTCCAGGAACCCAGCAGAAGATAATCTCGACATCTGCCCGGCTCGCCAAAACCGTGGCGTCACGGATTTCGCGAACCAGGGGATGCGGAGATTCCAATGCCCCGAGAGCACTCAGGGCGCTTTGTGAGTCGCTATAAATCACAATCCGGTCTCCGAACCGGGCACGTCGCGTAATCTCCCGTACCGAGTGGTGTATTGCCACCAGCTCGGCCGTGAAGACAGACGCAGCGCCTGGTAGAGCCCCGCTGACTTCAAACAGAGGGGATACGGCGTGGAAGCCGACCCCCTCTTGGGACTTGGAGCCATCCGTATACACTGGCACGGTACCAGCGTGACACGATGTGTGCTCCAAAAAGATCGAACGCAATACTCCCGGCGCAGTACAAGCTTTGGGAGCAGAGGCGTGGCGACAAATAGCCAAATGTGGTACCCTCCAGGGTGGCGTCCTGGGCAGAACCAGGGGCGCCACCGGCCCGAGAGCTATATCTACCTCTCGAAGGAGTTTCCTGGCCCTAAACCCAAAGGGCTTAGGGTATGACTGGCGTCTCTCGGCGGCATAGGCACCATCGAGATCAGCTGCGGATGCAGTGAGAGCTGTTGGCGACTGGGGGAGGCGCCGGGCTCGCGCGTACAGGCGAGTGATGCACTGCACGCGGCGCAGAGCGAGTGGCATCTCCCCAGCATCGACCAACAGGCTCTCAATGGGGGAAGTGCGGAAGGCACCGGTCGCAAGGCGAAGGCCGGTGTGGTGGATCGAATCCACCTTCCGCAATAAACGCTCGGCTGCGGATGCATAAAACTCGCATCCGTAGTCGAGCTTCGAGCGAACAAAGGATCGACAAAAAAATAAGGCGGTAGCCCTATCAGCGCCCCAAGCGCTGAACGTCACGGAACGGAGAATGTCCATGGCGCGGGTACAAGAGACCCTAAGGCTGCGAATGTGAGCCTCCCAGGTGAGGCGTCGGTCGAATACAAGACCAAGGAAACGGTGCGACTCAACCACATCCAGGCGCACCCCATTAAGAAACAAATCTGGGTCGGGGTGAAGCCGTGGATGGCGGCAGAAGTGCACCACCTTAGTCTTGGCCAAAGAAAACCGAAACCTGTGCGCTTCGGCATAGCGAGAGACGCGGTTCAATGCCTGTTGGAGTCGGCGCTCCAGAGTTGGCATCTGGCCCGCGCCAAAAGAGATCGAAAGGTCGTCCACGTAGAGCGTAGCGAGAACATCTTCCGGCAGCACCGAGGTGATGCCGTTGATGCTCAGGGCAAAGAGTGTGACACTGAGGACACTTCCCTGCGGGACACCCTCTTCCTGCTCCTTTGGGCCGGAGAGGGCTCCCCCCACCCGTACGCGGAATCGACGATCTCGCAAAAATTCAGATATAAACATTGGGAGGCGTCCCCTCGCCCCCATCGTGTGGAGAGTCTCCATGATACCGTATCGCCATGCGGTATCATAGGCTTTCTCCAGATCAAAAAACACCGTGGCGTAGTGCTGTCTACGAAGGAAAGCCTCGCAGACGGCATTTTCCAGTCGGAGCAGAGCATCCGACGTGGAGTGGAACTTACGGAAGCCGCACTGTGCAGAAGACAGATGGCCTCCGCTGTCCAGGAAATAGGCTAATCTAACATTTACCAATTTCTCCATCAACTTGCACACGCAAGAGGTTAGAGAGATTGGGCGGAAACCGGTCGGAGTAGAGTGATCTCTCCCCGGCTTGCGAAAGGCGAGCACAGTAGCGATTCGCCAGGAGTCTGGGAGGAGACCTTCCACCCAGATCCTGTTGAACAAATCTAATAGAAAGGCCATGCCTCGCTCACCCAGGTGTCGAAGCATGGCGTACGGGACATCGTCCGGACCATGGGCGGTGTCCGCGCACGAAGCGAGAGCGGAACGCAACTCACTCACAGTAAACTTGTCGTTGAAGGGTTCTCCGCCTCTGGAGGTAAAGTCCAGCCGGCGGCCTTCCGCGACATCACGACGTGCATTGAATGCTGGCGGAGCAGCATCACGGCTAGAGAATGCGGAAAAAGCGGTCGCTAAGGATTCCGCCACGGACGCGGGGTCCGAGATTGCGGTCCCATTCTCCTGGAGAACGGGAGGGGGGTCCTGCGAGAACTTGCCCCGAATCCTTTTGACTCGCTTCCACACCTCAGCTAAAGGGGTCTTCCCGTTAAGTGAAGACACGTATGCCCGCCAAGAAGAGCGGCGGGCGTGCTTCGAAATATACCGGAACCTAGCCCTAGCCCGACGAAATTCAGCGACGGTGAAATCGTTCGGGCGGCGCTTATAGCGCATGTAGGCATAACGCTTCTGTTTGAGGGCCGTCTCACACTCGGCCGACCACCATGGGAGTGGTCGGCGTGCAAAACGGCCA
This sequence comes from Ceratothoa steindachneri, assembly GCA_963969495.1. NCBI lineage: Eukaryota > Metazoa > Arthropoda > Malacostraca > Isopoda > Cymothoidae > Ceratothoa > Ceratothoa steindachneri. Next base: position 71,499,642 of record OZ018331.1, on the reverse strand, counting down.
GACGTCCTAGGAATAGTAGTCAGGCCCACGGCGATGAGGTTGCCGGAGAAGAACTCGACGGCCTCATCTACCGACCTAAACTCCTTGACTGAGATAGAGAATTCAGTCATTTCCTGAAATGCAGGCCACCGCGCCCGCGCCAAGCACCACCGAGGTGGTCTCTCAGGCGGCAGTTGCCCTGAAAATGATATTTGAATGGGAAAGTGATCACTACCATGGAGGTCATCGACCACCCCCCAATCAAAATCAGGCTGTGCATCCGAAGAGCACAAAGATAGGTCAAGGCAAGAAAATGAAGCGGTTCTCGGACAGTGATGCGTAAACTCATCCACGTTTAGGACACCCATCTCAAGCTCTTCGATCAGATCGGCAAGGACTTGTCCCCTGGGATTTATGGTGTAATCTCCCCAGAGAGGATGCCTGCCGTTCAGATCTCCAAGCAAGAGATAGGGCCTCGGCAACCGTGCCACGACGCGGCGAAAGTCCCCCGCGTCGAAGTCAGCTGACGGTGGAATGTACGCAGAAATGATAGTATACCTCCTATCCAGGTGCAGCTGCACAGCCACTGCCTGAAAGGAGGTATCTAAAGAGAAAGGAAGAACGGAGACATCATGCCGGGTGTAAACCGCGCATCCCCCAGCCCGGCCGTCCCGCGGTGGTTGGGTCGCAAGACCCTTATACCCCGGGAGGGCAGGCAGGGGGCACGCGCCTAGCATGGTCTCCTGCAAAAAAATAGCTAACGGGGAACGGGATGAGGCGAGCCTCCGCAGCTCCTCCCAGTTGGCCCGGAGTCCACGGCAATTCCATTGAAGGAATATGCCCTCCAGGCCTAGCTCGGAGGAGACGCGGGGGCCCTCCTCGAATTGAAGACCCTCACGGGAATGGCCGTACGCTTCCCGGGGGCAGAACCCCGGGCGCTGTTGGCCGGACAAAGCGCTGAAGGCGCTGTCGCCTTCGAGGACTTATTGGGGGAGGTTGGGCTCGCCATGCGAGTCTTTTCCTCCCTCCGCCTCGAAACCTTAGGCGGGCGTTGCGGCTTCGGAGGCGGGGGCCCCTCTTTTCGAGGAACCACCGTCTCCGAGCCACTCGCTCCACCTCGGGGCGTGGGCAAAGGGGCCGAAGCTCCTTTGTTGCTGTCCTCCTTTCGGGGAACAGCTTTAGGAACCCCGGAAGATGGCCTAGCGACCATCTTCAGGGGTGTTGCCTCCTGTGAGTCTAACGACTCGGTGGAGGCGCGTGGCCGTTTCACTTTACGCGAAACGGTCACGCTGGGGGAAGAGGGGGGAGCCCTGGTTTTAGCCGGGGCAGGGTATGAACCCTTTTTGCCGCCAGCTTTACCAGGGGAGCGCCCAGGTTGGGTAGAGCCCACAGAAGGGCTCCGAATGGGCGCGGAAACAACCGTGCTCGTTGGCCTGGATGGGCCAGGAGCAGAGGGTGCCTTTCTAACTATTGAGGCATATGACGTCCCAGGCAGAGCCGGGCGCGCCAGGACCAAGTCCTTTGCCTCGCGGAATGAGAGTCGATCCTGGGCCTGAACGGCCAGGATTTCTTTCTCAAGGAGATATGCACCACATTGCTTCGAAGAAGCAGGGTGCGGCTCTCCGCAATTGACACACTTGGCCACACACGATTTGGACTTATCGTGTGCGACCTTGGAGCAATTTACACAGACTTCGGGTGACCCCGATTTTGCACGTCTACATGATCGATTCGTATGGCCGAAGCGGTGGCAGTAATAGCACCGCCGCGGCAGTGGCACGAATGCCTTCACGCGGTAGCGGTACCAACCGGCACGCACCGACTCAGGGAGCTTGTCACAGTCGAACGTGACGAAGAGTGTAGGGGTGGGTCTCGAGGCCCCTCCCTGTTTTCTCATCACACGTTCGACCTTGACCGCCCCATGGTCGGCCAGCTCTAGGGTGATGTCCTCAATGGAGTAGTCAACGAGTTCCCTCGCATAAACTACTCCTTTCACAAAGTTCATGGTAGAGTGCGGCGTCACACTCACCGGGGTGCCATGAAGTGTCCGAAGAGCACTTATCTTGGCCGCCTCGGCGGGATTCGCCGCATTCGCCAGAAGGCTCCCGTCCGAGAAACGGGTTACCTTCGGCTCTCTACCAATTGCACTAGCTAATCCTCTCCTCTGATGGATCATGTTGCCCTTGGACAACATGGTGCCATCAGTGGAGCGAATAACGAGGAAGCGTTTGAAGCCAGCGGGCTCGAAAACGCCAGGTAACCTCTGAATCAGGGGCCCCGATGTCATCGAGGCTGCGCCCTGTGCATTCTTGGTCTTAGTCGTAGTCATGGGCTCCGCACACGAGGGGGTAGAGGGGCCGGATGTGCCGATCTTGGCTTGGTCGCCTACCAAAGTGGCAGCAGACCCATCCGTCCCCGCAGCCCCCGCGGATGGAGAGGAGCCCCGAGTCTTCTTCGTCTTTTGAGTCTTTTTAGTCTTTTTCTTTTTAGGAGAGGAGGGCGGGGAATGAACCCGCTTTTCACCTCCGCCGGCAGAAGTCCCCAGGCCAGATGGACCAGCCTCAGCCAGGTTCCTCTCCGAAATGGAGAAGGTCCTGGTTGTCGTAGGGGCACCTGTCGGAGGAGATCCCTCCCCTCCTTCTACTGCCTCGGAGCCCTCAGCCATTTGAGGAGGACCTTGCATAGGGGCGGATTCGGGTTCGGTGCTTGGCGCCGAGCCCGAATTCCCCCCCATGGAGGGCCCTACCGTCTGGGGCTGGGTCTCCTCAAGGACCATGTCTATCACAGGAGGGGCCTCCAGTTGGCCATCCCCTCCCAGGACATCGCAGGTCCCCTTGGCAGTATTGTCACTAGTCAGGTGGTGTGGGGAGGCACAGGCCTTGACCCCAGCAAGGTTCAAAATTCTTGCCAGCAGGTCTTTTGAGGGAAGCGACCGAAGGGGCCTGGCTTCCCTCTCCCCCCTAAGGGGGTTTGCCCTACCGAGCCGCTTGCACGAGGGGCGGTCGGCAATGGGCTGCCTGCTGGCTTTCTTGGCAGTCCCCTTAGAAAGCAAAGGAGGGACTGCCGCTGGAGATAGGGAGGTGCCCGAAAGCACCTCCAGAGAAGGGGGTGAGGGGGAGTCCCCTACACCCGTAGGCGTAGGAGAGGAGTAAGCCTCCTCTCCGGTTAAAGAAATATGAAGGGTCCCTTGCGCAAGCACAAGGAGGGGGACCTCCATTTTCTCGGTGGAGCTGCCCGAGGGCGGCTCCGTAGATGTTTTTGGGGAAGTTGGGGGTTGGGGTTTTTGTTTTTTTTCATACATGGGCATGGTGACCCTCTTTTGATTACGGGACGCAATAGCTCATCACCTCTCGCAGTTGCCCGCACTGCGAGAGGTGCTTACAAGCCCGGCAGAGCCAGGCGCCGCCATTCGGGACCACCCCTCCCGCCTGGTGGCCTGGCAGTCCTTCGGCATGGCGGCTCCACCTTGGACACGGCGTAAAAAATATAGGTTGTGAAGAGGAGAGGAAAAGGGATGTGAGGAAGATGTGGGTGGGGATGAAGCAGGTTGTTAAAAAAACCCCATCCCGAACCGGAGCTGAGGGGTTAGGGAACAATGTCCCCTCCCCCCCTCAGCCCCGATCCGGGGTGGTTGGCTTGAGAAGAAGGTCAGCATTCTACCCTGTGAAATTAGAGGCTGACCAGAGAAAGTTGTGGGAGAGGTTGTATGAAAAGCGACGAGGTAGGGGAGAAATCGGGCTATCTGAAGGAAGGAAGAGAGGCTAAGCTGGGGCCGGACGGAGCGCTGGATCCCGTCAGCACGGCGGCCAGGATGGCAAATCGCCGCGCCCCTTACGGGGTACATGTCCAGGAACCCAGCAGAAGATAATCTCGACATCTGCCCGGCTCGCCAAAACCGTGGCGTCACGGATATCGCGAACCAGGGGATGCGGAGATTCCAATGCCCCGAGAGCACTCAGGGCGCTTTGTGAGTCGCTATAGATCACAATCCGGTCTCCGAACCGGCACGTCGCGTAATCTCCCGTACCGAGTGGTGTATTGCCACCAGCTCGGCCGTGAAGACAGACGCAGCGCCTGGTAGAGCCCCGCGGACTTCAAACAGAGGGGATACGGCGTGGAAGCCGAACCCCTCTTGGGACTTGGAGCCATCCGTATACACTGGCACGGTACCAGCGTGACACGATGTGTGCTCCAAAAAGGTCGAACGCAATACTCCCGGCGCAGTACAAGCTTTGGGAGCAGAGGCGTGGCGACAAATAGCCAAATGTGGTACCCTCCAGGGTGGCGTCCTGGGCAGAACCAGGGGCGCCACTGGCCCGAGAGCTATATCTACCTCTCGAAGGAGTTTCCTGGCCCTAAACCCAAAGGGCTTAGGGTATGACTGGCGTCTCTCGGCGGCATAGGCACCATCGAGATCAGCTGCGGATGCAGTGAGAGCTGTTGGCGACTGAGGGAGGCGCCGGGCTCGCGCGTACAGGCGAGTGATGCACTGCACGCGGCGCAGAGCGAGTGGCATCTCCCCAGCATCGACCAACAGGCTCTCAATGGGGAAAGTGCGGAAGGCACCGGTCGCAAGGCGAAGGCCGGTGTGGTGGATTGAATCCACCTTCCGCAATAAACGCTCGGCTGCGGATGCATAAAACTCGCATCCGTAGTCGAGCTTCGAGCGAACAAAGGATCGATAAAAAAGTAAGGCGGTAGCCCTATCAGCGCCCCAAGCGCTGAACGTCACGGAACGGAGAATGTCCATGGCGCGGGTACAAGAGACCCTAAGGCTGCGAATATGAGCCTCCCAGGTGAGGCGTCGGTCGAATACAAGACCAAGGAAACGGTGCGACTCAACCACATCCAGGCGCACCCCATTAAGAAACAAATCTGGGTCGGGGTGAAGCCGTGGATGGCGGCAGAAGTGCACCACCTTAGTCTTGGCCAAAGAAAACCGAAACCTGTGCGCTTCGGCATAGCGAAAGACGCGGTTCAATGCCTGTTGGAGTCGACGCTCCAGAGTTGGTATCTGGGCCGCGCCAAAAGAGATCGAAAGGTCGTCCACGTAGAGCGTAGCGAGAACATCTTCTGGCAGAACCGAGGTGATGCCGTTGATGCTCAGGGCAAAGAGTGTGACACTGAGGACACTTCCCTGCGGGACACCCTCTTCCTGCTCCTTTGGGGTAGAGAGGGCTCCCCCCACCCGTACGCGGAATCGACGATCTCGCAAAAATTCAGATATAAACATTGGGAGGCGTCCCCTCGCCCCCATCGTGTGGAGAGTCTCCATGATACCGTATCGCCATGCGGTATCATAGGCCTTCTCCAGATCAAAAAACACCGTAGCGTAGTGCTGTCTACGAAGGAAAGCCTCGCAGACGGCATTTTCCAGTCGGAGCAGAGCATCCGACGTGGAGTGGAACTTACGGAAGCCGCACTGTGCAGAAGACAGATGGCCTCCGCTGTCCAGGAAATAGGCTAATCTAACATTTACCAATTTCTCCATCAACTTGCACACGCAAGAGGTTAGAGAGATTGGACGGAAACCGGTCGGAGTAGAGTGATCTCTCCCCGGTTTGCGAAAGGCGAGCACAGTAGCGATTCGCCAGGAGTCTGGGAGAAGACCCTCCACCCAGATCCTGTTGAACAAATCTAACAGAAAGGCCATGCCTCGCTCACCCAGGTGTCGAAGCATGGCGTACGGGACATCGTCCGGACCATGGGCGGTGTCCGCGCACGAAGCGAGAGCGGAACGCAACTCACTCACAGTAAACTTGTCGTTGAAGGGTTCTCCGCCTCTGGAGGTAAACTCCAGCCGGTGGCCTTCCACGACATCACGACGTGCATTGAATGCTGGCGGAGCAGCATCACGGCTAGAGAATGCGGAAAAAGCGGTCGCTAAGGATTCCGCCACGGACGCGGGGTCCGAGATTGCGGTCCCATTCTCCTGGAGAACAGGAGGGGGGTCCTGCGAGAACTTGCCCCGAATCCTTTTGACTCGCTTCCACACCTCAGCTAAAGGGGTCTTCCCGTTAAGTGAAGACACGTATGCCCGCCAAGAAGAGCGGCGGGCGTGCTTCGAAACATACCGGAACCTAGCCCTAGCCCGACGAAATTCAGCGACAGTGAAATCGTTCGGGTGGCGCTTATAGCGCATGTAGGCATAACGCTTCTGTTTGAGGGCCGTCTCACACTCGGCCGACAACCATGGGAGTGGTCGGTGTGCAAAACGGCCAGACGTCCTAGGAATAGTAGTCAGGCCCACGGCGATGAGGTTGCCGGAGAAGAACTCAACGGCCTAATCTACCGACCTAAACTCCTCGACTGAGATAGAGAATTCAGTCATTTCCTGAAATGCAGGCCACCGCGCCCGCGCCAAGCACCACCGAGGTGGTCTCTCAGGCGACAGTTGCCCTGAAAAGGATATTTGAATGGTAAAGTGATCACTACCATGGAGGTCATCGACCACCCCCCAATCAAAATCAGGCTGTGCATCCGAAGAGCACAAAGATAGGTCAAGGCAAGAAAATGAAGCGGTTCTCGGACAGTGATGCGTAAACTCATCCACGTTTAGGACACCCATCTCAAGCCCTTCGATCAGATCGGCAAGGACTTGTCCCCTGGGATTTATGGAGTAATCTCCCCAGAGAGGATGCCTGCCGTTCAGATCTCCAAGCAAGAGATAGGGCCTCGGCAACCGTGCCACGACGCGGCGGAAGTCCCCCGCGTCGAAGTCAGCTGACGGTGGAATGTACGCAGAAATGATAGTATACCTCCTATCCAGGTGCAGCTGCACAGCCACTGCCTGAAAGGAGGTATCTAAAGAGAAAGGAAGAACGGAGACATCATGCCGGGTGTAAACCGCGCATCCCCCAGCCCGGCCATCCCGCGGTGGTGGGGTCGTAAGACCCTTATACCCCGGGAGGGCAGGCAGCGGGCACGCGCCTAGCATTGTCTCCTGCAAAAAAATAGCTAACGGGGAACGGGACGAGACGAGCCTCCGCAGCTCCTCCCAGTTGGCCTGGAGTCCACGGCAATTCCATTGAAGGAATATGCCCTCCAGGCCTAGCTCGGAGGAGACGCGGGGGCCCTCCTCGAATTGAAGACCCTCACGGGAATGGCCGTACGCTTCCCGGGGGCAGAACCCCGGGCGCTGTTGGCCGGACAAAGCGCTGTCGCCTTCGAGGACATATTGGGGGAGGTTGGGCTCGCCATGCGAGTCTTTTCCTCCCTTCGCCTCGAAACCTTAGGCGGGCGTTGCGGCTTGGGAGGCGGGGGGGCCCTCTTTTCGAGGAACCACCGTCTCCGAGCCACTCGCTCCACCTCGGGGCGTGGGCGAAGGGGCCGAAGCTCCTTTGTTGCTGTCCTCCTTTCGGGGAACAGCTTTAGGAACCCCGGAAGATGGCCTAGCGACCATCTTCAGGGGTGTTGCCTCCTGTGAGTCTAACGACTCTGTGGAGGCGCGTGGCCGTTTCGCCTTACGGGAAACGGTCACGCTGGGGGAAGAGAGGGGAGCCCTGGTTTTAGCCGGGGCTGGGTGTGAACCCTTTTTGCCGCCAGCTCTACCAGGGGAGCGCCCGGGTGTAGTAGAGCCCGCAGAAGGCCTCCGAATGGGCGCGGAAACAACCGTGCTCGTTGGCCTGGATGGGCCAGGAGCAGAGGGTGCTTTTCTAACTATTGAGGCATATGACGTCCCAGGCAGAGCCGGGCGCGCAAGGACCAAGTCCTTAGCCTCGCGGAATGAGAGTCGATCCTGGGCCTGAACGGCCAGGATTTCTTTCTCAAGGAGATATGCACCACATTGCTTCGAAGAAGCAGGGTGCGGCTCTCCGCAATTGATACACTTGGCCACACACGATTTGGACTTATCGTGTGCGACCTTGGAGCAATTTACAGAGACTTCGGGTGACCCCGATTTTGCACGTCTACATGATCGATTCGTGTGGCCGAAGCGGTGACAGTAATAGCACCGCCGCGGCAGTGGCACGAATGCCTTTACGCGGTAGCGGTACCAACCGGCACGCACCGACTCAGGGAGCTTGTCACAGTCGAACGTGACGAAGAGTGTAGGGGTGGGTCTCGAGGCCCCTCCCTGTTTTCTCATCACACGTTCGACCTTGACCGCCCCATGGTCGGCCAGCTCTAGGGTGATGTCTTCTATGGAGTAGTCAACGAGTTCCCTCGAAAAAACTACTCCTTTTACAAAGTTCATGGTAGAGTGCGGCGTCACACTCACCGGGGTGCCATGAAGTGTCCGAAGAGCACTTATCTTGGCCGCCTCGGCGGGATTCGCCGCATTCGCCAGAAGGCTCCCGTCCGAGAAACAGGTTACCTTCGGCTCTCTACCAATTGCACTAGCTAATCCTCTCCTCTGATGGATCATGTTGCCCTTGGACAACATGCTGCCATCAGTGGAGCGAATAACGAGGAAGCGTTTGAAGCCAGCGGGCTCGAAAACACCAGGTAACCTCTGAATCAGGGGCCCCGATGTCATCGAGGCTCCGCCCTGTGCACTTTTGGTCTTTGTCATCGTCAGGAGCTCCGTACCCGGGGAAGCAGAGGGCCCGGATGTGCCGATCTTGGCTTGGTCGCTTGCCAAAGTGGCAGCAGACCCATCCGTCCCCGTAGCCCCCGCGGATTGAGAGGAGCCCCGAGTCTTCTTCGTCTTTTTGGTCCTTTTCTTTTTTGGAGAGGAGGGCGGGGAATGAACCCGCTTCTCACCCCCGCCGGTAGAAGCCCCCAGGCCAGATGGACCGGCCTCAGTCAGGTCCTTCTCCGAAATGGAGAAGGTCCTGGTGGTCGCAGGGGCATCATCCAGAGGAGATCCCTCCCCTCCTTGTACTGCCTGAGAATCTACAGCCGTTTGATGAGGACCTTGCATAGGGGCGGATTCGGGTTCGGTGCTTGGCGCCGAGCCCGGATTCCCCCCCATGGAAGGCCCTACCTTCTGAGGCTGGTTTTCCTCAAGGACCATGTCTATCACAGGAGGGGCCTCCAGTTGGCCATCCCCTCCCAGGACATCGCAGGTCCCCTTGGCAGCGTCATAAGTCTTTAGTGGGGAGGCACAGGCCTTGACCCCGGCAAGGTTTAATATTTTTGCCAGCAGGTCTTTTGAGGGAAGCGACCGAAGGGGCCTGGCTTCCCTCTCCCCCCTAAGGGGGTTTGCCCTACCGAGCCGCTTGTACGAGGGGCGGTCGGCAATGGGCTGCCTGCTGGCTTTCTTGGCAGTCCCCTTAGAAAGCAAAGGAGGGACTGCCGCTGGAGATAGGGAGGTGCCCGAAAGCACCTCCAGAGAAGGGGGTGAGGGGGAGTCCCCTACACCCGTAGGCGTAGGAGAGGAGTAAGCCTCCTCTCCGGTTAAAGAGGTATGGAGGGTCCCATGCGCAAGCACAGGGGGGGGGGACCTCCATCTTTTCTGTGGAGCTGCACGAGGCGGCCCCGTTGTTTTAGGGGGAATTAAGGGGAGATGGTTTTTTTTTTTCATCATTGGGCATGGTGACCCTCTTTGTTTTACGGGACGCAATCGCTCACCACCTCTTGCAGTAGCCCGCACTGCAAGAGGTGCTTACAGGCCCGGCAGAGCCAGCGCCGCCATTTGGGACCACCCCTCCCGCCTGGTGGCCTGGCAGTCCTTCGGCATGGCGGCTCCACCTTAGACACGGCGTAAAACAGATAGAATGTGAAGAGGAGAGGAAAAGGGATGTGAGGAAGGTATGGGTGGGGATGAAGCAGGTTGTTAAAAAAAACCCATCCCGAACCGGAGCTCAGGGGTTAGGGAACAATGTCCCCTCCCCCCTCAGCCCCCATCCGGGGTGGTTGGCTTGAGAAGAAGGTCAGCATTCTACCCTGTGAAATTAGAGGCTGACCAGAGAAAGTTGTGGGAGAGGTTGTATGAAAAGCGACGAGGTAGGGGAGAAATCGGGCTATCTGAAGGAAGGAAGAGAGGCTAAGCTGGGGCCGGACGGAGCGCTGGATCCCGTCAGCACGGCGGCCAGGATGGCAAATCGCCGCGCCCCTTACGGGGTGGTGGAAGGAGGGAAAGCCCTGGTTTTAGCTGGGTCTGGGTGTCAACCCTTTGTGCCGCCAGAATTACCAGGGCAGCGCCCGGGTTGAATAGAACCAGCAGAAGGGCTCCGAATGGGCAGGGAAAACAACAGTGCTCGTTAGCATGGATGGGCCAGGAGAAGAGGGTGTCTTTCTAACCGAAGTGGCAGCAGACCCGTTTTCCCCACGGATGGAAGAGCCCAGAGTCTTCTTAGTCTTTTTCGGAGAGGAGGGAAGGGAATGAACCTGCTTCTCCCCTCCGCAAGCAGGAGCACCCAGGCCAGATGGACCGGCCTCAGCCACGTCCTTCTTTGAGATGGAGAAGGTCCTGGTAGTCGCAGGGGCACCGGTTGGAGGAGATTCCTCCCCTCCTTGTACTGCCTTGGAAACCAGGGCCGTTTGAGGAGGACCTTGCATAGGGGAGGATTCGGGTTCCATGCTTGGCACCGAGCCCGGATTCGCTACCATGGAAGGCCCTACGGTCTGAGGCTGGGTTGCCTCAAGGACCAGGTCTATCTCAGGGGGTCCTCCAGCTGGCCATCCATCTCCAGGACATCACAGGTCCCGTTGGCATCATTGCCACTAGTCAGGTGTGGGGAGGCACAGGCCTTGACCCCGGCAAGCTTCAATATTCTTGCCAGCAGGTGTTTTGAGGGAAGTGACCGAAGGGGCCTGGCTTCCCTCTCCCCCCTAAGGGGGTTTGCCCTACCGAGCCGCTTTAATAGGGAGCGGTCAGCTATGGGCTGCCTGCTGGCTTTCTTGCCCCAGTCCCCTTGGAAAGAAAAGAGGGAACTGCAGCTGGAAAAAGGGAGGTGCCCGAAAGCACCTCAAGAGAAGGGGGTGAGGGGGGGTCCCCTACACCAGTAGCTGTAGGAGAGGAGTAAGCCTCCTCTCCAGTTAGAGAAGTTTGGAGGGTCCCCTGTGCAAGCACAGGGATGGGGGAACCTCCATTTTTCTTGTGGAGCTGCCCGAGGGCAGCTTCGACGATAGAACTGGGTAAATTAAGGTCAGATTTTCTATTTCTTCCACATTGGGCATGGTGACCCTCTTTTAATTACGGGATGCAATAGCTCATCACCCCTGGCAGTAGCCCACACTGTGAGGGGTGCGTATAGGTCTGGCAGAGCCAGGTGCCGCTATTCAGGAACACCCCTCCCGCCTGGTGGCCTGGCAGTCCGTCGGCTCCACTTTGGACACGGCGTAAAAAACAAAGATAGATGGTGAAGTGAGGAAGGTATGGGTGGGGATGAATCATGTTGTTAAAAACCAAGCACCCCAGACTGGAGCTCAGGGGTTAGGGAACATTGTCCCCTCCCTCCTCAGCCGTGATCTGGGACGGTTGGCTGTGAAATTAGAGGCTGACCAGAGAAAGTTGTGGGAGAGGTTGTATGAAAAGAGAGGAAACCGAGGATGGGGGGGGGGGGACAAGTGTTTTGAAGGAAGGAGAAGAATCTAAGCTGGGTCGGACAGGGTGCTGATTCTCGTCAGCACAGCATCCAGGATGGTAAATCACCACGCCCCTTACAGGGCCCTGGCGTGCATCTTTACACTGTGTTCTATGGAGTTTTGTAAAAAAAAGAAAAAAAAAAGACTATTTTAGAGCTGCATCATCTAATATGGCAGAACTAGGAATGAGTTTTGAGAAATCAATGCATCCATCAATGTCAATATTTTGCAGAATGCCTTAATAAATTTTGCTAATAAGTGGTCTGGTGGGGGTCATTTTTAATGTTAAAAGCTAGCTAATAAAATTTCAAATAATGTTCTTTGTAATGATACTTATTTCTACCTTCAAACTTTAATGGCTAACAAATTACAGCATTATAAAAAGGGGGCATTTTTGGCTGTCGCCTGGTATATTTTCCTAGTACTGTATTTCATAATAATTATTAAGGGTTTTACCACTGATCTGCATTGATTTTGAGGCCTTGTATTTATTATGGAATTAACCACCAATTTGCACTCATTTTGAGGAGTTTTATCACTGATCTGCATTCATTTTGAGACCTTTTATTTAGTAGGGGATTTACCACTGATTTTCTCTCATTTGGGGACTTTTATTTGGTAGCTGTTTACCACTGAGGTGCATTCATTTTGAAAGCTTTGATTTACTGTGGATTTTACCAGTGATTTGCATTCATTTTGAGGAGTTTTATTTGCGTAAATTTCAGCATATTTTGAAGGTGATCTTTAAAAAGATAATGATTAATGGCACTGTAACCCAGGGAGACCTAGTAATCCGGAAAATAGGTACATAAAAGCAGGCTTGATTGCAAGGATGAGGAATCACTTACCTTTGTGCATAAATTTCAGCATATTTTGAATATGATCTTTACAAAGGAGATGCTTAATGGCACTATGATCTGAGGAGGCATGGTAATCTGGACAATAGCTACAAAAAAGCAGTGCTTGATTGCGAGGGAAAATTCCATTCTTCTTATTTAAATTCTTTCTTGCAAGAAACCAGTTACGAACATCTTTCTGTAATGTAACAGTGTACTTCAGTAAATTGCTCAGATAGGTTCATGTGTTAGTTGAGGAATATATATATATATATTTTATTTTAACTCTAAACTGCGGAGCAAAATAACAATGATTTTACTTTATTAAAATATTTTCAATATGAGAAGGTAAATGAAATTTCCATGGTACATAAAGGCATGGTGTATTTAATATATTTTATGAAAATCTCACATGATACAATCATATATTAAAGAAATTATACTAAATAAATAAAATTAAATATTGACACATACAAAATAAGAGAACAATTTTTTCAGGAACATTCCTGAAGTTATTTGTACAGTAGCTAAGAACTGTACAACAGCCATTGTTGTTGTACTCATTTTGCAGAGATGCCACCACTTGTCAAGAAAGTTACCTATGAGCACTGTCAGAGAATTGTTCAGAGCTATTAGGAGTTTCTCTATGAAGGATCTCTTTGAGAGTGCAGAAGAGCAGGAATTTCTCAAAAAATTAAGACCAATAGTGGCAAAGAAGGGAGCTGTTTCAGTGTCCCATCACCTCAATGCATCTGGTTTAAAAGCACATTCTCTAGCAACCAAACCAATCATAAATAAGAAGATTGCAGTGTTTTTTAATATGACTCCAAAGATTAATAATTTTCAGGTGTTCTTTCGCTTGACTGGGCTTATCGAAGGCTTAAGGCAAAGATGGACTTACAAAAATAAACACTACTTTATAAAAAAAAATATATTATAAGTGCATGATTACCGAGCATATTTAATGGAAGACTAGAATGTCGAAGTAAAAAACAAAGTAAATATAGGATGAGGCAAGACAAGACTCAGTGATTACGTGGGACTGTGAAGGTTAAGTAACAATAGCAATCGGGATCCTACTAATAATGATTATGAGTAATCTGATCAATATCTATCTTTATTCTTCTCTATTCCTATTCTGACTCTTCTTTATATATGCTAAAAATACATAGGGTGTGGCCAGAGGGACCAGCATCCATATTCAGTCTCAACTCTCCACTCTATGGGCAGAGCTAAGCTGCCTGTAATCTGTGTGTACATTTTTGGATCAAATGTTTACTTGTGTCATTTGATATGCTTCTTGTGGCATCGCCTCACGCTCAGCAGCTGTATTTATTCAGTCTCCTAAGTAAACCTCCATGTCTGATCATTTTATTTTGAGACATGACTTGGACTGTCTTATCAAACAGGTGTTCGAGTGGTTGGCCTTTGCTCCCTTTGTCTCATGGTCTTATACTTCAAAACAACTATATATGGACATCTACAAACCAATACAATATTGAATCTTTACATTACATTTTGTATGGCATACTTAAATAAAATAGGACCAATTCGCGTCAGCCTTGTGGAGGGGTTTTTCGGCGTATTAAATTCAGCACAAAGCCTAACTCATGGTGTACTTTGACCACCATAAGTACTCCCCTTCCAGAGGATGGAGTTATAATGAAAGTCATGTTACATATGTAGATATACCCGACATTACTTCTTGTACTCCTAATAGCAATAGTATGCAGACTAAGCACACAAGGTGTCGACCCTTATTTAAGTGGGACCATCTATGCTGAGTCCTACATATTGTATGATATTAATACAATGATGCCTAATACATTTTTCTAAGTATTTCATTTACAACTGGCGTATCTTGCATTTGGTTCCTATATGAATAGAATTCTGACACCTAACAAATACATTTTAATATATATATATATATATATATATATATATATATATATATATATATATATACATACACACAAGGGTTATAGAGGCAACGAGGTGTGTATATTTATCCCTCTAGCTTTCTCATTACAATATTTCACAATAATATTGCCATACAGTTAAAAATATAAATGACAGGTTCCTAACAAATGTGACTCATCTCCTGGACCGTGTGATTATTTTTTTAGGGGCTATCTGGCGACTGCCCACTGGGGCAAAAGTATCTGCAATCAAACAGCCTAGCTCTAGGCTACTTTAGAATAAAAATTTGAAAACAAAACGATAAAAAGGGAAGATGACAACAATTAGGAAGCAAGCTCTGGCATTGGGGGGAGGTCCCCATCCCCCCCCGGCGCAGGAGCGTGCGACCTACAAAGAAAACAACAATAACAAAAAAAACCCTAGTTAAATGAAGGGGAGACGGTCGGCCTCCCCACCCAAAAGTCTATCAGTCCACCAGTCAATGAGCACGCACTCGTCCCGAGTACAAGGGACAGGCGGTAGCGACCCCGCCCATCCCGGTACCGGGACAGGTAATGTGCGCACAGATCGCCCAGACTGGGACATTCAACAAGAATGTGCCGAACAGTCTAGGGGACAACACAGTCTTCACAGTAGGGCGCTGGCGAGCACACCATCAAATGGTGGTGCGTGACACGAGTGTGTCCGATTTGGAGACGACAGAGAGCAACCAGAAGCCTTCGCGGGATTGGGGGGGTAGGTCCATGGGAACAGTCGCGGCGCAATGGCCCTTCGATCGTCTCCCATCTTCTTTGCCAAGCAGTCCGGACAGCTGCCCGTATTCCTGCCATGTAGTCGATATGAGGAAGAGCGAAAGCCTGGTCCGGACTCTTTGGCGCCCTCATTCCCCGCAATTCCTACATGTCCAGGAACCCAGCAGAAGATAATCTCGACATTCGCTCGGTTCGCCAAAACCGTAGCGACACGGATATCGCGAACCAACCAGGACATGCAGAGATTCAAATGCCCCAAGAGCACTAAGGGCGCTTTGTGAGTCGCTATAGATCACAATCCGGTCTCCGAACCGGGCACGTAGCGTAATCTCCCGTACTGAGTGGTGTATTGCCACCAGCTCGGCAGTGAAGACAGACGTGAAGCATGACACGAGGTGCGCTCCAAAAAAGGTCGAACGCAATACACCCGGCGCTGTACAAGCTTTGGGAGCAGAGGCGTTGCGACAAATAATCACTGGTGGTACCCTCCAGGGTGCCGTCCTGGGCAGAACAAGGGGCTCCACCGGCCCGAGAGCTATACCTAACGCTCGAAGGAGTTTCCTGGCCCTAACCCAAAGGGCTTAGGGTATGACTGGCGTCTCTCGTCCGCATAGGCACCGTCGAAATCAGTTACGAATACAGTGAAAGCTGTTGGCGACTGAGGGAGGGGCCGGACTCGCGCATACAGGCGAATGATGCACTGTACACGCGTAGAGCGAGTGGCATCTCCCCAGCATCGACCAACAGGCTCTCAATGGGGGAAGTGCGGAAGGCATCGATCGAAAGGCACGGGCCAGTGTGGAGAATCGAGTCCACCTTCCGCAATAAACGCACGGCTGCGGATGCATAAAACTCGCATCCGTGGTAGAGCTTCGAACGAACAAAAGATCGATAAAAAAGTAGGGCAGTAGCTCTATCGGCGCCCCAAGCGCTGAACGTCACGGAACGGAGAATATCCATGGCGCGGGTACAACAGACTCTAAGGCTGCGAATATGAGCCTCCCAGGTGAGGCGTCGGTCAAATACACGACCAACGAAACGGTGCGACTCAACCACTTACTGGCGCACCCGATTAAGAAACAAATCTGGGTCGGGGTGGAGCCGTGAATGACGACAGAAGAGCACGACCTTAGTCTTGGCCAAGGAAAACCGAAAACTGTGCGCTTCGGCATAGCGAGAGCCGCGGTTCAATGACTGTTGGACACACTCCAGAGTTGGAATCTGGGCTGCGCCAAAAGAGATCGAAAGGTCGTCCAAGTAGAGCATAGCGAGAACATCTTCCGGCAGCACCGAGGTGATGCCGTTGATGCTCAGGGCAAAGAGTGTGACACTGAGGACACTTCCCTATGGGACACCCTCTTCCTGCTCCATTGGGCCGGCGAGGGGTCCCTCCACCCATGATCTCGCAAAAATTCAGATATAAACATTATGCGTCGTCCCCTCGGTGATCGTGTGGAGAGTCTCCATGATACCCCCTCGCCCCCATCGTGTGGAGTCTCCATGATAACGTATCGCCCATGCGGTATCATAGGCCTTCTCCAGATCGAAAAACACTGTGGCGTAGTGCTGTATACGAAGGAAGGCCTCGCAGACAGCGTTTTCCAGTCGGAGCAGAGCATCCGACGTGGAGTGGAATTGCGGAAGCCGCACTGTGCAGAAGACAGATTGTCTCAGCTGTCCAGGAAAAAATCTAATCTAACAGATACTAATGTCTCGAACAACTTGCACACGCAAGAGGTTAAATAGATTGGTCGGAAACCGGCCGTAGTGATCTCTTCCCGGTTTGCGAAAGAACACAGTAGCGATTCGCCAGGAATCTGGGAGGAGACCCTCCACCCAGATCCTGTGAACAAATCTAACAGAAAGGCCATGCCTCGCTCACCCAGGGGTCGAAGCATGGCGTACGGGACATTGACGGACCATGGGCGCAGTCCGCTCACGAAGCAAGAGCGGAACGGAACACGCCCACAGTAAACCTGTCGTTAAAGGTTTTTCCGCCACTGGAGGTAAAGTCCAGTCGGCGGCCTTCCGCTACATCACGACGTGCATTGAATGCTGGCGGAGCAGAATCCCGGCTAGAGAATGCGGAAAGCAGTCGCGAAGGATTCCGCCACGGAAGCGGTGTCCGAGATTGCGGTCCCATTCTCCATGGAGAACGGGAGGGAGGTCCTGTGAGAACCTGCCCCAAATCCTTTCGACTCGCTTCCACACCTCTGCTAGAGGGGTCTTCCCGTTAAGTGAAGAAACGTATGCCGCCAAGAAGAGCGGCGGGCGTGCTTCGAAATATACCGAAACCAAGCCCTAGCCCGACGAAATTCAGCGACAGGGGCCGTCTCACACTCGACCGACCACCGCGGGAGTGGTCGGCGTGCAAAACGGCCAGACGTTCTGGGAATATATATTTTTTTTAATTTAAGGGGCTATCTGGCGACTGCCGACTTAGGCATAAGTCGCCGTAAACAAACAGCCTAGTTCTAGGCTACTTTAAAAAATTGAACAGGAAACAACAATAACAACAATTAAACCTGGTTAAATAAGAGGGAGAAGGCCGGCCTCCCCCAAAAAGTGAATAAGTCCACCAGTCGAAGTGCACGCACTCGTCCCGAGTACAAGTGACAGGCGGTAGCGACCCCGCCCATCCCGGTACCGGGAGAGGTGTCGTGCGCGAAGATCACCCAGACTGGGACATTCGACAAGAATGTGCCGAACAGTCTGGGGGACAACGCAGTCGTTGCAATAGGGCGCAGGCGAGCGCTCCATCAAATAGCGATGCGTCACACGAGTGTGCCCGATTCAGAGACGACAGAAAGCAACCTGAAGCCGCCGCGGCATTGGGGGATAGGTCCATGGGAACAGTCACGGCGCAATGGCACGCAACTTTAAGTTCCCTTCGACCGTCTCCCATCTTCTTTGCCAAGCAGTCCGAAAAGGTTGCCCGTATTCCTGCCATGTAGTCAGTGTGAGGAAGAGCGAAACACTGGTCCGGTCGCAGAGTCCTCGCGGACTCTTTGGCGCCCTCATCGGCGCGCTCATTCCCCGCAATTCCTACATGTCCAGGAACCCAGCAGAAGATAATCTCGACATCTGCCCGGCTCGCCAAAACCGTGGCGTCACGGATTTCGCGAACCAGGTGATGCGGAGATTCCAATGCCCCCAGAGCCCTCAGGGGGCTTTGTGAGTGGCTATAGATCACAATCCGGTCTCCGAACCGGGCACGTCGCCTAATCTCCCGCACCGAGTGGTGTATTGCCACCAGCTCGGCCGTGAAGACAGACGCAGCGCCTGGTAGAGCCCCGCTGACTTCAAACAGAGGGGATACGGCGTGGAAGCCGAACCCCTCTTGGGACTTGGAGCCATCCGTATACATTGGCACGGTACCAGCGTGACACGATGTGTGCTCCAAAAAGGTCGAACGCAATACTCCCGGCGCAGTACAAGCTTTGGGAGCAGAGGCGTGGCGACAAATAGCCAAATGTGGTACCCTCCAGGGTGGCGTCCTGGGCAGAACCAGGGGCGCCACCGGCCAGAGAGCTATATGTACCTATCGAAGGAGTTTCCTGGCCCTAGACCAAAAGGGCTTAGGGAATGACTGGCGTCTCTCGGCGGCATAGGCACCATCGAGATCAGCTGCGGATGCAGTCAGAGCTGTTGGCGACTGAGGGAGGCGCTGGGCTCGTACGTACAGGCGAGTGATGCGCTGCACGCGGCGCAGAGCGAGTGGCATCTCCCCAGCATCGACCAACAGGCTCTCAATGGGGGAAGTGCGGAAGGCACCGGTCGCAAGGCGAAGGCCGGTGTGGTGGATCGTATCCACCTAACGCAATAAACGTTCGGCTGCGGATGCATAAAACGCGCATCCGTAGTCGAGCTTCGAGCGAACAAAGGATCGATAAAAAAGTAATGCAGTAGACCTATCAGCGCCCCAAGCGCTGAACGTCACGGAACGGAGAATATCCATGGCGCGGGTACAAGAGACACTAAGGCCGCGAATATGAGCCTCCCAGGTGAGGCGTCGGTCGAATACAAGACCAAGGAAACGGTGCGACGCAACCACATCTAGGCGCACCCCATTAAGAAACAAATCTGGGTCGGGGTGAAGCCGTGGATGGCGGCAGAAGTGCACCACCTTAGTCTTGGCCAAAGAAAACCGAAACCTGTGCGCTTCGGCATAACGAGAGAGGCGGTTCAATGCCTGTTGGAGTCGACGCACCAGAGTTGGAAACTGGGCCGCGCCAAAAGAGATCGAAAGGTCGTCCATGTAGAGCGTAGCGAGAACATCTTCCGGCAGCACCGAGGTGATGCCGTTGATGCTCAGGGCAAAGAGTGTGACACTGAGGACACTTCCCTGCGGGACACCCTCTTCCTGCTCCTTTGGGCCGGGGAGGGCTCCCCCCACCCGTCCGCGCAATCGACGATCTCGCAAAAATTCAGATATAAACATTGGGAGGCATCCCCTCGCCCCCATCGTGTGGAGAGTCTCCATGATACCGTATCGCCATGCGGTATCATAGGCCTTCTCCAGATCAAAAACACCCGTGGCGTAGTGCTGTCTACGAAGGAAAGCCTCGCAGACGGCATTTTCCAGTCGGAGCAGAACATCCAACGTGGAGTGGAACTTACGGAAGCCGCACTGTGCAGAAGACAGATGACCTCCGCCGTCCAGGAAATAGGCTAATCTAACATTTACCAATTTCTCCATCAACTTGCACACGCAAGAGGTTAGAGATTGGGCGGAAACCGGTCGGAGTAGAGTGATCTCGAAGCATGGCGTACGGGACATCGTCCGGACCATGGGCGGTGTCCGCGCACGAAGCAAGAGCGGAGCGAAACTCACTCAAGGTAAACTTGTCGTTGAAGGGTTCTCCACCTCTGGAGGTAAAGTCCAGAAGCGGGCTTCCGCGACATCACGACGTGCATTGAATGCTGGCGGAGCAGCATCACGGCGAGAGAATGCGGAAAAAGCGGTCGCTAAGGATTCCGCCACGGACGCGGGGTCCGAGATTGCGGTCCCATTCTCCTGGAGAACGGGAGGGGGGTCCTGCGAGAACTTGCCCCGAATCCTTTTGACTCGCTTCCACACCTCAGCTAAAGGGGTCTTCCCCTTAACTGAAGACACGTATGCCCGCCAAGAAGAGCGGCGGGCGTGCTTCGAAATATACCGGAACCTAGCCCTAGCCCGACGAAATTCAGCGACAGTGAAATCGTTCGGGCGGCGCTTATAACGCATGTAGGCATAACGCTTCTGATTGAGGGCCGTCTCACACTCGGCCGACCACCATGGAAGTGGTCGGCGTGCAAAACAGCCAGACGTCCTAGGAATAGTAGTCAGGTCCAAATCAATGAGGTTGCCGGAGAAGAACTCAACGGCCTCATCTACCGACCTAAACTCCTCGACTGAGATAGAGAATTCAGTCCTTTCCTGAAATGCAGGCCACCGCGCCCGCGCCAAGCACCACCGAAGTGGTCTCTCAGGCGGCAGTTGCCCTGAAAATGATATTTGAATGGGAAAGTGATCACTACCATGCAGGTCATCGACCACCTTCCAATCGAAATCAGGCTGTGCATCCGAAGAGCACAAAGATAGGTCGAGGCAAGAAAATGAAGCGCTTCTCGGACAGTGATGCGTAAACTCATCCACGTTTAGGACACCCATCTCAACCTCTTCGATCAGATCGGCAAGGACTTGTCCCCTGGGATTTATGGAGTAATCTCTCCAGAGAGGATGCCTGCCGTTCAGATCTCCAAGCAAGAGATAGGGCCTCGGCAACCGTGCCACGACGCGGAAAAAGTCCCCCGCGTCGAAGTCAGCTGACGGTGGAATGTATGCAGAGATCAGAGTATACCTCCTATCCAGGTGCAGCTGCACAGCCACTGCCTGAAAGGAGGTATCTAAAGACAAAGGAAGAACGGAGACATCATGCCGGGTGTAAACCGCGCATCCCCCAGCCCGGCCATCCCGCGGTGGTGGGGTCGCAAGACCATTATAATCCGGAGGCGGAGGGGCGGGCAGGGGGCACGCGCCTAGCATGGTCTCCTGCAAACGATAGCTAACGGGGAACGGGATGAGACGAGCCTCCGCAGCTCCTCCCAGTTGGCCCGGAGTCCACGGCAATTCCATTGAAGGAATATGCCCTCCAGGCCTAGCTCGGAGGAGACGCGGGGGGCCTCCTCGAACTGAAGACCGTCACGGTAATGGCCGTACGCTTCCCGGGGGCAGAACCCCGGGCGCTGTCGGCTTTGAGGACTTATTGGGAGAGGTTGGGCTCGCCATGCGAGTCTTTTCCTCCCTCCGCCTCGAAACCTTAGGCGGGCGTTGCGGCTTGGGAGGAGGGGGGCCCTCTTTTCAAAGAACCACCGTCTCCGAGCCACTCGCTCCACCTCGGGGCCAAAGCTCCTTTGTTGCTGTCCTTCTTTCGGGGGAGAGCTTTAGGAACCCCCGAAGATGGCCTAGCGACAATCTTCAGGGGTGTTGCCTCCTGTGACTCTGACTCGGTGGAGGCGCGTGGCCGTTTCGCCTTACGGGAAACAGTCACGCTGGGTGAAGAGGGGGAAGCCCTAGTTTTAGCCGGGGCTGGGTAGGAACCCTTTTTGCCGCCAGCTTTACCAGGGGAGCGCCCGGGTTGGGTAGAGCCCGCAGAAGGGCTCCGAATGGGCGCGGAAACAACCGTGCTCGTTGGCCTGGATGGGCCAGGAGCAGAGGGTGCCTTATTAACTATTGAGGCATATGACGTCCCAGGCAGAGCCAGGCGCACCAGGACCAAGTCCTTAGCCTCGCAGAATGAGAGTCGATCCTGGGCCTGAACGGCCAGGATTTCTTTCTCAAGGAGATATGCCCCACATTGCTTCGAAGAAGCGGGGTGCGGCTCTCCGCAATTGACACACTTGGCCACACACGATTTGGACTTATCTTGTGCGACCTTGGAGCAATTTACACAGACTTCGGGTGACCCCAACTTTGCACGTCTACATGAGCGATTTGTATGGCCGAAGCGGTGACAGTAATAGCACCGCCGCGGAAGTGGCACGAATGCCTTCACGCGGTAGCGTTACCAACCGGCACGCACCGATTCAGGGAGCTTGTCACAGTCGAACGTGACGAAGAGTAGAGGGGTGGGTCTCGAGGCCCCTCCCTGTTTTCTCAACACACGTTCGACCTTGACCGCCCCATGGTCGGCCAGCTCTAGGGTGATGTCCTCAATGGAGTAGTCAACGAGTTCCCTCGCATAAACTACTCTTTTCACAAAGTTCATGGTAGAGTGCGGTGTCACACTCACTGGGGTGCCATGGTGTCCGAAGGGCAGTTATCTTGGTCGCCTCCACGGGATTCGCCAGAAGGCTCCCGTCCGAGAAACGGGTCACCTTCGGCTCTCTACCAATTGCACTAGCTAATCCTCTCCTCTGATGGATCATGTTGCCCTTGGACAACATGGTGCCATCAGTGGAGCGAATAATGAGGAAGCGCTTGAAGCCAGCGGGCTCGAAAACGCCAGGTAACCTCTGAATGAGGGTCCCCGATGTCATCGAGGCTCCGCCCTGTGCACTCGTGGTGTTAGTTTTTAGTCAGGGGCTCCGCACACGGGGGGGGTGGAGGGGCCTGATGTGCACGTCTTGGCTTGGTCGCCTACCAAAGTGGCAGCAGACCCTTCTGTCCCCGCAGCCCCCACGGATGAGAGAGGAGCCCCGAGTCTTCTTTGTCTTTTTCTTTTTTGGAGAGGAGGGCGGGGAATGAACCCGCTTCTCACCTCCGCCGGCAGAAGCCCCCATGCTAGATGGGCCAGCCTCAGCCAGGTTGCTCTCCGAAATGGAGAAGTTCCTGGTAGTCGTGGGGGCACTTGTCGGAGGAGATCCCTCCCCTCCTTCTATTGCCTCGGAGCCCTCAGCCTTTGAGGAGGACCTTGCATAGGGGCGGATTCGGGTTCGGTGTTTGGCGCCCAGCCCGGATTCCCCCCCATGGAAGGCCCTACCGTCTGAGGCTGGGTCTCCTCAAGGACCATGTCTATCACAGGATGGGCCTCCAGTTGGCCATCTCCTCCCAGGAAATCGCAGGTCCCCTTGGCAGCATCAAGAGTCTTTTGTGGGGAGGCACAGGCCTTAACCCCGCCAAGGTTTAATATCCTTGCCAGCAAGTCTTTTAAGGGAAGCGACCTGGCTTCCCTCTCCCCCCTAAGGGGGTTTGCCCTACCGAGCCGCTTCGATGGGAAGCGGCTGGCTAAGGGCTGCCTGCTGGCTTTCTTGGCAGCTCTCCCCCCTAAGGGGGTTTGCCCTACCGAGCCGCTTCGATGGGAAGCGGCTGGCTAAGGGCTGCCTACTGGCTTTCTTGGCAGTCACCTTGGAAAGAAAAGAGGGGACTGCCGCTGGAAAAAGGGAGCTGCCCGAGGGCGGCTCCATCCCTGTTTCAGGGGAAGTTAAGGGTTGGTTGTTTTTTTTTCCATACATGGGCATGGTGATCCTCTTTTTTATACGGGACGCAATAGCTCATCACTTTTTGCAGTTGCCCACACTGCAAGAGGTGCTTACAGGCCTGGCAGAGCCAGGTGTCGCCATTTCGGACTACCCCTCCCACTTGGTGGCCTGGCAGTCCATGACAATGGCGGCGCCACCTTAGACACAGCGTAAAAATGGATAGAATGTGAAGAGGAGAGGAAAAGGGATGTGAGGAAGGTATGGGTGGGGATGAATCAGGTTGTTAAAAAAAACACATCCCGAACCGGAGCTCAAGGGTTAGAGAACATTGTCCCCTCCCCCCTCAGCCCCGATCCAGGACGGTTGACTTGAGAAGAAGGTCAGCATCTACCCTGTGAAATTAGAGGCTGACCATTGAAAGTTGTGGGAGAGGTATGAAAAGCAAGGAAACAAGTGTTTTGAAGAAAGGAGAAGAGGCTAAGCTGGGGTCGGACGGGGTGCTGATTTCCATCAGCACGGCGGCCAGGATGGCAAATCGCCGCATCCCTTACAGGAGACTCAGGGAGTCTGTCAGAGTCAAACGTGACGAAGAGTGTAGGGGTGGGTCTTGAGGCCCCTCCCTGTTTTCTCATCACACATTCGACCTTGATCGCCCCATGGTCGGCCAGCTCTAAGGTGATGTCCTCTATGGAGTAGTCAACGAGTTGTCTCGCATAAACTACTCCTTTCACAAAGTTCATGGTGGATTTTTTTTTTTTTTTAATTAAGCGGCTATCTGGCGACTGCCGACTTAGGCTGTTCATGGTGGAGTGTGGCGGCACACTCACCTGGGTGCCCATCAAGTTTCTGAAGAGCACTTATTTGGGCCGCCTCGCTAGAAGGCTCCCATCCGAGAAACGAGGTCACCTTCGGCTCTGTACCAATTACATTAGCTAATGCTCTCATCTGAGGGACCATGTTGCCCTTGGCCAACATGCTGCCATTAGTGGAGCAAATATCGAGAGGCTCCGCCCTGTGCACTTTTGGTCTTAGTTATAGTCAGGGGCTCCACCCCCAGGAGGACAGAGGGGCCGGATGTGCTGATCTCAGCTTGGTCGCTTACCAAAGTGGCAACAGACCCATTCATCCCTGTAGCCCCAGCGAATGGAGAGGAGCCCCGAGTCTTTTTTGTTTTTTTTTAGGAGGCGAGGGCAGGGAATGAAGTTGCTTCTCCCCTCCGCCAGTAGTAGCCCCCATACCAGATGGAGCGGCCTCAGCCACGTCCTTCTCTGAAATGGAGAAAGTCCTGGCCGTCAAGAGGGGCACCGGTCGGAGGAGATCCCTCCCCTCCTTGTACTGCCTCAGAAACCCTAGCCGTTTGAGGAGGACCTTGCATAGTGGCAGATTCGAGTTCGGTGCTTGTCGGAGAGCCCAGATTCCCTCCCATGGAAGTCCCTACCGTCTGAGGCTGGGTTTCCTCAAGGACCATGTCTATCTCAGGGGAGGGGGGCTCAAGTTTGCCATCCACCCCCAGGAAATCGCAGGTTGCATTGGCATCATTATCACTAGTCAGGTGTGGGAGGCACAGGCTTTGACCCCGGCATGGTTTAATATTCTTGCCAGCAGGTCCTTTGACAGAAGTGGCCTGGCTTCCCTCTCCCCCCTAAAGTGGTTTGCCCTACTGATTCGCTTCAATGGGGAGTGGTCGGCTATGGGCTGCCTGCTGGCTTTCTTGGCAGTCCCCTTAGAAAGAAAAGAATGGACCGCCGATGGAAACGGAGGTGCCCGAAAGCACCTCCAGATATGGGGGTGAGGGGAAGTCCCATACACCTTTAGGCGTACGAGAGGAGTACACCTCCTCTCCGGTTAGAGAAATTTGGAAGGTCCCGTGCGCAAGCACAGGGGAATGGGGACCTCCATTTTTTTTGTGGAGCTGCCCGAGGGCGGCTCTGTCAATGTACAAGGGGAAATTAAGGAAGGATTTTTAGTTTTCTCATCATTGGGCATGGTGACCGTAAATTTACAATGGGATGCAATAGCTCATCACCCCTTGCAGTAGCCTGCCAGGTGCCACCATTCAGGACTATCCCTCCCGCCTGGTGGCCTGCCAGTCCCTTGGCATTGTGGCTCCACCTTAGACATGGCGTAAAATTGATAGAGTGTGAAGAGGAATGGAAAAGGGATGTGAGGAAGGTATGGGTGGGGATGAAGTAGGTTGTTAAAAAACAATCACCCCAGACCAGAGCTCCGTGGTTAGGAAACATTGTCTCCTCTCCCTTCAGCCCCGATCCAGGATGGTTGGCTGAGAAGAAGGTCAGCATCTACACTGTGAAATTAGAAGCTAACCAGGGAAAGTTGTGGGAGAGGGAGAGGTTGTAGGGGCTGAAAACAGGCTATCTGAAGGAAGGAAGAGAGGCTAAGCTGGGGCCAGATAGAGCGCTGGATCTCATCAGCACAGCAGCCAGGATGGCAACTGCCTATTTGGGCATTAGTCGTCATATTTAACATTGCCTAAAATTAGGCATATATAAGAGAGGATGCTAAAAAAAATAAAATAAAATAAAACAAGGAAAAGGGTAATAAGCAGGAAGCAAGCTCCGGCGGCGTGGAGAGGTCCGCCTCCCCCTGGGCACAGGAACAGGCAACCTAGTAAAATAAGAAAAAAAACAGGTATTTAAATAAGGGAGAGAAGACCGGCCCCCCGCCAAAAGTCTAAAAGTCCACAGATTGGTGTGCACAAATCCATCCTAAGTACAAGTGACAGGCAGTAGTGACCCCGCCTATCCCGATAATGGGAGAGGTAACATGTGCGAAGATTGGCCAGACTGGGAAATTCAGCAAGAATGTGCCCAACAGTCTGGGAGACAACACAGTCTTCACAGTAGGGTGCAGGCGAGTGCTCCATCAAATAGGGGTGTGTCCCGCAAGTGTGTCTAATTTGGAGACGACAGAAAGCAACCTGAAGCCTTAGCGGCATTGGGGGGTAGGTCCACGAGAACAGTCACGACGCACTGGCACAAAACTTTACGTTCCCTTTGACTGTCACATCTTCTTTGCCAAGCAGTCCGAAGAGCTGCCCGTATTCCTGCCATGTAGTCTGTGTGAGGAGGTCAAAATGCTGGTCCGGTCACAGAGTCCTCATGGACTCTTTGGCTCCCTTATCAGGTGCTCATTCCCCGCAATTCCTACATGCCCAGGAACCCAGCCGAAGATAATCTTGAGATCTGCCCGGCTTGCCAAAACCGTGGCATCACACATATCACGAAACAGGAAATGCAGAGATTCCAATGCCCGAGAGCACTCAGGGTGCTTTGTGAGTCGCTATAGATCACAATCCTGTTTCTGAAACGGTCAAGTCGCGCAATCTCCCATACTGAGTAGTGTATTGCCACCAGCTCAGCCATGAAGACAGACGCAGTGCCTGGCAGAGCCCTGCTGACTTCAAACAGAGGGGGATACAGCGTGGAAGCCAGCCCCATCTTGGAACTTGGAGCCATCCATATACACTGGCACAGTTCCAGAGTGACACAAGCTGTGCTCTAAGAAGGTCGAATGCAATACTATCGGCGCTGTATGAGCTTTGGTAGGAAAAGCGTGGTGACAAATAGCCAAATGTGGTACCCTCCAGGGTGGCATTCTGGGTAGAATCAGGGGTGCCACCGGCCCGAGCTATATCCAGCTCACGAAGGAGTTTCCTAGCCCTAAACCAAAAGGGCTTAGGGTATTTCTGGCATCTCTCAGCGCCATAAGCACCGTCAAGATCAGCTGCTTTGGGAAGCGTTGGCAAAAACGGAGAGTAATGCAGTGCATGACACATAGATAATGGCACCTCTCCAGCATCGACAAGCAGGCTCTCAATAGGGGAAGTGCGTAAGGCACTGGTCACAAAGCTTAGGCCGGTGTGGTGGATCGAGTCCCCCTTCCGCAATAGACGTTCGGCTGCGGATGCATAAAACTCGCATCCATAGTTGAGCTTCGAACGAACGAAGGATCAATAAAAAAGCAAGGCAGTAGTAGCACCATCAGCACCCCAAGCGCTAAATGTCACGGAATGAGGAATATCCATGACACAGGTACAAGAAACCTTAAGGCTGCGAATATGAGCCTCCCAGTTGAGGCATCGGCCAAATAAAGACCAAGGAAACGGTGCGATTCAACCACTTCCAGGCGCACCCTAATAAGAAACAAATCTGGGTCGGGGTGGAGCCATGGATGGCGGCAGAAGTGCACCACCTTAGTCTTGGCCAAGGAAAACGGAAACCTGTGCAGTTCAGCATAGCGAGAGACGCGGTTCAATGCCTGTTGCAGTCGACATCTGGGCCGCGTCAAAAGAGAGCGAAAGGTGGTCCGCGTAGAGCGTACCGAGAACATCTTCCAGCAGCACCGAGGTGATGCTGTTGATGCTCAAGGCAAAGTGTGACACTGAAGACACTTCCCTGTGGGACACCCTCTTCTTGCTCCTCCTTTCTTCAGCCTGCATCCGAAGGCATTGTTGATCGTTCGGCACAGCACCATCTCAAGGATGGGATAATCTCGCCAATTTCAACCTGTCCAAACTTTATTGGCGCATTTGATAACCAGAAAAGGGTCAACATAGGGCGCTTCAAGTGGTTTTCTTACACAGTCTATTCAGACTCACACATGAGTCGTTTCACAGAGTTCATGCATGGGGCCCCGAAAGGTTTGGAGACCGAATGCAGGTGTCCTAAGTATGCTTGCGCAAAGTCAATTTGTGCCATGATGGAATTTCTTTTTGGAATTTGGAATCAGTTTTCAATGAAGATGCTACTAGAGGTTTGTGACTGCCATAAATGATGAGAATCGCAAATCATTTGGTAAAGAGAGAATTCCTAACAGGATGATTAGGAGTGCCACCAGCCATCCTTGTTTATGGTCCAAATTGAGCACTTCAGAGTCCTGTGGGCCCTTTAACACCATCCCTTTTGTGGGTGGTCTCTACGCCATGGTGCAAAGACAATGGAAACCAATGAGGGCAGACAGCTCTTTGAATCGTTCTGATTTGAATTGGGCACCTCTGTTAGTTACCACATAAGGTGGGACTCTGAATCTGGAAATCTATCAGTCCAAGAAAGCTAAAGCAACCGTTGTGGCACTAATGTCTGGAATTGGTAGTGCTTCAATCCATCTTGTTGCTCGGTCGATGCATGACAAAGTACTAATTGTGTGAGGGGTAAGATTGTCCAGGCAGTGTACATGGTGGGAGTGGTCCCACTATATTGATGTGTACCATTTTGAACCTCGAGGAATGAGTATTAATGGGGAGAATCAGCGACTTTGTATGACGATTAACTTTGGAAGACTGACAGGGAAGGCACTCTCTTGTCAAGGAGCAGATATCCTCATCCATGTTCGGCCAGAAATACCTTGATTTGATGAGCCGAAGTGAAGACTTGATTCCAGGGTGGGGTGTGACAGATGGTGCAATTGAGAGATCGGTCTTCTGCATGCCAACAGGACAAACAGTCATGCATATCCTATCCAGATGTTATTTTGCACCAAAACTGAACATCTTCAGGAAATGGGTATGATTTCAGAAGCAAATGAAATTCCTTTACTTCCGGATCATCTTACTGTGCTTCCGCCAAAGCTCGGAGGTGAAGTGTCAACTCGGACCAAATTGACATCTCTTGAAAGGCAGTCAATGACTGCATTATCCTGTCCACACACATACACGATGTCACTAATACACTCCAGAATCACTGTCCAATGGTGGTGTTCTGTCTGTCTGTCTTGGCACTCAGTGGTAATGCAAAGGCTGAAACTAAAGGCTTGTGATCAGTGCACAAGGTGATGTGGCAGCCCCATACCACTATGCTGCCTCCTCCAAACTTCACTGTTGGGATTGTATTTTTATGATCATGCGCTGAGTTGTCCTGCCTCCAAACATGACTAACACTAGTCCTCCCAAATAACTCAATCTTCATGGATCCCTCATTCCTAAGAACTGCTCTAATTGTATTTTTGCATACATTTGTCCCAGCTGCTTCCAAATCTTTCTGAAGTTCAGATCGAGTCACTAGAGGATTCTTCTTTACTTTACAGACTATATGTTTAGCCAGACGTTTTGAAATTTTAGATGGACAACCTGAACATGGTAGACTTGCAGTGGACTGATATGATGTGAAGTGGTGAATTGTGTCACCATTAGTTGAGATTGCTATTTTTAGCATAGATGAACAATTAATTTTCTGCTTCTTTTTGGCAATTCTGTATTCTCTGCCGTATTAGAATTAGAGTGTTGAACGATGACCTTCTCATGCAGCTCTCAGACACTGACTGAGGTCCAGTGTTTCATGTGGATGAAGTAGATTATTTTTCTAGAAAGTTCTACAGCATTCCCGT
This sequence comes from Ceratothoa steindachneri, assembly GCA_963969495.1. Lineage (NCBI taxonomy): Eukaryota > Metazoa > Arthropoda > Malacostraca > Isopoda > Cymothoidae > Ceratothoa > Ceratothoa steindachneri. The sequence continues at coordinate 71,469,935 of OZ018331.1, read as the reverse complement.
CACATAAACCACTCTGGAATGTTTGAGAACTATTTATTATCGGTTTAAAACTATTTTTGTAGGTGTGTTGGAAACTTTTTGAGACAATAATCTAACCCTTTTGTCAATATAATATCAATGCTTTACTATTTGTGTATTCTAATACCAAATTTGTATTCAACGTACAAAATATATAAGATGTTCAATTTTCAATTACTTTACTGTTGTGTAACTATGGTAAATAAACTTTTGACCACGTATCGGATATTTAGTGCACCCACTATATATATATATATATATATATACTGTCACCGGTTGAGGGTGGAAAAATGCCACTATCACCAGTAGTAGGAAGCAAATGACTGGCACCTGCTTTGGGGGCATGACGAGGTCCTAACTTCTGAGTGATGAGTGTCATTGCAGTGATTTATTAATCTGATGCCAAAGATTAATAATTTTCAGGTGTTTTTTGCTTGGTTGGGCTTATCAAATTTGTATTCAACGTACAAAATATATAAGATGTTCAATTTTCAATTACTTTACTGTTGTGTAACTATGGTAAATAAACTTTTGACCATGTATCGGATATTTAGTGCACCCACTATATATATATATATATATTGTCACCGGTTGAGGGTGGAAAAATGACACTATCACCAGTAGTAGGAAGCAAATGACTGGCACCTGCTTTGGGGGCATGACGAGGTCCTAACTTCTGAGTGATGAGTGTCATTGCAGTGATTTATTAATCTGATGCCAAAGATTAATAATTTTCAGGTGTTTTTTGCTTGGTTGGGCTTATCAAAGGCTTAAGGCAGAGATGGACTTACTAAAATAAACACTTATAACAAAAATTATATTATAAGTGATGCGATTACTGAGCATATTTGACGGGAGACTAGAATGCATAGGTATAATAAAAACAATGCAAAAATGGGATGAAGCAAGACAAGACTTAGTGATTAGCCGGGATTGTGAAAGCTAAGTAACAATAGCAATGGAGATCTGAGTAATAATGATTATGAGTAGTCTAATCGATATCTATATTCTTCTCTATTCCTATTCTGACTCTTCTTTATATATGCTCAAAATACAGATGGCATGGCCAGAGGGACTGGTGTCTATATTCGGAGTCTCAACTATCCACCCTATGGGAGGGGCTATATTTTGGGGTCAAATGTTTGTGTTATTTCATATGCCTGGACCTGAATCCAATTGAAAACCTATAGAAGACCATTTGAGACAAAGTTCGAGACCAGTAGCCTTCAACAGCGATAGATTTATTAATGAAAATTACCATCCTTGGTAATTAGCTCCAAACTTGAGAATTTGATGTTGGAATACTCTTGTGCTGGCACTCATAGGCCCGAAGGAGCTGGAATGGAGAAGACATTTTCAGTCACTTGCAATCAAACTACTTTCAGCAATCTACACCAATCACTTACACACAATGACACTCACAGGCAGACAAAATCCTCACCTGGTTACTTAACCAGCTCCGTTTCTCGTTATTCACTCTGGCCAACTTTATCACAACCAAAAATTAATTCTTAGAATGTCTCTTATTTACTGCAAAATTCCTCAGGGAAAAGGAGGAAATAAATGTGGGTCACAATGGAAGTCCTTTGGGTCCTCCATGCCTTCAGTCATCACAGACACCTTAAAAAGAAGAAGAAAGGGAATAGGCAGTTAGATTGGTGAGGAGTGGCAAACTCCTACCTAAAAACTCAATGATAAGTGCTTTAAGTTTCACCATTGTCAAATCTTGCTTTGTTTCTAGTATATTTGCTTGCTAAGCAATACTGTGAATGATCATTCTTTCATGTGTCAATATTTCATTTTGTTATTTTATTTAGTATAATTTCTGTAATTTACGATAGTATCATATGAAAACTACAGAAAATATATTAAATGCATGCCTTTATGTATGTAACATGGAAATTTCATTTACCAAATCATCATATTTTTAAAAATATTTTAATAAAGAAAATCATTCTCTTATTTTGCTCTATAGTGTACTATCCTTAGCCTGGCATGTTGAATTTCATTTTAGAGGATTCCCTACCCACTACTCTCTAACCTTCCTTTGTTTTTTTTTATAAAGAGAAAGACCCAAGATCTTTTTTTCATTCATATTACTATGAATTATGGAAAGAGGCCTACCTCCCTTTAAATGATGATATAAGGCTTTGCTACTTGTATTACTTTGTAGTGATCTTTGAATTATAAAAGATGAAGACAAACAAAGGCATAAAAACAGGCTTTTGAAAAATTCTTAAAATAGTTAAGAAGTAAGGAGAAGTCATTAGTGTTTAACTTTACTTTACCCTCACTATTCCCCTATAAAAGTACTGAAACTGGGAGACCCCCCCACCTTAATTTATTGTTTAGGCTAGCTAGCCTTTAAGATTTATTTTTATTTTCTGCATTTGAATTGCTCTATCAATTTGAAAGTAATATGGTCATTAAATGCAGCGCAAGAAAAAAAACAGCAATCAAATAAAAGCTAATATATATGTTAGGGTGATGACTTTTTTACAACTTCATATCCCTGTGTCATAATTTGATGAGCCTTAATTAAAGATTATATAAAATCTTACTTTCAAGGTAATTTGGCAGCTTTTTTGACCAGTTTTTGAAGTCACTGGCAGCATATACAAGATTGAACACAAGCTTATGAGTCATATATATATATATATATATATATATATATATATATATATATATATATATATATATATATATATATATATATATATATATATATATATAACATTATATAGGGTCATCAAACACACAAGGAAGTAAATTAGTTACAATAATGCCATTGGACAGGATGAATTTCAGTGATAGGTTGTCCTTGTTGCAGCAGGACCCGTGCAAGTCTTGCATAACTTTGACCACATGCTCACAGCACTGGTTGCTTCAGGCAATATTGATTGGAGATTCATCTGTTTTCCAATGGGTTTTCAAGCATTTGGGATCTGTTGGGTATTCATTCAGAGCTGCAGATAGTTCATAAAAATCTTGAGCGCGGAACAAGTGGGTGCTGAACCAATGGCCAGCCCATGAGTAAGAAATGAATGAACAAATTTTACACAGCCTGCTCTGGGTATCAGGCATCAGAATGAATGCGAGAAGTCCTAGAATGGCACAAGAGTTCCAACATGCATTGCTGATGTTTGGGATCTCTTGAAACTTACAAAGGGGACATCATTCATCTCAGTGAAGTGATGGAAGACACGTGTGAGGTGATAGAGAAACTTCATGTCATTTCTCCACCCGCTTGTTTCCTTAATCTCAGTTTTACCATTGCTGAAGGCTGGTTCAATTTATCATAATTGCTCATCAAATCCTGCACAAAGAAGTACTCTAGGTTTGGTAATTTAGTCGACCCATGGAGCTCATCGTCCATGAAAATGCGAAGAATCCAATCCAGGACATAGTGCTGGCAACTGATGAACTTGGGTTTAGGGTGACCTTTATCTTTGAACATTTGCTGCAATCGAACAACAACGCCTGTCTTTTTGTCGCTATTCCCGCTTGTTTTTGTTCGGCGACAAAAATAACAATTGATCCCCACAGGTTGAACTCCTCTGAGACACCCTGGAGCCCTTTTGCAATTGTTACAGCTTTCCCATCCTTCAATTTGAGCGCAGCCAACTTTATTTCTTTCGCTTCATTCTTGAGGACCACAATGTGGGGGAGAGGTGTGTGTGTGTGTGTGTGTGTGTGTGTGTGTGTGTGTGTGTGTGTGTGTGTGTGTGTGTGTGTGTCTGTAGGGCCATTCTCCCACCCCCCTTTACATATATCTTTCCCTACCCCTGTGTGAGTGTGTGGGTAGACAATTTTGATTATTACGAATAATAACTGATTGTATTCTCTTTTCAGAGATATATTTTGTTGAAATAGTTTATAAATATAAGAGTAAATATTTAGGAATTATAAAAGTTATAAACGGGAATTTGTTGTGCGCACTGGGATAGTCACTTAGAGGTAAGAAGCTAACAGAATTTCCTTGGGTTGAGTGCTCACTTATTGGTTTCCCTTACCTCTATAGAAAAAGATTGTAAATGGGGGATATCATCTCTTCTACAGAGTGGAATCTTTTACGCACTGCGAGAGGAGTTCTTGAGGCGAGTGCTCTGCCCAGCCCTGAGACGGAGGGCTTCCTTACCTCCCTTGCCACCTGCATTGGCTGACGAGCCTGCCCCCCTTTTATATTGGCCTAATACTACCCGTCCAGGGCACAAGTGATAGTGCCGTGCCCCTTTCCGTGTGGGTTTTTTTTTTCTCCGTTTTGTTGTGTGGACCTCGTTTGGGTTTGTACTGATTGTTCTCTGCGCCTGTTATATTTTATTTTTGTCTTCAGTTGGGAAGATTGAAATTTCTATAGAGTATTTATTTTGAATGTGCACCAGTGTTTATTTTTTGTAAATATAATCTGTAATTATCACTGTATTTTTTTTTGTAAAGTAAAGGACTGTATATCAAATTGTATTAATTCTTCCTCGGGGCTCTAAAGGTTCATAAATTCTAGGATAAGGTTGGAATGTGGGGTTAGTGTTGCTTTCGGCCAGCTACAACGACCTGATATTCGAAGTCCTCAATGCATTTGCTGTCAAAGTGTAAGATCCACTTTTCCAGATGAAGCGTGCTCACCAAGTGCTTCTTCACCTGAGCAGCTCTCGTGTAGATAGCCTTGTGGATTGCTGACTGACATGGGGTTGGGATTTCAATGCCCTCACCAGAAAGCTGACGACATAACTTTGCTGCTCTGTGGGATGACAGCTTTGAGCTTGTAGCAAGGAGTCTTGCTAAGCCTGTTGGGTTATGCTTCCTTTTCCTCGTTGATGCTGCATCCTGATCCTCCCAAGAACTGTCTTTGCTTTTATTTGATGAGGCTGTGCTAGTTTCGGAACAATCAGGTGGTGCTGAGCTGGAAATTGGAGACACAAGTCACTTCCATTGCCTTCTTTCACTTGGATGGGTGGATGGTCTGGCACTAGCTGGTTTACCAGTGGAATAACCAACCTGGCCTTTGGTCAAAATTTGCTGTTTATAGAGGTTCTCATCTTCTTTGCACAACCAGTTGCCTTTCACCTTGGTCCCGCCAAACAGTTCATTCAAAGAATTAAAGTTTTGTTTCTTTCTTCAGTACTCATAGTCTTTCAGAAGGTTTTCTAGTTTTGCACAAATGGCTTGATCAAATACATGCGGGAAGTTCAATGGTTTGCTCTATAGGGCTTTTAGCTCCACAACAATTAGGCCGATCCTCTCCCTCTGTTCTTTGGCGGTGGATTCAAGAAATTTGAAGCATCCAACAACGTGTAATTTCAGGAGCATGCGACTCCATTCATTTAAGGGTGCTTCATAAACTGGCACGTGGCCTCTTCTTGATGGTGCTTGAAACTGGACTAAGTTATTTGTCCAGGTTTTCTTGTTCTTCCTGTGTTAAAAAAGCTCTTCTTGAATGACATATTTTGTACTCGGCAACTGAAATAGAAAATAAACCTAATATTAAATAGGTAACAAATTAAAGAAACTATTATTGAGTTTTTATATATTTTATTAAAAAACAAGCAAATTACAATTATGCTATTATATTATATACAAGTAATTATTGAGAGTTAAATGTAGCTTACCAAATAATACCAGGATCTCTCTACAATAAACGCTGGAGAATACACAACAATTATAATAAGGCAATAATAATATCAATGCCGTTAAAACTGAACTAGTAACTACCCACTTTAAACATCTCGCTTATATACCGCACGCGAAATGGCTGAAGAAAATTCTGGAAGTCTACAAAAATCGACCAAGCAATGACGTGATGATTTTCTGGAAAATTTTATACAATTCTATGGTACATAAATTATTGCACAAGTCTGTTTGATGATATATATTTAATATAAATATTTTTAACACATATAAAATGCTACTAAAATGGCCTATATTACATTTCAAAGTGGTTTGTGCATGACCTTTTTCAATATTTCAATGGAATAAAAGTAATTTTTGTCATTAATAGGCAAAAGTTCATTCATTCATGCTACAGGAAATAATTTTTTATAAAAAAAGTCAAAAAGTCATCACCCTAATATATATATATACACACACACACATTATTAAACCAGACATTCCCACCATAAACGCACCTCAAACAATTTTTCACCAAAAGCCGATTTTGAACAGTGGAATCCCTTTACATTATATTTACACAAGCTCCTTTCTACTATTACTATACCTATAAATACCCATGAACCATACACACCCAGACCACCCTCAAGAATAACCAACCCAAATCATTCCAATATTTTCATTCTTATCTCACTTTTGTACAATCTAGATGTTCAAAACAGTTTAATCTCAGTTTTTATTTAAAAAACAAAAAACATTTACCATTCCCTATTAGTTAAAATCCCTGCATTTTCATAATTTGAATACTGCTACCTCTGCTGCTTCACATTCCCCATATAAAATTTATTTAATCTAATAACTATTCTACAAATTTCTTATGTTGTACATTTTTAATTTTATATCCTTGAAAATGGGTTCCTACCCAAAATGTCTGTACTAAGAAGTTAAAATACTAAGATAAACATCCAAAATGCAGCCTTCTTATTTATCCTGAAAATATGTATATGCCTGGCAATGTACAACTGTTCTGCTGTTTATATATGAAATTGCCTGAGGACAAATGTACCCATAGGCCTATGAATGAGTCAGAGGGTCCACCTCTTTTTTAGGGGTGGAGCTGCCCAAGAGCAGCTCCATTGCCATGCCCTTTTGGTGCATGGCAATGGTGAGAGCAGAGCCCAGCCACAGATCGAAGGGGTGCCTCAATTTTCCTCATCTTCTCTTCCCTGACACCCAGGGAGTGCTTTTGCACTCTTGCCTTCTGTTTTCACCATAATTGCTGAAAAAGGTAAAAAAAGGGGCACATAGAAAGAAGATACTACGACCTTCTAATGACTTGGGGGTTAAGAGAAAAAGTCTCCATAGGATCAGAAATTCCAGAATGTGATCATTTACACATAATTGGTCCCATTCCAGCATGATAGGCTTTGCAAACATGACCTGCCATTTAGGCAAAATTGCCCTTGAGCTTCAACCATAAAGGAATGTGCCAGCATAGCCACCTTATAAGTATACTGGAAGGATATGAGCAGAGTCAATAGCCAAACACACCCAGTACCTAATCCTTTGCCCTAGCCAGCATGCTTTCAGCCCTTGCAAGAAAGCATGTACTGTCACTCGATTAAGGCTCATAAGAGAATGAAAGTGTACCAGGCAACCAGAACCTCTATGGATAGAAGAGCAAGTTTGGAAACAGGTAGGAGGAAATGTAATAAAGAGAAGCAGAGATAGGTGAGTCCACTAATGAGTAGGGTGGGTGATCACCTATTATTATCATACCCTGATGGCTAGGTGATCTCAGGATGGCATGCAGTCCACCATTGAACCATGGCTACCAGACATGACTCTGTCTAGGTGGGAACAGTCCTTCTGGTACAAAGTGTGGGTAGAAAAAGGTTGAGGGTATAGCCGTAATTATAATAAATACTAAATAATAATAATTTTCACTGATGACACAAAATTGGCAACTATAGAGTAAATGAAGTTAAAGCTAACTTTAAAGTGCAGTGATTTAAAAGTGGCAGGTGAGTTTTAACCTTAAAAAATGTATAAAGTTATTCACATGGGAAGAGATAATAGAGAATTTAGCTACAAAATCGATGGGCATTAGCGGAATGGAGTAGAGATTTAGAAAGATTTAGGAGTAGTAGTAGATATGTCATTTGAGATTTTCTAAGCAATGTAATGAGGCACAAAATAAAGCAAATAGTGTGTTGGGCTTCATTAAGAGGAATGTTAGTTATAAAAGTAAAGAGGTTATCCTTAAACTCTACAACTCATGTCAGGCCACATTAGGAGTACTGTATACAAGAATGGTCCCCACAGTTATCAAACTGCTAGAAAGGTGTGTAAGAGGGAATATTGTGGTGGATGGCTGATGTGTGAATGGAGAGTATATTTGGGAGCCATTCTCCACATTTTGTCCACTATGAATGTTTACTACCTTTGCCTTAGTCTGTCCTTTTACCCTACTTTTCTTTATTTATGATAGAAGTGTGAGTGTTGCTAAGAAGGCGGTTTGGGATAGACTAGTTTGTAAATATATATTAGTAGTGGATTTGTTTTTTATGTTAACAAAATTTTCTCTCAATAGAATTATTTATGATAGAAGTGTGAGTGTTGCTAAGAAGGCGGGTTGGAGCCCACTTTTTCATTTTCTTTTTTTACTAAAATAAGGCTTAATTTTTTTTTGCTAAACCAGGGCTTAATTTATTTTGCCACCAGGCCCATTTATTGTGGCAGTTGCAAATCAAATAATTGGCAACAGATTTTCTGGATCTATTTGGCTGGCCTACACCCACTTGTAAATTTGAGAACCACAGCTGCTGACCATTTGGGTCAATTTGGCTCCACCTGCTTCCCAGCCAATAGTGTAAGGGGAATGCCCTAAGAAACTCAGGTGGAAGCCAGAGCCAGTTTGGTTTGAGAAAGACATTTTACCCTACCATTTCCCTCACTCCCTTCCACAGATTGAAGAGGGCCATATAATTTTTTTTTTTGCAGAAGTCCATATTGGGAGCCTTTGTAAAGCTGCTGTGGCCATTAAGATCTCCCAATATATTGTGTTGTTCTGCAATAAGTCAGACAGCTCAGTCTCACAATTTTATTTGTAAATAATTAAATGAACATGTATATTATAGGTTTACATATCGTTTTCATTGTAAATTTTCTTGGGGAAATAAATTTATCTAAGGAATAAGGTTGTGTATCTGTCTCCTTTGCTGCCAGAAGTAGACTTATGTACCCAACAGTTTGAGTCCCAAACCCTAGTGAAAAAAGGTGTAGAAGGTCCATAGTATCATGTCACAATATGATTAGAGCTTATTAAAATTTGCTCTGGGGTTGGATTTTAGAAAGTTCTTTGAGTTGGAATGTGGTAATAGGACTAAGGACCACCACTTAAAAATTTTAAAAAACAAAGGTATAGGTTGGAATGGTTTACCATAGGACAAAATAAGCAGTCCAAATTCAAATATTTTCAAGCGCAGGCTAGATAAATATATGGGGAGGATAGGTTATGATGTTTTTAAGTTGTATTGGGACAAATTACATATTGCAATATTAATTTGCGTAAATATATGTATATATTAATGATATGTGTTTTAAGAAAAAAATTATTTCACAAGCCATGATGGTAGACACGATCTTGTGATACAGTTTATGGGTTCTGGTCGACTTGGATGACCTCTGATAGGTTCTTGTGGCTTTTCATCCATTGAATTATATTATGTTAATAGGATAGCCATAATGATAATAAATAATATAATGAAAAAATAATAACTAATAATAATTAATAGTAATGATAATAAATAATGATAATATAAAATACTAAACAATAATGAAAAGGTAAAATTTTGCTGAGTGGGGGAGAGGGAAAAGTGCACCAACAACCTTACCAAGCCCAATCAGAGAGTTCACATAACCCCCCCCCCCCCAATGTGCAGCTACTCCAGGTACAAAGTGTAACAGGCTACACAAGGTGGCCCCCTAGGGAAAGCAAAAGGGGCAAGAGAAATTAATTTAGCTCAAAATAATAATAAAGATCCAAGAAAATTCTTTAGCTATTATAGAATCAATAACAAATCTAACGGTATAAAACAGGGCCTATTAAGTAAGAAGGGTTTGTGAAAGAATCTGATGAGGAAATAGTAGAGGTTCTTAATGATCATTTTGCTTCAGAATTTACAGAAGAGAATCAAGATTTATAATAGTTCGAGGTCAAGGAATGAAGTGTTGAATATATTAATGTAGATAGGGAAATCATTAAAGGGCTTAAAATAGAGTTGAATAATATTAAGGCATCGGTCCTGATCATATTTATACTTAGAGAAGTTGTAGAAAATATTACAGTACCTCTTGAAAATATACAAGGCCTTGCAGATAAATTGAGACAATTTTTAGAGATGCATAAAACAGGTTATAAATACTAAAATAATGGTAGTACATAGATATAATTTGAATGACATGTATTAGCACAAGAACATTAATCACTCAATATGGCCGCCCTTTTGATTTTGTGTGTCACACATGCAATGTGGATCTTCAAACTGTTGACACTCGAGTGTGGAGAAGCATTGGTCCTTGCTTGAAGTACGCCACACAAAAAAGTAATCAAGAAGTTGAGATCTGGGCTATTACTGGGCCAGATGTTGGCCCTCACCCCCCAAAAAATCATATCTTCTCACCAAGGAAGGCCTGTATTGCTTTTGAGCTATGGCATGGTGCAGAGCCCTGGATAAGCACCACATTGTCAACCCCAAACTTCTGATCCATCCAAGGTAACAGAGTTCTTCAAGATGTACAGATACACCTTCGTGCCAATCCTCAAACCAGCCTCAAAGTGTGGATCCATTACACTTCCAACATTCACCGTGGCAAAAAAATACCTTCAGAGGTAGGATTCTGTCTTAAATACAGCTGGGATGTCAGAAGGGTTGTATGCAATCACCCGAGAATTTCTGCAATTCACCTTAGCATCTACAGTGAACTACTTCTCATCCACAAACAAGAGAGCTTCCTGCACTTGATCTTCGAACATAGCTGGTCAGGTCAAGGTTCCTGTTCACAACTCTAGACATGGTGGAAAAGGACACATTGAGTTTCTTTGCAAGAGTTGTAATGGATGTGGATGGATTGGCTTCAATCGGGCATTTGAGGCCAGCAGGAAACCTTGGATTGCGAGGAAGGATGTGCTGCACGGTGCTCCATGGGTTCTTTCTTTATTATGTGTGTGTGGACTTTTGTTTTCCTAGTGGCTTTATTATTCACTATCTATGTTCAGTTTTGTTCTAAATTTATTCCTGAAATTATTTTAGTCGTGTCTCAGTTGCATTTTTTTTAAAAATTGACTTCAATTTTTGTGACTACTTATATTGGCGAAGTGAAGTATTACAGTGCACTTATTTAATAATCACAGCCCAACATTTGACTATTCAAGGACATACTCCAACCTTACAGCAGGCCTTACTGGTCTTACAAAGCAAGCAAACTTACAGCTAAGTCTATTTCATTTTTATTTTTTTTAAAGAACCCTGGGGTATTTCACATCATGTCCTTTCTTTCCTGTATATATAAGAGTTTATCCATCATCTATCCTTCTCTATCTGTCTCTTTCTCTCTCTTCTGTATCTAACTGTGCCCCCTTCTCTCTTTATCCATCACATCTCTGTTTCTCTGTCCTTCAGTTTTCTCTCTATCTTCTCCCCCTTTTCTCATCTTTGGATAACTACTCCTTTCTCCCTCTATCTCGCTTTACTACCCAACTCCTGTGTTCACTATCTCTCATTCTTTAGCACCTTCTCACCCTTCCCTGTTTTTATCCTCCTATCCTTTTGTGTTACTCTCTTTCTCTGCAACTCTATTTCCCCACAAGATTATCTTTTTCTCCCATTCCGACTACTCACTCCCTCTTTCGGTCGTTCTCATCTTCCCAAATTCCTTCCCGCCCGAACCTTGTATACAAAGATACCGACTGAAAATGAGAATATGTGTTGAGGTACACACATACATATGTGTGTACTTAGGGACCATAAACATTTATGACAAACATTTTACCCCAACTACCCAACCATCCACCTCTTATAAAATCTGTCATTTATTTCCTTACCTCTTCTTAATTCTTTATCTATTTCATTTTTTACTCTTTCCTTATATTCACCTTTATTTTTTCATTCTATTATTCTTTATTCTTTTCCATTCTCATGTCTTTCTTTATCTTACTCAATGGCTTCAGGGATAGGCTGTTGTGTGAGCGTCTTAATTGCCCCAACAATCAATCCCATTCTCAAAGCTCTTGATCGCTTTCTCTACCCTGTAAACTTTCTCTACACTTGATACACAACCTGCGCTCTGGGAGGGCTAACAGCACTGAAGGGCGCATTATAAATATCCAATATTATTGGAATCACTTTGAGTCTTGCGTTCTTTTCTATCAACCTTTCAATCTTCTTTACATTGTTTATACATAGCATAAGCATTTGATTTCTTTAGGTTTAATCAACTTAATGTTGTTGGCAGTGTGCCCAGCCCATACCAAAACTACAATGGCAGAACAATTCTATGGTTACATGGCTTTCTGCTGTTGGATCAGTTTGTCATTTATCTGAAAATAAAGAGGAGGATTAGATGTTTATGCAAGCAAGGTATTGTCAGAAAATTAATTGTTAAACCAAAAAAAACAACTGCTTAAAATTGGTCTCAATTTATTTGCAAGACTCTGTATACGTTTTTTTTTAGGAGCCTATCTGGCAACTGCCTACTACAGCAAACGTTGCAGTACTCACAATAGCATACAACTGGGATATATTGAAAAACAAATAATATGTAAATATCAACTAACAACGATAAAAGGTCAAGGCTAAAAAAAAAAAGAAAAGAAAAAGGCAACAAGGAAGGAAGGGCACTCAGTCAATTAAGGGAGGCGGCCAGACTTGGATAGTCTGCAAGTCTGTGTGCATGAACCAGTCCCGAGTACAAGGGACAAACAGTAGCGATTCCACTCATCCCAGTACCGGAACAGGTAATGTGGAAAAGAAAGATCAACCAGACTGGGACATTCAACAAGAATGTGGTGAACAGTTTGGGGGATAACACAGTCATCACAATATGGTGCAGGAAAGTGCTCCAATTCGGCGATGACAGAAAGCAACCTGAAGCCTTCACAACATTGAGGGGTAGGTCCATGGGAACAGTCGCAGCGCAATGGCAGGCAACTTTAGGTTCCCCATGACAGTCTCCTATCTTCTTTGCCAAGCAGCCCATATTCCTGCTATGTAATCTGTGTGGGAACAAGTGAAATGCTGGTCTAGTCGACCAGTCCTCGCGGACTCTTTGGCGTCCTCATTCCCTACATGTCCAGGAACACAACAAAAGTTAATCTCAACATCCGGCCAGCTTAACAAAACTGTGGCATCATGGATATTGAGAACCAGGGGATGCAGTGATTCCAATGCCCCGAAAGCACTCAGGGCGCTTTGTGAGTCGCTAAAAATCGCAATCCGGTCTCCTTAGCATGCACATCACGTAATCTCCCGTACTGAGTGATGGTATTGCAACCAGCTCGGCCGTGAAGATAGAGTTTCCTGGCCCTAAACCCGAAGGGATTAGGGTATGACTGGCGTCTCTCAGTGGCATAGGCACCATCGAGATCAGCTGCGCATGCAGAGAGCTGTTGGCAACTGAGGTAAGTGCCGGGCTTGCGCATACAGGCGAGAAATGCACTGTGCACGACTCAGAGCGAGTGGCATCTCCCCAGCATCAAGAAAGAGGATCTCAAATGGGGAAGTGCGGAAGGCACCGGTCGCTAGGCGAAGGCCGTGATGTGGATCGAGTCCACTTTCCGCAGCACACGCTTGGCTGAGGATGCATAAAATTCACATACGTGGTCGAGCTTCAAACGAACAAAGTATCGATAAAAAAAGTAAGGCAGTAGCTCTATCAATGCCCCAGGCATTGAAAGTCACAGGAGGAATATCCACGGCGCAGGTGCAAGAGAACCTAAGGCTACGAATATGAGCCTTCCAAAGGAGGCATCGGTCAAATACAATACCAGAGAAACGTTGCGAGTCCGCCACTTCCATGCACACCCCATTTAGAAACAAGTCTGGGTCAGGGTGGAGCGTGAATGGCGGCAGAAGTGCACGACCTTAGTTTTGGCCAATGAAAACCGAAGCCTGTGCACTTCGGCATGGCGAAAGACGCGATTCAAAGCCTGTTGGAGTCGACGCTCCAGAGTTGACATCTGGGTCGCGCCAAGAGAGATCGAAAGGTCGTCCACGTGGAGCGTAGCGAGAACAACTTATGGCAGCACCGAGGTAATGCCGTTGATGCTCAGGGCAAAGAGTGCGACACTGAGGACACTTACCTGAGGTAGAAACTCTTGCTGCTCCATTGGGTCAGAGAGGGCTCCCCCACCCGTAAGCGGAATCGACGATCTCGCAAAAAATCAAATATAAAGATTGTGAGGCGTCCCGTCGCCACCATCGTGTGGAGAATCTCCATGATACCGTATCGCCATGCGGTATCATAGGCCTTCCCCATATCCCCAAAACCGTGGTGTAGTGCTGTCTACGAAGGAAGGCCACGCAGACGGCATTTTCCAGTCGGAACAGAGCATCCGACGTGGAGTGGAATTGCGGAAGCCGCAATGTGCAGAAGACAGATGGCCTCCGCTGTCCAGAAAAAAAAAGGCTAATCTAACATTTACTAATTTCTTCATCGACTTGCACAGCAGGAGGTGAAGAAAGAGTGAGCGGAAACCAGCCGGGGTAGAGTGATCTCACCCCAGTTTGCGAACAGAGAGCACAGTAGCGATTCGTCTGGATCTGGGAGGATACCCTCTACCCAGATCCTGTTGAACAAATCTATCAGAAAGGCCATGCCTCGATCACCCAGGTGTCGAAGCATGGCGTACGGGACTTCGTCCGCACCAGGGGCAGTGTCTACGCACGAAACGAGAGCGGAGCGCAACTCAAGGTTTACTCCGCGACATCACGACGCGCATTCAATGCTGACCGAGCAGCATCACGGCTAGAGAATGCGGTCACGAAAGATTACGCCACGTACGCGGGGTCCTGCGAGACCTTGCCAAGAATCCTTTTGCCACTCTTCCACACCTCTGCTAGATTTGTTGTCCCGCTAAGTGAAGACACGTATGCACGCCAATAAGAGCGGCGGGCGTGCTTCGAAATATATCGGAACTTAGCCCTAGCCCGACGAAATTCAAATCACTCAGTGAAATCGTTCGGGCGGCGCTTATAGAGCATGTTGGCATAACGCTTCTGTTTGAGGGCCGTCTCACACTCGGCTGACCACAACGCGAGTGGTTGGAGTGGAAAAAGGCCAGACATTCTAGGAATAGTAGTCAGGCCCACGGCGTTGAGGTTGCCGGAGAACTCAACGGCCTAAACCGACCTAAACTCCTTGACTGAGACAGAGAATTCAGTCATTTCCTGAAATGTGAACCACCAGGCCTGCGCAAAGCACCACTGAGGCGGGCTCCCGGGCAAGAGCGGCCCAGAAAATGATATTTGAATGGGAAAGTGATCACTACCATGAAGGTCATTGACCAACCCCTACCCAAAATCAGACTGTGCATCTGGAGAGCATAAAGATAGAACAAGGCAGGAAAATGAAGCGGTTCTCGGGCAGTGATGCATAAACTCCCCATTTAAGACACCTATCTCAAGCTCTTCGATCAGATCGGCAAGGGCTTGTCCCCTGGGATTTATTGAGTAGTCTTCCCAGAGAGGATGTCTGCCGTTCAGATCTCCTAGCAAGAGAAATGGCCTCAGCAACCGTGCCACAATGCGGCGGAAACTCCCTCGCATCGAAATCAGCTGATGGTGGAATGTACGTGGAAATAACAGTATACCACCTATCATGGTGAAGCTGCACAGCGACTGCCTGAAAGGAGGTATCTAAAGCGAAGAGAAGAATGGAGACGACATTCCGGGTGTATATGGGGCATCCTGCCCCCCCCCATGACATGGTGGCGGGGTTGTGAAACCCTTATACTCCAGGAGGGTATGCAGGGGTAACACACAAAACACGGTCTCCTGCAAAAAGATAACTAATGGGGAATGGGACAAGATGAGCCTCCGCAGCAACTCCCAGTTGGCCCGGAGTCCGCGGCAATTCCATTGAAGGAATATGCCCTCCAGGCCTAGCTCAGAGGAGATGTGGGGGTCCTCTTTGAAACGACCATCACAGGAATGGCTGTACGCTTCCCGGAGGCAAAACTCCAGGCGCTGTTGGTCGCACAATGCGCTGAAGGGGTTGTCACCTTCAAGTCTTACCGGGGGAGTTTGGGATTACCATGCAAGTCCTTTCCTGCCTCAAAACCTTAGGCAGGCAGGTCAGCTTTGGAGGCAGAGGTCCCTCTTTTGGATGATGTACCATATCCACTGAGTGTGGGCGAGGGAGCCTAAGCTCCATTAATGCTGTCCTTGACTTTCTGGGGGCAGCTTTTGTAACCCAGGAGGATGGCTTCATGACCAACTTCATGGTTATTGCCTCCTGTGAGTCTAACTACCCAGTGGAGGCGTGTAGCTGTTTTGCTTATTGGAAATGCATCACACGGGGAAGAGGGGAGAGCCCTGGTTCTAGACAGAACTGGGTGTGAACCCTTTGTGTCACTAGCTTTACCAGGGAAGCACCTAGGGTGGGTAGAACCTGCAAAAGGATTCTGAATGGGCACAGAAATGACCGTGCTCGTAGGCCTGGAGCAGAGGGTTTCTTTCTTAGCATTGAGGCATAGGATGTCACAGGCAGAGATGGGCGCGCCAGGACCAAGTCCTTAGCTTCGCGAAATGAGAGACAATCCTGGGCCTGAACAGCCAGGATTTCCTTCTCAAGGAAATACGCACCACATTGCTTCAAGGAAGTGGGGTGCGGCTCTCCGCAATTGACAACCTTGGCTAGACACAACTTGGACTTATCATGTGCAGCCTTAGAGCACATTAGTATGGGTGAAGCAATGAAAGTAATAGCACCTCCGTGGCAGTGGCACAAATGGCTTCATGCGGTAACGATACCAACCGGCACATACCGACTCGGGGAGCTTGTCACAGTCGAGCGTGATGAAGTGTGTAGGGGTGGGTCTCAGGGCCCCTCCCTGTTTTCTCATCACACATTCGACCTTGACTGCCCAATGGTCGGACAACTCTAAGGTGATGTCGTCTATGGGGTAGTCCACGAGTCCCTCACATAAACTACTACTTTCATCAAGTTCATAGTAGAGTGCGACATCACACTCACAGGCATGCCATCAAGTGTCTGAAGGGCACTAATCATGGAGGCCTTGCGAGGGATGCGACACATTTGCCAAAAGGTTCCCATCTGAGAAACGGATCACCTTCAGCTCTCTACCAATCACACTAGCTAAAGCTTTACTTGGATCATGTTACCCTTAACTAACATGCTGCCATCAGTAGAGTGAATAACCAGGAAGAGTTTGAAGCCAGTGGGCAGTCTTTGAATGAGGGGTCCAGGCGTAATTGAGGTTCCGCGCTGTCTACTTGTATCTTTGGTCTTTGTTACGTACTCTGCACCCAGGGGGGCAGTGGGGTCGTACATGCCGATCTTGGCTTCGTCGCTTACCAAAGCAGCAGACCCATCCCTCCCCACAGCCCCCGCTGATGGAGAGGAGTCCCCCCCCCCCCATCTTTTATTTGTTTCTTTTCTTCTTGCGATAGGAGGGCGAGGAATGAACCCACTTTTCCCCTCCACCAGCAGGAGCACTCAGGACAGATGGACCAGCCTCAGCAAGGTCCTTCTCCAATGGAGAAGGCCCTGGCAGTCACAGGGGCACTGACTGGAGGAGGAGATCCCTCCCCTCCTTGTAATGCCTTGGAGACCCCGAGCACATATTCACCCCCATGGTTGGCCCTACCATCTGAGGCTGGGTTGCCTCAAGGACCATGTCCATCTCAAAGGGGGGGGGGGTTCATTGTGGCCATCCCTCCACAGGATATCACAAGTACCATTGGCAGCGGTGTTGTGGTGGAGTGAATGTGAGTGTGTGTGTGAAGGGCCATTATCCCACCCTTTTCCCAATACCCTCTCCCTCCCTCTGTAAGAATGTGTGTGTGAATGGGAATGGGTTTGTTTTGTTTTTTGTTTGTTTTGTTTTTTTTTAAATACATTAGCATGTTATTATAAGATGGTTTTTCTTTCCAAATAGCCATAATTTGGAAAGATAAAAAGGACCAGCACTTGTAAATTTACCCTTGTAGTAGAAGCTAACTATAACGCTAGAATATTATCAAAGCCTAAGGTCACTAGTATAGGACAAAGGTTCCAGACAGTGCTCTGACTTATTTGAGAATGTAAAATAGTTTAGCTTTGAGGAAGGAGGGCTTAAAATAGCCACACAACTGTAACAGGTCAGTTATCTCAGTCCAAGCTCAGAGGCGCTAGTTTTCAATACAAAGATTTCAGTTGTACCACATGAGGCCATTTTTTCTGTTATTCATTGACTGTAGAGTCCCAATTTTATTTGGGTTACTTGATTATTCTCACATCCGGATTAGTGTAGGAAGCGGGTTGGATTGATTGAAGTTAGTCTAGATTTTCGGCCTGCTACAGTGTTACTCGTAGAGTATGGGGAGGCACAGGCCTTGACCAATGCTAAGGTTAGTATGCGAGCCAGCAGGTCCCTGGAGGGAAGCGGCCAATGGGCCCTGTCTTCCCTCTTCCCCCCCCTAAGAGGGTTTGCCCTACTGAGCTGGTTCAATGGGGAGCAGTTGGTTATGGGCTGCCTACTGGTTTTCTTGGCAGTCCCCTTGGAAAGTAAAAGGGGGGACTGCCACTGGAAAGAGGGAGTCACCCGAGGGCACCTCCAGACAAGGTGAGGGTGGTCCTCTACACACACAGGCAAAGGAGAGGAGTAAGCCTCCTCTCCGGTCAAAGTATTTTGGAGGTTCCCCTGTGAAAGCAGGGGAAGGGGGGGCTCCATTTTTTCAGTGGAGCTGACCAACGTTGGTTCAGACGATGGATGAGGAAAAGGGAAATTGAAGGGAGATTTTTTGTTTTAGTCATCAGTAGGCATGGTATTTTTTACAGAATGTAGACGCTAATCACCCATCGCAGTAGCCTGCTCTGCAAGGGGTGCATACAGGGCTGGCAGAGCCAGGTGCTGCCTTTTAAGGCAACCCCTCCTGCCTGGTGACCCGGCAGCTCTTCGGTGTGGTGGCTCTACCTTGGGCACGGCATAAAAAGGATAGCGTGTGAAGTGAGAAGGAAAGGGAATGTGAGGAAGGTATGGGTGGAGATGAAGCAGGTTGTTAAAAACCTACCATCCCAAACTGGAGCTCAGGGGTTAGGGAACATTAACCCCTCCCTCCCTCAGCCTTGATCCGGGATAGTTGGCTGAGAAGGAGGTCAGCATCTACCCTATGAAAATAGAGGCCAACCAGAGGAAGTTGGAGAGGTTGTAGGGAAAGTGCGGAAGTAGGGGAGAAATACCAGCTGTCTGAAAGAAGAGGCTAAGCTGGGGCCGGACGGGGCACTGAGTCCCATCAGCACGGTGGCCAGGAAGGCAAATCACCTTGCCCCTTACAGGGTCTGGCCCAGACAACATTCATTCTAGGTTACTCAAAGAAGTTGTAGATAGTATTGCTATAGCTCTTGAGAAGATATATACTAGATCACTAGGGTTTGGAGAAATACCTAATGATTGGAAATAAGTGAATGTAGTGCCAATTTTTAAAAAGGGAAGTAAAGAGGACCTAATAACTTTAAGCCGGTAAGCTTAACTTCTATAGTTTGAAAAATTCTTGAGAAGATAGTTAAGAAGGGGATTTCTAACAATTAGATAAGGGAGAGAATGTTGATGTAATTTACTTAGATTTTAGCAAAGTTTTTGATAAGGTTCCACATAGGATAATAGTTCACAAATTAAAAATGCATTAGATAGCTGAAGGACTGAAAGACAGGAAACGGGACAGATTGTTGTGTTGAATGGGGTGAGGTCACAGTGGAGGGATGTTATATTTTATATAAATGATCTTGGGGAGGCTGTAAATAGCAAAGTGTCAATTATTGCTGATGACACTAAATTGGCAGCTGTAGTCAAAGAAGTTGAGGGTAGCTTTAAAGTGCAGAGTGACTTAAATAAGTTATTAGCTTGGGTTCAGAAGTGGTAGATGACTTTTAACCTTAAAAAATGCAAAGTTCTTAACATGGGAAGGGATAATAGGCAATTTAGCTATGAAATGGATGGGCATTGGCTGAATTCAGTTTAAGATGAGAAGGACTTAGGAGTAGTAATAGATAGGTCACTGAAGTTTTCAAAGCAGTGTATTGAGGCAAAAAATAGAGCAAATAGGGTGCTAGGATACATTAACAGGAATGTTAGCTACAAGAGTAAAGAGCTTATCCTTAAACTCTACAACTCTTAGGTCAGGCCACATTTAGAGTATTGTATACAAGCATGGTCACCACATTTTAGACATGACATCAACCTGCTAGTCAGTACAGAGGAGGGTAACAAAAATAATACCTTTCCTGAAGCACCTTGAATATGAAGATAGACTGAGGGTACTAAATATTTTCACATTTGAGAGAAGATGTATGAGGCGAGATATGATTGAGCTTTTTAAAATTTGTTCTGGTATGGATAAGTTGGATGTTAGCAAGTTATTTGAGTTGGAAGGTAGTAATAGGACTAGGAGTCACCACATAAAAATTTAAAAACAGAGGTGCAGGTTGGATGTTAGGAAATATTTTTTCACCAATAGTGGTAGACAGTCCAAACTTGAATGTTTTCAAACACAGATTAGATTATATGGGGAGGGAGGGTTAATTTTTTTTTTTTTTTTTTTGGGGGGGGGGGTTATTCTGGAATCATTCCTGTGGATGAAGTTTTTTATTATTGTATATTATGATTGATTTGGATTTTTATGAGTCTTGATGATGATGCTGTTTGTCTGACACAATCTTATGGATTGTTTAAATTGTATATGGTAGATGCATCATCTGGCACAATCATATGGATACATTTTGTGGGTGGGTTTTGACAGATGCGGATGACCTTTGATAAGCCCTTGTGGCTTTTGTCATCCATGAAATTATGTTATAGTGTTAGGTTATTTGTACTTAAAATAATACACATCAAATTCTGATAATAACTATAATGTTTAGGATAAAATTATATTTACATCAAATATTAAATATATATATAGAGAGAAACTGGCAAAAAGTAGATATACACATATAAGTATAAACTAAACATAGAATAAAAGTAGAATTGATATAGAAATATGCAACCTACCAATCGAACATCCAAATGCTTTGCTAGTGTGTTCATATTTGAAGAAGATGGATAACTCTCATATTTGAACATGTTTTCTAGTATATTTTGAACACTAAACGAAAGAGGGCTCGTCTCATTAAAACTATATATTGGGTGTGATTTCTGCAAAACGGATGAATATTCTTCAGACTGCCTCTCCTTCTCTCCATCATAATCAGTGGAAAAGTATGTGCCACATATTGTAGATCTTTGGGTCACAGAGCCCCTTAAAGCATTATTTTCAGTTTCTTGAAGGGTATTGTATTTTGTAAAGGGGTGGGCGAGTGGGTTATTTTCAGAAAGGCGGATGTAGGACATATCAGAATTGCCATCTGGTATCATCAGTGGATCTGATATTGGGTTAGACTCATATTCAAGAAAAACTTCCTTACTTGAATATGGATTTGCCTCAAGGTCAATCATTGTATGACTCCCACTCTGAAACTTATCTTCATGTTCTAAATTTAATTCCTTGTCTGAATTGCATATGGAATCTGTTGACAAATCATTGAAAAACTCCTCTTGGGAAAATGGTGGTGCCTCACTTATATTTAAAGGAGATAAATATCCTATTGATGGAGAGTTAAAGTTTGGGATATTTTGGGATGAAATAGGAGGAATGGGAAAGGTTTCAAAAACCTCAGAAGATTGAAGTTTAAGAAACACATCATCAGGTTGGTGAGTTTCTCCTTCCAAAGGCACTTCATTTGTCTCTCTTATACTGGATCCCTTATCATTTGTCTCTCTTATACTGGCTTCCTTACCATTTGTCTCTTTATAACTGGATTCCTTATCATTTATATTTTGAGTCCTTGTGGATGATAGTAAAGGACTAGAACATCTAATCTGCTTATTGTCTTCACCCACAGCTGATTCTGAAGAAGAAAATATATATATATATATATATATTATATATATATAGAGGGAGAGGGCTGTCAGGAAGTTAATTTAAAATTAATCTACAATGGAAATATCAGTATTATATAAATTGCTAATAGTAACTGGGATTATTTTAACCTATATGGAGTTTACCATTTGATACTATAGTTCAAAGTGCTTTTTTTTGGCATTATAATAGTAATTAAATGGTTAAAAACCTAAAAGATATATTTATAAAAGATTAAAAGCCCCTCTTCACATTTATTTTAACCTTTAGAATATTCCTCATTAGCTCCACTTAGGTAAATAATAATATCCAAATCCAATCCCAGTTGTCAAACCCCAAATTACTAGTACATGGTCGAGATAGTTCTATATAGATGAATATTAACCCTACTCAAAGAAGTGGCAAGAGGCAACTATTTTATTCAAAAGCAATATTTTTATGGCAATTTTCTGACTAGCAAGAATTTATTACTATCAAATTACCTTCTCGAGCAAGTTGATTAAATCTCTTATCTATTAAGACCTAACACCAGATATAAATACCAGATGACAAAGAGCCACAAGAGACTTGTCTCAAGGCATCCCCAAATCCATCCATCAGTTTAACCCACACCCAAGATCCCCAAGCTGTAACCATTTCAGCTCAAGGATCAATGCCAAACACACTTTAATGCATAAAGGTGCATCAAATCTAAATACTATACAGCAAACTAATGGAACACCAATATTTATAAATATTTTATAACTTCAAAAAACTTGCTCAATTTAGCACTATTGACAATCTCTGTAGGTAAATTATTTCAAGGTTCTAAAACTCATGACAAAAGAAACTTGTACAAATCTAACTATCATTTTCCAACTTTGGCCCATGATATAGACTACAGTTAGCCCCAGCTAAATATTAGTGACCACAGCCATAGCAAAATTATCAGGTCATCCCATAAGTTTTAGATCAAATTTTAAATTGCTACACAGAGGGCATATGCCAGAAATTATCAAAGGAATAACAATGAAATATTTACCATTTTAAAATTATAAGGCAAAATGTAAAAAAAAACTAGCAATTTTGCCACAGGGAATAATGGTTCATTATTAAAGTAACACAGATCCAATGTATTAAACTAACCTATTGTCCAAATTTGGTCTCTTTCCAAAGTAAATGAACTAAGATTTAAATGTTTTACTTCCAAATTTGCTTTTTGATAGGCTATCCATACGATCCACTTGGTTCAAATAATATTCTATTTTTAATGGACACTAATTAATCTGTATGATTCTCAAGCAACTAAGCAAAAGGCTATTGCTTTATCTTTAAAAATCATGAATAGAACTGTTAGTCAACTTTTAGTTTTAACCCACATTTTATTCTTCAATTATCTAATAAATTGTATCGCTTCTTCTAGGCACTCATTCATCTCCATGATCTATCTTGAGACAAGAAGATCCCCAAAATGGGGGAAAGAATCAGGTATTGAGGCCAGGAGCACAATCCTTGGGATGTCATGATATTCGCTTACAGGTGTGGAAAATAGATGGGGAGGGTAGAGCAAAAAGAATGCAGTAATGTTAAAAAAATACCCCCAACCAGGGAGGGATAAACCAGCCCCCATACCCAAACCATCCCAAACAAGAATGAAAGCTGGTTGGCAACTAACCTGCAATATTAGCCACTAGCCAAGGAAATAAGTAAGAAGATTGTATGATTTGTAAGGGGATTGTATGTAAAGGATAAGTAGACAAATATATAGTGGAAGAAAAGTAGGTGAAAAGAGAAGTACAAGATTTTCAAATTATATACTTGGTTTATGCATGTTAGGTGTTCAAACCTTTAACTTTCTTTGCAAAAATTATGAGTAGGTTGCTTGCTGCTTTTAGTTGTTGTTTTGAATTTGATTTGGGGAGTTTTCCTTGTGTGGAGGTAGGGGTGGGTTATATACATATAGTGATTTATTTGTATGTTCATAAATTGTTAATTTTGTTAATATTTTTTTGGGGCCAGTTTTATGCCTTATTACTTAGTTGCTTTTCTTGTTCTTATTCTTTCTCTTTGGTTGTTATTCCTTTTCAGGGTACTTTCTTCTTAGTCCTTATTTGGTATTGCTTTTTTTAGTTGTCATCCTGGAGGTTTGTCTAATCAGGATTGTTTTCCAATTCAGTGGTGAGTTGTCTTTAGCAATATGTTCTGCTGATTTTTTCCTTATGCAGATATAGGTTGTTATTCTACTATTTTCAGTAAATTTGCACAGCATGGGAATCATGGATGGATTTGATCAATGGTGTAAAGATATTGACTCTTTCCCGCCCTTACATCTGATGTTTTCTTCTTCCTAATGGTACAATTATAAATGTCTTAATTGGTCCTGATCTTCCATTTGCTTCATAATCACTTATCTTCCCAATTTCCTCAGCAGTTATTTGAGCTTGCATGGCCACATTTTTATATGGACATTGGATTAACTGGCTCAAATTGTCAAGTTAACTATATGCTAAAGCTAGTGAGGCTGCTTGGTTCTGGGATGCCTGCTATGCAACTTAAGTACAGGGTAGGGGGTTAAAGCAATGACCTCCTTGTGGTAGACTGGCCTGGAGATCAAATTTAACACATTAATACACCCTATACTGATATATACTTTCATCTCCATCACAGAAATGTAGAGGGCTTTTTCAAGTTTGTTTAATCCCAGTTGGTGTACTGTTGGTGGTTGAATAGTGAATTCTCCTCCAAGTGTGCATCAAGCCTTCTCTTTAAGATTTCCTCAGAGTTTATGTCCAAACTCCAGGAGGGAAAGGTGGCAACTCTCTTTTCTTGTCAGTGCCTTTCCCTGTTTAGCTATATCATTCTTGCTGTTTTGTATTTATCAGAGAAATAGCCTGTATTTATACAGACATTGAAGATGTTCAACATCCCATTTAGGATGTATTATGGCACTTTTATATAATTCATCTTGGTTAGGACCAGGCACTTTGAAGCTCCATAATAACCTCATCTTCATTGGCTTCTGTTCCACTTGGCAGTTTGGCTGTATCTTTTCTATAATTTCAGCTAGCTCATCTATTATACAATGTTCTAACACTATCAAAATCAACATTGTCTTCCTCACTTATTTCAAATCTTTTCCCAGTCTTCTCTCAATATTTATTCTATCTCATCTTCCACCGATTTAATCTTTCCTTCCATTCCATTTTCTTTCTTGGTGATGATCCATTCATTCTTTGTACTTTGTCCCAGAATTCTTTGGGTGAGGCCTCATTATTGAGTTCTTCATTTGCCTTTTTCCATCTTTACCAATGTTGTTCAAGGATTAGTTGACTTAGTTCCTCCTTTATCTCACTTATTATATGTGGCAGTTACCATATAATGGGTGAGGCCTGTTTAATATCACCTGATCTCATGCCTAGGCTAGTTACTTGTCAGGCCAATCTACCCCTCTTGCGTATGGTAGAGGACCCCTAGAAAGGCTAGTACAGCTCCCTGGGTGGGTCCACATGTCCCTAAGAGATGAGATATTGTGTAGTTAATACTTGTAGTGAGAGGTTGGCAGTCTGTGAGTAGGTGTTCTATGTTGTCTGGGTTTTAGTTACATCTGGTGCATGCTGGTGTAACATTGGAGTATAGTGGAATGGCCTGATCCGAGGTGAGATAGGATAACTATGTGTTCTATATAATTATTTCTCTAATTGCTTTATTAAGGGGAAAGGTTCATTTAGGATGTTTGGTGGTAGTATGTTTGATTAAGTTAGGGTTTGGTGGTAGGGAAGGAAGGTTATTGTAAAGGTGTCTGAAATAGAATACTGGGGCTTCTTTCTTGTGTCTGGGTGGTGGTAAAACAAAATCTGCCTAAACCCATTCTGTACATCCCCTTACTCTTAGGATGAACAAAAACAAATTTTCTTGAGAGTTTCTCATTATAAATGTTAAATTGCCTTGTAATTAATGGGATCTTAGATTGAGATCCCTATGTAAAATATTATAATCTACAGTGGCTATATTTTTAAGGCTCATGACTTTTTAAATGGCTTCTCAATATAAATGTTTACCAAGTTTCCCTCGCTTAGACTTTAGATTATATAAGTATAATTTATCTGTAATTTGAAAAATAGCAAAAAAAAAAAAAACCCAACCATTTTCAAGAAAAGCATTCCAAATAAAATATTTTCTAAGGATTATAGTTCGCAAGGCAGAAGTGGGGATTAAGTTTAAATGTATTCTATAGGGTGTTCCATAAATGGTGCCAAATTTGAATTGGGTGACACTTTGGTGTTTTGAAGGCATGCTTTTATCATGTTTGCCATCTTCCTTTACTCCAATTAAGTTGTTTTTTTATTTGTTTTTCAGAATACTTGTGTGCATGCATTTTTTTTTTTTTAAGAGGGCATCTGGCGACTGCCTACTTGGGCATTAGTCGACGTATTAAAACTGGCCTAGCTCTAGGCTACTTTAAAATAAAATTAGAGAAAAAAAAAAACAAAAGGGGGAAAGGAAGCAAGCTAGTGCATCAGGGAGAGGTCCCCCCGGAGCAGGAGCGTGAAACCAAAGGGAAAAAAAACAAATGCAACAAACAAAAAACAAACCTTGCATAAATAATAGAGAGAAGGCCGGCCTCCCCCAAGAAGTCAACAAGTCCACAAGTCAATGTGCACGAATCTGCCCCAAGTACAAGGGACAGTCGGTAGCGACCCCGCCCATCCCAGTACCGGGACAGGTATCGTGAGCGAAGATCACCCAGACTGGGACATTCGACAAGAATGTGCCGAACAGTCTGGAGGAGGACGCAGTCGTTGCAATAGGGCGCAGGCGAGCGCTCCATCAAATAGCGATGCGTCACACGAGTGTGTCCAATTCGGAGACGACAGAAAGCAACCTGAAGCCGCTGCGGCATTGGGGGATAGGTCCATGGGAACAGTCGCGGCGCAATGGCACGCAACTTTAAGTTCCCTTCGACCGTCTCCCATCTTCTTTGCCAAGCAGTCCGAAGAGCTGCCCCTATTCCTGCCATGTAGTCGGTGTGAGGAAGAGCGAAACGCTGGTCCGGTCGCAGAGTCCTCGCGGACTCTTTGGCGCCCTCATTCCCCGCAATTCCTACATGTCCAGGAACCCAGCAGAAGATAATCTCGACATCTGCCCGGCTCGCCAACACCGTGGCGTCACGGATATCGCGAACCAGGGGATGCGGAGATTCCAATGCCCCGAGAGCACTCAGGGCGCTTTGTGAGTCGCTATAGATCACAATCCGGTCTCCGAAACGGGCACGTCGCGTAATCTCCCGTACCGAGTGGTGTATTGCCACCAGCTCGGCCGTGAAGACAGACGCAGCGCCTGGTAGAGCCCCGCTGAATTCAAACAGAGGGGATACGGCGTGGAAGCCGACCCCCTCTTGGGACTTGGAGCCATCCGTATACACTGGCACGGTTCCAGCGTGACACGATGTGTGTTCCAAAAAGGTCGAACGCAATACTCCCGGCGCAGTACAAGCTTTGGGAGCAGAGGCGTGGCGACAAATAGCCAAATGTGGTACCCTCCAGGGTGGCGTCCTGGGCAGAACCAGGGGCGCCACCGGCCCGAGAGCTATATCTACCTCTCGAAGGAATTTCCTGGCCCTAAACCCAAAGGGCTTAGGGTATGACTGGCGTCTCTCGGCGGCATAGGCACCATCGAGATCAGCTGCGGATGCAGTGAGAGCTGTTGGCGACTGAGGGAGGCGCCGGGCTCGCGCGTACAGGCGAGTGATGCACTGCACGCGGCGCAGAGCGAGTGGCATCTCCCCAGCATCGACCAACAGGCTCTCAATGGGGGAAGTGCGGAAGGCACCGGTCGCAAGGCGAAGGCCGGTGTGGTGGATCGAATCCACCTACCGCAATAAACGCTCGGCTGTGGATGCATAAAACTCGCATCCGTAGTCGAGCTTCGAGCGAACAAAGGATCGATAAAAAAGTAAGGCGGTAGCCCTATCAGCGCCCCAAGCACTGAACGTCACGGAACGGAGAATGTCCATGGCGCGGGTACAAGAGACCCTAAGGCTGCGAATATGAGCCTCCCAGGTGAGGCGTCGGTCGAATACAAGACCAAGGAAACGGTGCGACTCAACCACATCCAGGCGCACCCCATTAAGAAACAAATCTGGGTCGGGGTGAAGCCGTGGATGGCGGCAGAAGTGCACCACCTTAGTCTTGGCCAAAGAAAACCGAAACCTGTGCGCTTCGGCATAGCGAGAGACGCGGTTCAATGCCTGTTGGAGTCGACGCTCCAGAGTTGGCATCTGGGCCGCGCCAAAAGAGATCGAAAGGTCCTCCACGTAGAGCGTAGCGAGAACATCTTCCGGCAGCACCGAGGTGATGCCGTTGAGGCTCAGGGCAAAGAGTGTGACACTGAGGACACTTCCCTGTGGGACACCCTCTTCCTGCTCCTTTGGGCCGGAGAGGGCTCCCCCCACCCGTACGCGGAATCGTCGATCTCGCAAAAATTCAGATATAAAGATTGGGAGGCGTCCCCTCACCCCCATCGCGTGGAGAGTCTCCATGATACCGTATCGCCATGCGGTATCATAGGCCTTCTCCAGATCAAAAAACACCGTGGCGTAGTGGTGTTTACGAAGGAAAGCCTCGCAGACGGCATTTACCAGTCGGAGCAGAGCATCCGACGTGGAGTGGAACTTGCGGAAGCCGCACTGTGCAGAAGACAGATGGCCTCCGCTGTCCAGGAAATAGGCTAATCTAACATTTACCAATTTCTCCATCAACTTGCACACGCAAGAGGTTAGAGATATTGGGCGGAAACCGGTCGGAGTAGAGTGATCTCTCCCCGGCTTGCGAAAGGCGAGCACAGTAGCGATTCGCCAGGAGTCTGGGAGGAGACCTTCCACCCAGATCCTGTTGAACAAATCTAACAGAAAGGCCATGCCTCGCTCACCCAGGTGTCGAAGCATGGCGTACGGGACATCGTCCGGACCATGGGCGGTGTCCGCGCACGAAGCGAGAGCGGAACGCAACTCGCTTACAGTAAACTTGTCGTTGAAGGGTTCTCCGCCTCTGGAGGTAAAGTCCAGCCGGCGGCCTTCCGCGACATGACGACGTGCATTGAATGCTGGCGGAGCAGCATCACGGCGAGAGAATGCGGAAAAAGCGGTCGCTAAGGATTCCGCCACGGACGCGGGGTCCGAGATTGCGGTCCCATTCTCCTGGAGAACGGGAGGGGGGTCCTGCGAGAACTTGCCCCGAATCCTTTTGACTCGCTTCCACACCTCAGCTTAAGGGGTCTTCCCCTTAACTGAAGACACGAATGCCCGCCAAGAAGAGCGGCGGGCCTGCTTCGAAATATACCGGAACCTAGCCCTAGCCCGACGAAATTCAGCGACAGTGAAATCGTTCGGGCGGCGCTTATAGCGCATGTAGGCATAACGCTTCTGTTTGAGGGCCGTCTCACACTCGGCCGACCACCACGGGAGCGGTCGGCGTGCAAAACGGCCAGACGTTGTGGTGGAGCGAATGTGAGTGTGTGTAAAAGGGCCATTCTCCCACCCCTTTTCTAAGTACCCTCTCCCTCCCTCTGTAAGAATGTGTGTGTGAATGGGAATGGGTTTGGTTTTTGTTTGTTTGTTTTTTATTGATTAGCATGTTATTATAAATTTTTTTTCTTATCTTTCCAGGCGCCATAATTTGGAAAGATAAGAGGGCAAGCACTTGTAAATTACCCCTGTAATTGAAGCTATAACTGTTATTATTATTATACCAAAGGCCATTAGTATAGGACAAAGGTTCCAGGCCATGTTCTGTCCTATTTGATTGTGTATAAAATAGTTTAGCTTTAACGAAGGAGGGCTTATTAGAGCCACACAACTCTAACAAGGTTACCTATCTTAGTCCAAGCTCGGAGGTGCAATTTTGAATACAAAAATTTTGTAAGTAAAGGGACTGTATAACGTGAGCCCATCTTTTGTTGTTGATTGACTGTAGTAACCCAAATTTTATTTGGGTTGTTTGATTCTTATTGTTCCTAAAATCAATTAATAATAATTATAAGTGGGACTTATTTATTTTTTCTGATATATATATATATATATATAGGCTCATTGGGTGCACATTTACCCATATTTTTGTAAATATTGTATTTTTTTCGTGTTAGTAAAGGACTGTACATACAATCCGTTTCATTCTCCTTCGATTTCTCACGTCCGGATTAGTGTAGGAAGCGGGTTGGATCGATTGGGGTTAGTCTAAATTTTTCGGCCCGCTACATTTGGCGCCCGAATAGGGACGTGAGACTTCGAAACCGGGAGCGTGACGGGATTGGATTGCAGTCCATACCCAATTAGCGTGGCAGGTAGTTTGGTTGTTTTTCACCTTTGTCTATCGCTCTTACTAACCTGGGAGGATGGCTTCTGTGGAACAGGGCCTCCATGATGAGATTGTGAGACTGAGGCTGGAATTGAGGCAGAAAGAGGAGGAATGTATGATGTTGAGGAACGTGATTGATGGATTGAAGAGTGATGTGATGAGTATGGATGAGAAGACAGACAAGATGAGGAAAGAAATGGACGAGAGACAGAAGCAGGTCGACCAAGGGATGAAGGACTTGTATGACATGATGAAGGGGTCAGGACCGGCCCTAGGACCCTCGACCTTGACCCCTGCTCCGACTGAAGGGGATAAGACTAATGGGATCAATGGGAGTGTGTGCGAGTCTAGAGAGGATAGGGTGATTATGAGTGATAGGAAGGACGGAGAATGGAAGAGAGTTGAATGCAAGAGAAGAAGGAAGAGTGGTGCAAAGGGGAAGGATAGGAAGGTAAGAGGCAAGAGTGTGGACTCATTGTACTCGGATGAAGGAGAGAGTGATGGTATGATTGATATGAGTGAGAGTGAAGGCAGCTCAAGTGAGAGTGAAGTGAATGTGGGAAAGGGTATTTTGATAAGGGAAGTGCCAAAGATAGATAGATTTAGGTTACATGGTGGGAAAAGTGTGGAAGAATTCTTCGGGGAATTTGAGCGATATTGTAAGCTCAAGTACCCAGAGAATAAGGGATACTGGATGAATGTTTGGGGGGAATGTTTGGAGGGAAAAGTATTGGAGTTTTTCCGCGTGATTACAAGTGTGGGGGAACCAAGGTACGATGTGGTGAAGAAGTGGATGATTGGACAGGTGAAACGAATGAAAGAGAGTGTGAAGTATAAAAGGGTAAATGAATTTGAGAAGGCTCGAATGGGGAAAAGTGAAAGTGTGAACATGTATGCACATAGGCTTGAGAGTATGGCAAGAAAGAGGTATGGTGATGATGATGTAAATGAATGTAAACCACTCATGAGGAAGTTTTTGGACACGATCCCGCGAAAGGTGAGTGAATGGCTGAGTGGAAAGAGAAAGGAGAGAATGAGACTGACAGGTGAACGGTTGATGTGGGAGGATGTGTTGGAGCTGTTGGAAGATGGACGATTTAATGATGAAAGCGATCTAGAAGAGGATGGATGGTACAGTATGAACGTTGGGGGTAAGAAGCCCAGGAGCTTTCATCCACCCCAGCAGTATGTCAGCTACAGGGATGCCCTGAAGGCTGCACCAGCTGGAGTGATGTCGAACTTCCTGGGCCGGCAGAATGGATGGGTAAATGGAGGGTGGTCAAATGGAAGGGGACAGATGAATTTCAAGCGTGGGAACGGATATATGAGAGAGAAACCGAGGTATGTCCCAGCAAACGAGAGATCAAATGGTGGGAGAAAGATTGTGGAATGTCATCGGTGTGGAAGGAAAGGTCATATGTTGGCAGAATGTAGGTGGACATCTGGTGCATGTTTTGGTTGTGGTAAGAAAGGGCATATGATAAAGGATTGCCAGGAAAGTGTGAAAGAGTGCTTTGAGTGTAAAGAAATAGGCCATTTGAAGAAAGATTGTCCGAGGTTGAATGGTGGAGCAACTGCTGGGGGGAGTGTGAAGTATGCTTGTGGTAATTGTGGAAAGGCTGGTCATTATGCGAGGATGTGTCGTGACCAGAGGAATGTATGTAGCTATTGTGCTATGGAAGGACATTAAAGTGAAAAGTGTTGGATTAGACTGAGAGCGCAAGGTGTGAATGGAAAGTCTGAAGCGGGAAACTGAATTGTAAGAGGGTACCTGGTGAAGTATCCTCTAGGTGCATGAGTGTGAGTAATGTGTTGGTAAGTCTGTCGAGTGTGAAAGTGCTGTCTGGTAGGAAGTATGAGTGTCTGAGTGTTAAGGTGGAATTGAATGGAATTGAGTGTTTGGCTTTAATAGATTCTGGATGCAAGGCGAGCTTGGTGTATAAAGATGTGTATGACAAGGTTAGCGAGAAAGCCCTCCTGTCTGAGTGCAAGGGTAGTTTGGTAGGTATTGGTAATAGGAGAGTGCCTGTGATTGGAATGATAAGGTCAGCTGTTCGAATGCATGGTATGATGATGAATGAATGTGAATTTTCTGTGATTGATAAGGTGAGTAGTGAGTATGGTGTGATTTGGGGGTATGATTTTATGAAAATGAATCGTATGGTTGTGCATCCTGCAAGTGATCAGATTGAGAGAAAGATTGGTAAAAATGGGGTGTATAAGTTATATGTAGGGAAAGATGGTAGTGTTTTGAGGAGTGTGTTTACTGGTATTGAGGTGACTGCTATGGAGAATGTAAGACTTGTGAAGGGTGAAAGGGTGTCTGTTAGAGTGAGTTGGAGTAAGGATGTTAGTTTGAATGTGAGTGAGAACACTGTGATATTGGATGGAAAGGATGCGTGTTATAAGGTAAGGCGTGTTGCTTGTGTGTTTGATGGCTTGATGAGAATGAATGATCCTTTTGTATGTGTGCAGGCGGACCCCAGTGTGAAAGGGCAGGTGAGGGGAATCCAAGTCGGAGATGTACTGGGCCACCTCTCCACTGTCAATGAGGTAGGTATGGATGATAGTACGGATATCAGGGTGAATGTTGCGAATGAAAAGACATGTGAATGGATGTATAATGAGGTGAAGGACATGGTGAAATTGGATGGATGTTTGACTGAGTATGAAAGGGAGGATGTGTATCAAATGATATTTGAGCGAAAGGAGCCCTCAGTAAGGGTGATCTGGATTTTGGGGTTGCAAAGCTCCCGGAATTCAAGATTGTCCTGAAGGAGGACTCCCCAATCTATCAGCGGCCGAGGCATTTCCCACGTCCGGTTGCTGATGAGATTGAGGAGCAGTGTTTGGAATTGGGGCAATTGGGGGTGATTGAAGAGAGCGAGAGTGCATGGAATAGTCCAATTGTACCTGTACGTAAGCCGGATGGAAGATTGCGTCTGTGTGTGGATTATCGAAAGGTGAATGAAAGGACTGTGAAAGAAAGGTTTCCGATGTGTGTGGTATCTGAGTGTGTGTATAGTATGCATGGGATGGAGTGGTTTACGAAGCTGGATCTGGTACGGGGGTATTACCAGATGCCCATTGCTGAGGAGAGACGGCCAGTAACTGCCTTCTCTTCCTCAAAGAGGCATTACCAGTTCCGGAACCTCAGCTTTGGGTTGGCTAATGCTCCCGGAGCCTTCCAGCGGGCAATGAATGTTGTGTTGAGTAAGTTTGCGAGTAAGAATGTGATTGCGTTTATAGATGATATTTTGATTATGACTGAGACTTTTGAGGAGCATATGAGATTGGTGAATGATGTGTTGAGAACGTTGGAGAGTGTTGGTGTGAAGGTGAAAGTGGCGAAGTGTGAATGGTTTGCAAAAGAAGTGGAATTCCTTGGGCATATGGTGAGTGAGAATGGGTTGCGAAAATCACCGAAGTATGTTGAGAAGGTGCGAATGTTTCCTAAACCGGTGACTGTGAAGCAACTGAAGTCATTTTGGGGTTTGATTGAGTTCCAGCGAAAGTTTATATGTGATTGTTCTGGTGTGAGTAAGCCTCTGACTGAGTGGATGGGCAAGAAAGGTAGTACGGTTGTCAAGTGGAATGATAAGATGAATGAGGCGTATGAGAGACTGAAAGAGGCAGCGGCTGAAGATGTTGAATTGGCTTACCCAGATTATAGTGTAAATGCAAAAATGCTTGAACTGTATACAGATGCGAGTGGGTATTGTATGGGAGGTTTTCTGATGCAAGAGCAGCGTTTGAATGGAGAGAATGTCAGGCAAATAATTGGGTATGTATCCAAGGCTATGAATGTTGCAGAACGAAAGTATTCGACTGTGGAACGAGAGCTGGCTGCGATAAGATATTGTTTGAAAGTGTTGCGTCCATTTTTGTATGGTGTGAGGTTTGTGATAAAAACCGATCATCAACCTCTTGTGTATCTGCAGCGTATGAAGTGGGCTGATAGTAGGATTGCAAGGACTTTGGAAGATTTGAGTGACTTTGACTATGTGATTGAATATGTGCCTGGTGAACGGAATGGAGTGGCAGATTTGATGTCAAGGTATCCTGGTACGAATGATGAAAATGTGTGTGGAGTGAGTGATCCTGAGTATTTGCCGAAAGGGATTATGAATGGAAAAGAGAGTAAGGGTGGTGGTGATTCCTTGTTTGAAAGTGTATGGAATGGTTTGCAAGATTTAAAGAGTGATGGAGTAGACGTGAGAGTGCCCGATAGTGTAGATGATTTAAGGAAGGAGGTAATGAATGAAGTGTGTAGGAAGCCTGAAAGCATTGGTATGGCAAAGGTGCGGAACTTCATGAAAGAATTGAGAACGATGTGTATGCAAGGGGTCCCGCCATTTCAGGAAGTGTTGATTGTAGTGAGTCGTTTGTATAGAGTGATTGTTTATGTGCACTTTGGTGGTGAGAGGCCGATTGTGTACAAGGATGAGAAGATGAAGGGTTTGAATCCTAATGTGGTACATCTGCAATGTTTGAGCGGTGTGCACTACAACTGGGTGATTGAAAAGTGTTCATATATAAGAGAGAAGAATGATTGTCTGGATGAAGATGAGTGTGTGGTGAGTGATGATATGGGAGTAAATGACAGTGTGGATATAAGTGCTGATGTTGGTGTGCTTGTTCCTTCAGTGTATTGCGAACATGGTGGACCTGATATGATGGAAGCGAGAGTGAAAGTTGGTGAAAGGTTGTTCTGTGGTTTGATTGATACTGGAGCGCAGGTGTCTTTAGTGAATGAGAGGATTCTGAGTAAGTATGATGAGTTTAAATGTTGCGAGCATAAACCTGTGAAGTTACAGATAAGTGGATTAGGGAATGGCTTGATAGTGGCATGGGAACAGGTTAGTCTGAAAGTGAGTTTGGGTAATGGTGTGAATGTGAAGCATGACTTTGTGATTCTGAAAGGTGAGCAAATGCCTTGTTGTTTCTTTCTTGGTGTAGACTTTATGAGATTGAATGATTTGTCTTTGGATGCTGATAAGGATTGTCTTATGAAAGGTGAATGTGAGGTGATGAGGTTGAATGAGTGTGCAAAGAACGTTGTCAAGTTTTGCGGTATGATTGAGTTGGTCATGGATGATGAGAATGAGATTTTAAGTGATGATGATATTCTAGAGATGCAAGAGATGTGTCCTTTTGTTAGTGAGTTGAAGAGGTGTGTAATGATGCGTGTTGATTTGAATGAATGGCCAGTGTTTAAGTGATTTTAAAAGGTATGCTAAGGATTTTGTTGTTTGTATGGATGTTGTATATTTTGTGAGGCATGTAAAGGGTGGTGATGATATGTATGTACCTGTGATGTCCTTAGTTGGTATGATTGGTCTGGTGAAGGTTGTGCATGATAATTATGGGCATATGGGTAAGTTTAAGCTGTGGGAGTGTATGAAGGAGCGTGTGTTCCATCCGTTTCTGAGAACTGTTGTGAATGATGTTGCAACTACGTGTGAAAGGTGTCAGAAGCGAAAGGTGCAAGGTGTGCAAGTGAAACCACCGATGTTGAAAGTTGATGCGAAAGAACCGTTTGAATTGGTAGTGATTGATTGTGTGTCTTTGCCGCGTACGAGTGCTGGGAATGTTGGTATGGTTGTTATGGTTGATCATAAAAGTAAGTTTGTGTATGCAGCGCCTGTGAGAGATAAAAGGAGAGTGACTGTTGCGCGTGTGGTTGAGCAGTTGTTTTTTCCTATGTGTGTATGGAAGCCTAGAAGATGTCTGAGTGATAATGGGCCTGAATTTGTAGGGGAAGTGTTTGAGCAAATGTTGAGAGAATGGTGTGGAGCATGTGAGAACAACTCCGTATGTACCGTCTTCAAATGGATTGGCTGAACGGACTATAAGAAACTTGTGTGAGATGTTGAGAATGATGAGTACGACAGTGAATGACTGGGATGTGTGTCTGGGGAGTGTGTTGTGGGAGTATAATTTGACTGTGCATAGTGCAACTGGAATGTCCCCATGTCAGTTTGTGATGAATTTTGAAAGGCGAGTGAAAGATAGGTTTCGTTTGAGTGAAAGTGAGCAGAGTGTATGGCGTGAAGCGCATGAAAGGTTCCGTTCATTTGAATTAGGTACAAAAGTATTGAAGGTGAAAGAAGTGAAGGGTAGGTTGAATGTATCAAAGATGAGTGAGAAGTTTGATGGACCTTATAGAGTTGTGAGAGTTTGGGAAAATGGGGTAACGTATGTTTTGGAGAGTTTGAATGACGGTATGACTGAGAGAGTGCGGGCTCATCAGAGTCAGTTAAGGAGATGGAGGGAACCTCCTGACTACCTGGTGAGCCATCCAGTGTATGGACTGTGTAGAGAGAGAGGTAAAGTGCATGATGATGAGAATGAATGTGATAGTATGGATCTGTCTGGGAAAGAGCTAGTCTTAGTCTTGAGGAGTAGAAAGCGTACAAAGAAGGGTGAAAGGAAGAATGCAAGTACGAATGAAAGTAAGTCTGAGCAGAGTGTTTCTGGTATGGGGGATCTTGAAAGGGAGATTGAGTTTTTGCGTAAACAGGTGAGTGATTTGGCTGGTATAAGTAGACGAGTGAGTGAGCTGCCTGTGCCTGATTTTTCTGGTTTTGGGAACAGTATGAATGATAGTGTGTTTGGGCAGAACGAACCTAGTGTGGCTGATTTTTCGGGTTTTATGAATGGTAATAGTAGGGGTGAGTTTGATGTAGTGAATGATGAAGTGGCTGATTTTTCAGGTTTCTGGTGGGAACCAGTCGAAGGGGTTTCTGGTATGCCTGTTGAGAATACAGGGGATGTGAGTGACCTGTCTGTTTCGCAAAAATGTACCTTGAGTTGGATGAGAGCTGTGAGTGAGGAGCTGATGAATGGGGGTATGAAAAGTGAGGGTTCTGAACGGAAGAGTATGAAAGAATTCTGTCGTGAGATGGGAGAACTGGTAATGAGGGCTAAGAGTATGGTTGATGAGATGATAAATAGTGACGATGAGACTGACAGGACGACTGACGAACAACCCTGACTAATTGCTACGCGTAGCCAGGGACCAGTAGAAGAGTGTGAATAGGTGCAGAAGGGTGCGATTGAGCACAAGTGGTACCGTGAAGAGTGATTGAAAGGGTTTAGTGAGTGGCTGGTCGAATGGCTTAAGGAAGGAGGGGTGTGGTGGAGCGAATGTGAGTGTGTGTAAAAGGGCCATTCTCCCACCCCTTTTCTAAGTACCCTCTCCCTCCCTCTGTAAGAATGTGTGTGTGAATGGGAATGGGTTTGGTTTTTGTTTGTTTGTTTTTTATTGATTAGCATGTTATTATAAAATTTTTTTCTTATCTTTCCAGGCGCCATAATTTGGAAAGATAAGAGGGCAAGCACTTGTAAATTACCCCTGTAATTGAAGCTATAACTGTTATTATTATTATACCAAAGGCCATTAGTATAGGACAAAGGTTCCAGGCCATGTTCTGTCCTATTTGATTGTGTATAAAATAGTTTAGCTTTAACGAAGGAGGGCTTATTAGAGCCACACAACTCTAACAAGGTTACCTATCTTAGTCCAAGCTCGGAGGTGCAATTTTGAATACAAAAATTTTGTAAGTAAAGGGACTGTATAACGTGAGCCCATCTTTTGTTGTTGATTGACTGTAGTAACCCAAATTATATTTGGATTGTTTGATTCTTATTGTTCCTAAAATCAATTAATAATAATTATAAGTGGGACTTATTTATTTTTTCTGATATATATATATATATATATATATATATATATAGGCTCATTGGGTGCACATTTACCCATATTTTTGTAAATATGGTATTTTTTTTCGTGTTAGTAAAGGACTGTACATACAATCCGTTTCATTCTCCTTCGATTTCTCACGTCCGGATTAGTGTAGGAAGCGGGTTGGATCGATTGGGGTTGGTCTAAATTTTTCGGCCCGCTACAACGTCCTAGGAATAGTAGTCAGGCCCACGGCGATGAGGTTGACGGAGAAGAACTCAACAGCCTCATCTACCGACCTAAACTCCTCGACTGAGCTGGAGAATTCAGTCATTTCCTGAAATGCAGGCCACCGCGCCAAGCACCACCGAGGTGGGCTCTCAGGCGGCAGTTGCCCTGAAAAGGATATTTGAATGGGAAAGTGATCACTACCATGGAGGTCATCGACCACCCCCCAATCAAAATCAGGCTGTGCATCCGAAGAGCACAAAGATAGGTCAAGGCAAGAAAATGAAGCGGTTCTCGGACAGTGATGCGTAAACTCATCCACGTTTAGGACACCCATCTCAAGCTCTTCGATCAGATCGGCAAGGACTTGTCCCCTGGGATTTATGGTGTAATCTCCCCAGAGAGGATGCCTGCCGTTCAGATCTCCAAGCAAGAGATAGGGCCTCGGCAACCGTGCCACAACGCAGAAATGATAGTATACCTCCTATCCAGGTGCAGCTGCACAGCCACTGCCTGAAAGGAGGTATCTAAAGAGAAAGGAAGAACGGAGACATCATGCCGGGTGTAAACCGCGCATCCCCCAGCCCGGCGGTCCCGCGGTGGTGGGGTCGCAAGACCCTTATACCCCGGGAGGGCAGGCAGGGGGCACGCGCCTAGCATGGTCTCCTGCAAAAAAATAGCTAACGGGGAACGGGACGAGGCGAGCCTCCGCAGCTCCTCCCAGTTGGCCCGGAGTCCACGGCAATTCCATTGAAGGAATATGCCCTCCAGGCCTAGCTCGGAGGAGACGCGGGGGCCCTCCTCGAATTGAAGACCCTCACGGGAATGGCCGTACGCTTCCCGGGGGCAGAACCCCGGGCCCTGTTGGCCGGACAAAGCGCTGGAGGCGCTGTCGCCTTCGAGGACTTATTGGGGGAGGTTAGGCTCACCATGCGAGTCTTTTCCTCCCTCCGCCTCGAAACCTTAGGCGGGCGCTGCGGCTTCGGAGGCGGGGGGCCCTCTTTTCGAGGAACCACCGTCTCCGAGCCACGCGCTCCACCTCGGGGCTTGGGCGAAGGAGCCGAAGCTCCTTTGTTGCTGTCCTCCTTTCGGGGGACAGCTTTAGGAACCCCCGAAGATAACCTAGCGACCATGTTCAGGGGTGTTGCCTCCTGTGAGTCGAACGACTCTGTGGAGGCGCGTGGCCGTTTCGCCTTGCGGGAAACGGTCACGCTGGGGGAAGAGGGGGGAGCCCTGGTTTTAGCCGGGGCTGGGTATGAACCCTTTTTGCCGCCAGCTTTACCAGGGAAGCGCCCGGGTTGGGTAGAGCCCGCAGAAGGGCTCCGAATGGGCGCGGAAACAACCGTGCTCGTTGGCCTGGATGGACAAGGAGCAGAGGGTGCCTTTCGAACTACTGAGGCATATGACGTCCCAGGCAGAGCTGGGCGCGCCAGGACCAAGTCCTTAGCCTCGCGGAATGAGAGTCTATCCTGGGCCTGAACGGCCAGGATTTCTTTCTCTAGGAGATATGCACCACATTGCTTCGAAGAAGCAGGGTGCGGCTCTCCGCAATTGACACACTTAGCCACACACGATTTGGACTTATCGTTTGCGACCTTGGAGCAATTTACACAGACTTCGGGTGACCTCGACTTTGCACGTCTACATGAGCGATTCGTATGGCCGAAGCGGTGACAGTAATAGCACCGCCGCGGCAGTGGCACGAATGCCTTCACGCGGTAGCGGTACCAACCGGCACGCACCGACTCAGGGAGCTTGTCACAGTCGAACGTGACGAAGAGTGTAGGGGTGGGTCTCGAAGCCCCTCCCTGTTTTCTCATCACACGTTCGACCTTGACCGCCCCATGGTCGGCCAGCTCTAGGGTGATGTCCTCAATGGAGTAGTCAACGAGTTCCCTCGCATAAACTACTCCTTTCACAAAGTTCATGGTAGAGTGCGGCGTCACACTCACCGGGGTGCCATAAAGTGTCCGAAGAGCACTTATCTTGGCCACCTCGGCGGGATTCGCCGCATTCGCCAGAAGGCTGCCGTCCGAGAAACGGGTCACCTTCGGCTCTCTACCAATTGCACTAGCTAATCCTCTCCTCTGATGGATCATGTTGCCCTTGGACAACATGGTGCCATCAGTGGAGCGAATAACGAGGAAGCGTTTGAAGCCAGCGGGCTCGAAAACGCCAGGTAACCTCTGAATGAGGGGCCCCGATGTCATTGAGGCTCCGCCCTGTGCACTTTTGGTCTTTGTCATCGTCAGGAGCTCCGTACCCGGGGAAGCAGAGGGCCCGGATGTGTCGATCTTGGCTTGGTCGCTTGCCAAAGTGGCAGCAGACCCATCTGTCCCCGTAGCCCCCGCGGATTGAGAGGAGCCCCGAGTCTTCTTCGTCTTTTTGGTCATTTTCGTCCTTTTCTTTTTTGGAGAGGAGGGCGGGGAATGAACCCGCTTCTCATCCCCGCCGGTAGAAGCCCCCAGGCCAGATGGACCGGCCTCAGCCAGGTCCTTCTCCGAAATGGAGAAGGTCCTGGTGGTCGCAGGGGCATCATCCGGAGGAGATCCCTCCCCTCCTTGTACTGCCTGAGAATCCACATCCGTTTGATGAGGACCTTGCATAGGGGCGGATTCAGGTTCGGTGCTTGGCGCCGAGCCCGGATTCCCCCCCATGGAAGGCCCTACCTTCTGAGGCTGGTTTTCCTCAAGGACCATGTCTATCACCGGAGGGGCCTCCAGTTGGCCATCCCCTCCCAGGACATCGCAGGTCCCCTTGGCAGCATCATAAGTCTTTAGTGGGGAGGCACAGGCCTTGACCCCGGCAAGGTTTAATATTTTTGCCAGCAGGTCTTTTGAGGGAAGCGAATGAAGGGGCCTGGCTTCCCTCTTCCCCCTAAGGGGGTTTGCCCTACCGAGCCGCTTGTACGAGGGGCGGTCGGCAATGGGCTGCCTGCTGGCTTTCTTGGCAGTCCCCTTAGAAAGCAAAGGAGGGACTGCCGCTGGAGATAGGGAGGTGCCCGAAAGCACCTCCAGAGAAGGGGGTGAGGGGGAGTCCCCTACACCCGTAGGCGTAGGAGAGGAGTAAGCCTCCTCTCCGGTTAAAGAGGTATGGAGGGTCCCCTGCGCAAGCACAGTGGGGGGGGGCCTCCATCTTTTCTGTGGAGCTGCACGAGGGCGGTTCCGTTGTTTTAGGGGGAATTAATGGGAGATGGTTTTTTTTTCATCATTGGGCATGGTGACCCTC
This sequence comes from Ceratothoa steindachneri, assembly GCA_963969495.1. Classification (NCBI taxonomy): domain Eukaryota; kingdom Metazoa; phylum Arthropoda; class Malacostraca; order Isopoda; family Cymothoidae; genus Ceratothoa; species Ceratothoa steindachneri. The sequence continues at coordinate 71,428,662 of OZ018331.1, read as the reverse complement.
TTTGTTTTACGGGATGCAATCGCTCACCACCTCTTGCAGTAGCCCGCACTGCAAGAGGTGCTTACAGGCCCGGCAGAGCCAGGCGCCGCCATTTGGGACCACCCCTCCCGCCTGGTGGCCTGGCAGTCCTTCGGCATGGCGGCTCCACCTTAGACACGGCGTAAAACAGTTAGAATGTGAAGAGGAGAGGAAAAGGGATGTGAGGAAGGTATGGGTGGGGATGAAGCAGGTTGTTAAAAAAAACCCATCCCGAACCGGAGCTGAGGGGTTAGGGAACAATGTCCCCTCCCCCCTCAGCCCCCATCCGGGGTGGTTGGCTTGAGAAGAAGGTCAGCATTCTACCCTGTGAAATTAGAGGCTGACCAGAGAAAGTTGTGGGAGAGGTTGTATGAAAAGCGACGAGGTAGGGGAGAAATCGGGCTATCTGAAGGAAGGAAGAGAGGCTAAGCTGGGGCCGGACGGAGCGCTGGATCCCGTCAGCACGGCGGCCAGGATGGCAAATCGCCGCGCCCCTTACGGGGTGGGGGTGAAGCAGGTTGTTAAAAACCAGCCACCCCAGCCTGGAGCTCAGGGGTTAGGGAACATTGTCCCCCACCCCCTCAGCCCCGATGCGGGACAGTTGGCTGAAAGGAAGGTCAGCATCTACCCTGTGAAATTAGAGGCTGACCAGAGAAAGTTGTGGGAGAGGTTGTATGAAAAGCGACAAGGTAGGAGAGAAATACAGGCTATCTGAAGGAAGGAAGAGAGGCTAAGCTGGGGCCAGATGGAGCGCTGGATCCCGGCAGCACGGCGGCCAGGATGGCAAATCGCCGCGCCCCTTACGTGGTTGTGTGCATGCACCATGAGCAGCATATTATCATTGTGAAGACATTTTACTGAAACGGAGAAAGTGTGACACAAAAAGTTTGAATACTTGGTACCATTTTCGGGAGAAATGAAGCACCCAGAGTCTATGGTTTACAGACTAATGACAAAGTTTAACTGGTTCCGTTGCAATGGCAAAATCAATCTTGTCAGACAGAGCAACAAATTGCTGTTGTGTGAGACAGTATCCTTCTGAGTCTGGGAAAACCAATTCTCTGATGTTCACAGCAGTTGGACATCCTAACCACTTCATTACATTGAATTCTGCATAAAGATCTCAATATGCATGAGTACAAAATTCAACTTGCGCATCTACCACCATGAGAGGTGGAAACAATTTGCTGACTGGGTTGTAGAAAGAATTGCAGCTAATGAAAATTTTACAAAGAAAATCATCTTAGGTGATGAGGCCCACTTCCACTTGAGTCGATTTGTCAATAAACAGAACTGCCGAATTTTGGGAAATGAAAATTCTCAAATAATGCAAGAGCATGAAATGTATCCACTGAAAATGACTGTGTGGTGTGGTTCTTGGCAGGTCAAGTGCTGTGACCATTCTTCTTTATGATGAGGGGAATGCAGTTACCATTATTTGACGACATTAATGAGACATGATATCCCCTCAGTTATAGCCGAACTTGGAAGATATGGAGATTGACAACCTCTGTTTGCATTACTTGACAAAAAAAATTCCACAAGTGATATGCTTGCACAGTGACCAGGAGTAGGTACCAAGGTCCTACAATCTTACCCTTGGTGATTTCTTCTAATGGGGGTATGTTTAATCACAGGTATATGCCAACAAACCATGCCCAATGCCCAAACAGTTTAAATTAGGTGTGATTGGAGGCACAAGCCATAAATCTGTGAGAGTTATTGGAAATTTTGAGGAACGCATAAAATGTATGCAGACTGAGTGCAGGTGGACATATAGCCAACATGTGTTCCTTACCTAAATGAGAGACATAACATTAGAAATATGCAGAATATAACCGTGCTAATAAATTTTTTTTTAATTATTCACGTTTCAAATTCGGCACCCTTTATGGAACACCCTTTATATGGCTGCATTGTATTGGGTTGAGGAATAAGTTCTTGCGGTTTTATCAAATTTATTCAATACCATTAACAATTTTAGAAAAACTTCATTTTTAATTGATAACAATATGCAATTTAATCAATAATGTATTCTCCGTTGTTATTTATGACTTCTTCCCCACGTTCAAATAGTTTTTTGATGCCTCTGCAATAAAAATCTCAAGATTTTGACTCGAAGAATTCGTCTAACCAGGTTCTTAATCCACATCAGTATTTAACAAAACACTGCACAAATTGTTGGAGAGCGATCGGAACAGATGGAAATCCGATGGAGCCAAGTCTGGCGAATATGGAAGATGTGAAGGATTTCCCAATTAAGCATTTGGATGGCGTCTTTTGTCATATTGCCAATGTGAGGATGAGCATTGTCATGTTGCAGAAGGACTTCATAACATCGATGAGGTCGCTTTTCATGAATAGCTTCGGCAAGTTGATACATTTGTTGAACGTAGAGTTCTGCATTGACAATCTCGTTATTCACAAGAAGCTCATAAAGAATGATGCCTTCACAATCCCACCACACACACACAGCATCGTCTTTCGTGGATGAAGTCCTTGCTTTAATCGCGGAAATGTTTTTTTTATTGGAGCTAAGCCATTATTTTTGATGGTTCATGTTGACATAAAACACCACTTTTCATCACCAGTGATGATTCAGTGAAGAAATCCGTCCTTATATCCACGAGTAGCCTTGTGACAAGCAGGCAAACCTGCGGCAATCGTGGAGTGTTGAAGTTTGTTGCTTTCGCTCAAAGTGTGCGGAACCCAGGCACCAGGTTTTTGAACTTTTGCCATTGAATCAAGGTGATTCACTACAGTTTTATGATCAAACGCCAATTGTACAGCCAATTCTCTAGTTGATTGACGACAATTTTCATGAAGAAGGTCGTTCAATCGATCTTCATCCAACTTAATGGGGCGACCAGAACGTTCTTTCCATTAAGATTGAAATGACCGTTTTTGAAACGTGTAAGCCACCATTGAGCTGTCCTTTCTGATAAAGCATTTTCTCCGTACACAGCACAAATATTGCGAAGAGCTTTTGGTGCGTTTGCATTGTTCCTGTCTCAATTGAAAATGAATAGCAACAAGTGTCAAAAATACGCCTTTCTTTCTTGACATTCCATTTTGAGGGTAGAGAACAAAAATTAAATTAACACAACTTTTAGATAAACTACAATGACTTATTACTCAACTTCAAGACAGCAAAAGCCCAATAGTCTACGATGTTAAGAGACATAGCCTAACCTTTGCACATTTTGCTCTCATTATTTATTATTGTTTCTTAATATGTGCACAAATCACATCAACAAAACTTAAATCAACACAACAATGAAAAAACGCAAGAACTTATTCCTCAACCTAATAATTAAAAATTTCTTGCTTTTAAAATACTGATCACTAAATTCTCTAGCATGAAAATTATCTGTAATTTCATTGACTTATAACCTAGAATATACAAAATTTTATTCTATAACTTAACAAATTTGGATATGAAAGAGAACCTAAATTTGTTGATAACATATCTAATAGATCACTATCCCTTACATTTTGTTTTTAAGATAAAATGTTGCAATCATTGCTCTTGAAAAGCGAGATATCACTGATTGGCATTTTTTTCTAGTTGCACAATTGAACAAATCTATATTCAATCATTATTTCATGTATAACTCTTATTTAAGAGGTATTCCTCTATCCTAGTTGGATTTTTTATTCACATTGAAATAGCATAGGTTTTCGGCCTTCTTATTAGTAACCTAGAGCACTAAGTCTGAAAATAGATTTAAACAACCTTGGCTTTTCCCTTCTAGACATGTCCATTCTACTGAAAGAGTTAACAATTAGCCCAAGGGCCTATCTATCAGTGGTTATCCAAATCAACACATAATCCATAAACTGAATACACAAGATTGTGTCTGAACTGCTCAAAAAGGCAGCACCATCAAAAAAATAAATCATGAAATACATACATCAGTAAGATATACATATATTTACACAAATTAATATTACAATATGCAAATTGCCCCAATACAACTTAAAAACCATGACAACCCACCGTCCCCATATACTCATCTAACCTACACTTGAAAACATCTAAATTTGGACTGCTTATTGTCTCCTAATGTGGTGGAGCGAATGTGAGTGTGTGTAAAAAGGGCCATTCTCCCACCCCTTTTCTCAAATACCCTCTCCCTCTCTCTGTAAGAATGTGTGTGAATGGGTTTGTTTGTTTTGTTTTTTTTAAATTCATTAGCATGTTTTTATAAGATAGTTTCTTTGCTAAATTTATTTTAACAAAGCGTCATAATTTGGAAAGATAAAAAGGACCAGCACTTGTAAATTTACCCTTGTAGTAGAAGCTAACTATAACAATAGAATATTATAAAAGCCACTAGTATTTGACAAAGGTCCTATACTTACTTGAGAATGTAAAATAGTTTAGCTTTGAGGAAGGAGGGCTTAAAAGCCACACAACTGTAACAGGTCAGTTAACTCAGTCCAAGCTTGGGGGCGCGAGTTTTCAATACAAAAATTTCAGTTGTATCACGTGAGGCCATTTTTTTTTCTGTTATTCATTGCCTGTAGAGTCCCAATTTTATTTGGGTTAGTTGATTATTTTTCATTGTTCTTAGGATCGATCAATAATATTTCTAAGTAGGACCTATTTATTTTTGATTGTAAATATCATTTTATTTTTTTTATGTTAGTAAAGGACTGTACATACAATCCCTTTCATTCTCCTTCGATTTCTCATGTCCGGATTAGTGTAGGAAGCGGGTTGAAACAATTGGGGTTAGTCTAAATTTTTCGGCCCGCTACACTATGGCAAACTATTCCAGTAATCTATGACTATTGGTGAAGAAATACTTTCTTACATTCAACCTATACCTCTTTCTTTTTTAATTTTCAAGTGGTGGCTCCTAGTCCTATTACTATCTTCCAACTCAGAAACTTGCTAAAATACGAAGGGCGGTCAATAAGTTTTGCGAATCGGTAGGGCAAAACAGAGGAAGGGGGATGGCTGTTTGTGGGGGTGTTAGGACAAGTTATGACAAGTCAGGAGCTGCAGCCGCACGCTCCTACCTCGTCTATTTAAGAAGCAGTAGCTGAGCGCAGATCGTCAGTCACAAATTTTTCACCAATGGAGAAGTTGAGCACCGCGCAGTGATCAAACTTTTGACCAAGGAAGGCAAGAATGCAACAGAGATCCATGAAAGCAAGGTTGAAGTGTACACCGACACAACCCCTTCCTATGCAACCATTGCTTGCTGGAATAGGGAGTTCTGCCATGGTCGTGAGTCCCTTGAAGATGACCCCCATCCAGGAGGCCCATCAGACGTGACCAACGAGGGCAATATGGCCCGTGTGGAGAGGATGATCCTCAAAAATTGACGGGTGAAGGTTGAAGAAATTGAGCAAGAATTTGGAATATCACATGGAAGTGTTATCAACATCATCCACAACAATTTGGCCATGACCAAGGTTTCTGCCCATTGGGTCCCTAGAAACCTCACTCCCCATGATCGACTTCAACATCATCAAAGTTTGGAGGAGTTGCTACTCTTGTACAACCAAGACCCGGCGGGATTCGAGTCATGCATAGTGACAGGTGATGAAACGTGGGTCCATCACTGGGATCCCAAGACCAAGCTCGAAAGCATGGCCTGGAAGCACAGCGGCTCTCCGACCCCCATCAAGTTCCAGACCCAACCCCCATCTTCTGGGATTCTGAGGGTTCTGAGGGAGTGTTGATGGTTGACTATGCGCTTCGTGGAAGGACCATCACAGGCAAATATTATGCTGAGGAACTGGCTGGGCTGAAGAAGTGCATCCGTCAGAAGCGGCGCAGCAAGTTGACACGCGGTGTCCTGCTCCTCCACGACAATGCCCCTGTCCACAAGGCCAGAGTTGCACAAGCTGGCCTGCATGAGTGCGGATTCGAGGAGCTCAACCATCCCCCCTAAGGTCCAGATCTGGCCCCTAGTGACTATATTCCGCCAGCTCAAGGCTGCACTGTGTGGACGCCTGTTTGGGAATGATGATGTCCAGCTTGCCATCCAGGAGTGGATTGAACAGCAGTGGGGAGATTTCTGGTTGTCGGGAATTCAAAGAATCGGGGACAAGTGGTGCAAATGCATTGAAGGCGAGGGTAGTTATGTTGAAAAGTAATAAAACACTTTTCCTCATATCTCATTTCCTTATATCCGAATTGCAAAACTTATTGACTGCCCCTCTCAGTACATCTACCTCAAAAAAAAATTTTAAAAACTCAATCATATCCCCTCTCACACACCTTCTTTGAAAGAACATATTTAGTACCCGTTTAAAATTTAGTTTTGGCTAAAATTCATAACTAACCTGTGTTTCTTTCTTTATTAGGTTCAAATATTAAAAAAAGTATGAAATAGATTTATTGCATTAGCAATGACAATAATGTATGAAACTGAAGATATTGCAGTTCCTCTACAAACTAGGTTATGAAACCAACATTATGTCATTAATACATATTGACATTAATAAAATTCTTTGTTTGTGAAATGTACATGTGCCTATATTTGTGTGTGTTTATGTGAGTGTATTCATTGTGTCGGTGCTAAGGCAAGAATGTGTTTATTATATGTATCTTCTGTAATTGTTTATTTGAGTGAAATAAATCCAACATTTGGAATCTTCTTTCAACTTTGGAGTACTTCAATTTATTTCGCTAGAAAGAATGGAATGTGGTCTTCATCCCGATCGATTGGATTTTCTTCCAACTGCACCAGAAGTTGCATGTGTATTTAAACACTGGTTGTTTGTCCTTTCAAGGTACAAAGTGCCAATTGAAGGTACAAGCTATTCATATTTAGGGCTCCTAGGACGATGGAAGATTTAAGGGGTTTTGATTTTGTGGTTGAGTATTTTCCAGGTGAAAGGAGTGTGATTGCTGATTTATAAGATGTCAGAGCCAGCAAAGACTGTGTGGTCCACTTCTGGGCTAGCTCTCCTTCAAACCACACTGATGTACATCTAAGTGGTTCTTAAAGATGTTTATTCTTGTTGATTTAACAACGACGTCCGGCAACTCGTTCCACAAGGAAACTACCTTGTTTGAGAAAAAACTCTTTGCTATATTTGTTTCAAATTTTCGCCTCTTAAGTATCCATGGCTTTGGGTTCTTGAGGAAGCAAGCATCCACCTCGAAAAGGGTTTCAATATTTACTTTATCAAAATTGTTTAGGATCTTAAAGACTTGTATGAGTTCTCCTCTTTGATTTTGTGGTTGAGTATTTTCCAGGTGAAAGGAGTGTGATTGCTGATTTATAAGATGTCAGAGCCAGCAAAGACTGTGTGGTCCACTTCTGGGCTAGCTCTCCTTCAAACCACACTGATGTACATCTAAGTGGTTCTTAAAGATGTTTATTCTTGTTGATTTAACAACGATGTCCGGCAACTCGTTCCACAAGGAAACTACCTTGTTTGAGAAAAAACTCTTTGCTATATTTGTTTCAAATTTTCGCCTCTTAAGTATCCATGGCTTTGGGTTCTTGAGGAAGCAAGCATCCACCTCGAAAAGGGTTTCAATATTTACTTTATCAAAATTGTTTAGGATCTTAAAGACTTGTATGAGTTCTCCTCTTAAACTTCTCATCTCAAGTGATTGGAGGTTGAGTGCTTTAGGTCTGTCTTTGTAGGACTTTTGACATAGTCTAGGTATCATTTTTGTAGCATGATGTTGCACTCTCTCCAACATTTCTATATTTTTCCACAAGTATGAATTCCAAAACTGAAGATTTGTACAGGGGAATTATTATATTTTCCGATTTGTAGGCAAAATTTCTATATATGAAACTGAGCACTCTGTTTGCTTTCTTGCATGCCTCCGTGCACTGTCTTCCAACCTTCAAATCAGTGCAGACTATAACACCAAGATCTTTTTCTTCTGATACCTTTTTCAGTGGCAGGCCTTTTATTGTATAGTTAAATTCTTCATTTCTTGCTCCAATGTGTAGTACCTTGCATTTATCAATGTTGAGTTTCGTCTGCCAATTTTCTGGCCATTCTACAATGCTGTTTAAGTCTCTCTTGATTTTATGTTGATCGGCAAGTGTTATTGATTTACCACCCAGCTTTGTATCATCAGCAAATTTTGAGAATAGGCTCGCTATGCCTTCATCTAGGTCGTTTACATATATTAGAAAAAACAATGGACCCAGCACAGACCGCTGGGGCATTCGGCTTGTTACGTCTCGCCATCTTGATTGGTGACTATTTGACTTATGTTGTTTCCCTCCATTGAGCCAGTCTTCAATCCACTTTGATAGGCTTCCACCGATTCCATGAGCAGCAATCTTCTTAAGTAAACGCTTATGGGGGACCGTATCAAAAGCTTTTTGAAAATCTAACTAGATTACATCTGCTGCTGTATTTGTGACATACTCTTCTATGATGGTTTAAAAAAAATTCTAGCAGATTGGTTAAACATGATTTGTTTTTCATAAAATTATCCTGTGATTCACGGAATGATACCCAATTTATCTAAATGTTTGACTATTATTTCTTTTATAATAGATTCAAGCAATTTTCCAATTAGAGATGTCAGGCTTATCGGACTATAGTTGCTTGAGCTTTGTCAGTCACCCCTTTTAAAGATCAGAGTAATGTTTGCATTTTTAAAGTCTCCTGGAATAACACCTTCTTTGAGGGATTTTTTTTTAATATTGTCGTGAGTGGTTTGGATATCATTTCTTTCAGCTCTTTCATGTAGTTTGAATGAAAGCGAGACCAAGTATAAATCCTGAATATTTGCCGGCAGGTGTAGTTGTAGGAAGGAAATGTGAAGGCGGAGCTGATTCTATGTTCAAAAGTGTGTTGTATGGTTTACGAGACTTGATGAAAGACGGATTGCTTGAGAAGGTGGCACCTTCATTACCCGCAATTTTTACAGGTTCAGGAACCCAGCCGAAGATAATCTCAACATCTGCCCAGTTGGCCAAAACTGTGGCATCACGGATATCATGAACCAAGGGATGTAGAGATACCAATGCACCAGGAGCACTCAAGGCAGTTTGTGAGTTGCTATAAATCACAATCTGGGCTAAGAACCTAGTACATCACATTATTTCCTGTACCGAGCAGTGTATTGTAACCAGTTTGGCCGTGAAGACAGATGCAGCGCCTGGCAAAGCCACGCTGGCTTCAAACAAAGGGGATACACCATGGAAACCGACCCCTCTTGGACTTGGAGGCATCAGTATACACTGGTATAGTTCCAGTGCAACATGAAGTGTGCTCCAAAAAGGCCCAACGCAATAATCCTGCCACTGTAGAAGCTTTGGTAGCAGAGGCGTGGTGACTAATAGTCAGGGTAGCATCCTGGGCAGAACAAGGGGCACCTCCGGCCTGAGAGCTATACCTAGCTTAGGGTATGATTGGCTTCGCTCGGTGACATAGACACTCTTGAGATCAGCTGTGGATGCAGTGACTGAGGGAGGCGCTGGGCTTGCGCGTACGGTGAATAATGCACTGTGCACGGCACAGGGAAGGTGGCATCACCCCAGCATTGACAAGTAGGCTCTCAATGGGCGAAGTGCTGAAGGCAGTGGTTGCCAGAGGAAGAACAGTGTGGTCGATCAAGTCTATCTTCCACAATACACGCTTGGCTTCTGATGCTTAAAACTTGCATCCGTAGTCAAGTTTCGAATGAACACAGCCTTGATTAAAAAGTAAGGCAGTAGCACTATCACGCCCCAGGCACTGAATGTCACAGAATGAAGAATATTCATGGCACTAATATGAGCCTCCTAGGTGAGGCATCAGTCAAATACAAGACCAAGCAAATGGTGCGAGTTCACCACTTCCATGGAACCACATTGAGAAACAAGTCTGGGTCAGGTGGAACTGTGTATGGCAGCAGAAGTGCACCACCTTAGTCCTGGCCAAGGAAAACCAAAGCCTGTGCGCTTCGGCATAGCAAGACGCGGTTCAATGCCTGTTTGAGTCTACGCTCCAGAGTTGGCATCTGGGCCGAGGCAAAAGTGACTGAAAGGTCGACCAAGTAGTGTAGTGAGAACAACTTCCGGCATCACCGAGGTGATGTCGTTGATGCTCAGGGCAATGAGTGTGACATTGAGGACACTTCCCTGCAGGTCACCCTCTTCCTGCTCCATTGGGGTGGAGAGGGCTGCCCTCACTCATACACGGAACCAACGATCTTGCAAAAATTCAGATATAAAGATTGGGAAATGGGAGG